>JASJET010000259.1:600000-907500 GCA_034092305.1 Diaprepes abbreviatus | reverse complement strand
TATATATATATATATATATATATATATATATATATATATATATATTGGAAAAATCAAATTAAATATTAAACGTTAGATATTTTCGTTGCAAAAACCGTTAAAAGTTATTACTAGTTCATAATATTACCTCGCAATATTACGATTGGTCCATAAACAATATATTGGAAACCTATTAAGAACCTTTATTTTTAACAATGAAAAATTCACCCAAAATTCAACATCATTAAATTCAACGGAAAACGCAATATCAATAACGGAAACGGTGATTCAACGTTACACGTGTTTACTGGGTATCGCCTTCATATAATGTTTTCTTCTTCAGTTTTCCCAATATTCACATATTTGTTTAAATATTTTCTCACACTGCTTTTTACGAGACGAATTACTGCCAACAATTTTTGGACTTGGTCTATAACATGTTTTTTTTTGTTTCAGACCGATCCATTACAGTGGCGTACAGTCTTTCTCATTGCAGCAGGTGTCTACGTCGCCTCAAACATATTTTACGTCGTTTTTGCTCAAGCAGAAAGACAATGGTGGGACAGCATCGGAGACGAGCCCAGTGATATCAACAGTAACAGTACAGTACCTGTAGTTGATGATCTGGGTTCAAGAGAGGAGAAGAAATCTTTTAGTTAGTTTTACTTTGTGTTGTTTCTATTTATTATTTAATAAAATTCTAAAAAGGAATAATATTTTTTTTATTTATCACCAAACAAAATTTATTTACAATTATCTAATGACGTAAGAGAAAACCACAGAGTGATCCAATTTTTAAAAAATTAAAGTTAAAAATTGTTTTCGCCTATGAAAAACAATCCTTAAAAATATACAGTTTTGGTAAAACGTTCAAGATTTATTGCTTTTTAACACTTTCCCCTAAAATCTTTGTATTTTATGATTTTCGCTAATTATATCGACGTCAGCCTATTACCATTGTTCTTAGTTTGTTATATATGTAATTCTCCATTCAGGCAGAGAATATGAAAAATATATGTAAAAATGCAAATATCGCTCTGGTTCTCTCTCCATACGCGTTTCGATGACCTCATGATCTCGTCAGTGGAGCTGTATCGGACCGAGATCATGAGGTGATCGAAACGCGTATGGAGAGAGGACCAGAGCGATATTTGCAGGAAATAAACTCTTTGTACATATATTTTTTATATTCTCTGCCTGAAAGAAGAATGACATATATAACAAACTATTTAAATACGGCAGAAAGATTTCTTTATTTCTTACTGAAATTTTGATTGTTTTAAAATTTCACGTTACTCCGCTGATTCATAGATGTCGTTCGACTGGCGATATTTCTCAGTCTGACATCGAAGTTGGTAGACGGCAGGTGTAATATCCTGCCGACATACCTTGAATTTTATGATTCATATATCAGTTATTTCCTGCTAATGTTGCTCTCGGTCCGATACAGCTCCACTGACGAGATCATGAGGTGATCGAAACGCGTATGGAGAGAGAATCAGAGCGATATTTGCAAGAAATAAACTGTTTGTACATACATTTTTCATATTCTCTGCCTGAAAGGAGAATTACATATATAACAAACTATTTAAATACGGCAGAAAGATTTCTTTATTTCTTACTGAAAATTTGATTGTTTAAATCATTGTTCTTACTAAATAACGATAATACTCCACATACTCTATTATATATATATATATATATATATATATATATATATATATATATATATATATATATATATATATATATATATATTTACTTTTATGAACAATTATATTCGGCCCCTCCTACCCTCCCAAAAATATTATTATTTCTAGTTCATATATATGTAATAAAAGCAAAAAATGCGAAATCTTGAAAAATATAATTTTTGGGGGGGTAGGACGGGGCCGAATATAATTGTTCATAAAAGTAAATATATATATAATAAAGTATGTAATCGTTTTCAATGAAAAAACATGAAAAATGAGAAAAAAAAAATTTATGTAAATAATGCAGTTTTCGGAGGGGTGGGGGTGGTCCGAGAAGGTTGAACATGTGCCCAATATTATTTTTTCGATGAGCTACACCAAAAAAATCAAAGAGTGAAAGCTCTACGTTATTTAGAAGCGGAGATATTGCTAATTTTTCAAGCGCGCGCCGATTTGAAGACGTGCCCTCACTTTGTACTTGTTACCCCCTCCAACAATCGCTCTGTGATTTTTTGAAAAAGAATTGCTAACTCGGCTCCTATTGGTCTTAGAGACTTTTTTTTTTCAAAATTCGTGTTTTTTTGCCAGCTTGCCGAAAAATTACCCATATTTTCATGACGATTTTGCATAAACAAAATATGAAAAATATCCACTTTTTTTACTATATGATAACTTAAGTCTTTACGAAAAGAATGAGCACTGACAGAACTCTGTAGCAGCTTCCTAGATGACGGTACAGCCAATCAAAAATAGTCACTTTTTTCGTTTTTCTAAAAAAACAATTGCAATTTTACAAAAATTGGACAGCATCGGAGAAAAGCCCAGTAATATCAACAGTAACAGTACAGTACCTGTAGTTGATGATCTGGATTCAAGAGAGGAGAAGAAATATTTTAGTTAGTTTTACTTTGTGTTGTTTCTATTTATTATTTAATAAAATTCTAAAAAGGAATAATAATATTTTTTTATATATCACCAATCTACCTAGTGACGTAAGAGAAAACCACAGAGTGATCCAACTTTTAAAAAATTAAAGTTAAAAATTGTTATCGCCTATGAAAAACAATCCTTAAAAATATACAGTTTTGGTAAAACATTGCTTTTTAACACTTTCCACTAAAATCTTTGTATTTTATGATTTTCGCTAATTATATCGACGTCAGTCTATTACCATTGTTCTTACTAAACGACGATAATACTCCAATTTAACTGCCACCTATTTATTAATTTTTCGAATTGATAACTGGAAGGTTTAAATTCTTTTTGAATTATTATGACTCACTGAAAGTGCATTTTCATAGATGAATAGTCGACTAACAAAGTTTCGTTCGAAACGTGCGTTAAAAGTTAGTTTTAAGTGTAGTTTTTTAAAAATAGGTATTGTTTTAAAAATATTATTTTAGTTTTACAGTGAAACTTATGGTAATATTAAATATTTCACCCGTATATGTTGGCACAATTATACAATTATTTTGTAATATCTTGTAAAATATGTGATGTTCCTCCCGACTTCAGTCCAGAAATGTTCTTTTAAGGTTCCAAATTAAAAACTGTGTACCAGACATGATGAAGGTATTCTTTTTCCGATGACTTAATTAAAAAAAAATAAAATGAATGGCAGCAGGTGAAATTATTTATTTTTGATTTTGTTTATTAACGGTAAATATACCGGAAATTTGCCTACGTTATGGTACTCGTTTTCTTTAAATTGACCGATTTAAATTTTAGTATATAAGAGAAGATGAAAAATTTGTTCAAATTGTCTTATACGAATTAAAATTTGTTACAGACATTTTATTTATACCGGGTGTCAACGAATCTATTAGACAAGTCATAATTTCTAGAGTATTATGTGTATCAAAATGAGAATTGGTACAGGTAAATGTTATATGAAGGGGAGAGTTTTCGCATATTTTCCACTTTCCGGCCACTTCCGGTTTCACCGAAAATGGCCCCGGTTTTGAATTTTTAAATGGAACACCCTGTATATTTTAACATCTTTGGATTTCTGAGACAATTCTAGATCAGAATGTGACATTTTAAAAACTTTTTACGTCTACTTCATTTTTTTAGAGCCACTTTTAAAATTGCATCTAGGTGGCCATGATCGGACGCAAACTAATCTAAGGGCCTTAGGTGATGTCAAAAAAATACAATCGCAAAGTTTTAGTGACTAGTATGAGAGACAGGAATTGGATTAAAAATTTAACAAAATTAACAAAAAACTAACAAAATAAACTAATAACTTAGACGACGCACTTAAAATATTTGAAAGTACAGTAGCTGAATTTGTTAAAAAGTTTAGTGTAGTAAATATTCAAAGTGCATTCCTTCTTTTTCACGACACATTTCAGCTCGTTCAATTGTTTCTCTCAACACGTTTTGTAGCATTTGGGGCGTTATACTTTTAAATGCCCGTAAAATTATTTCTTCTAATATTTCAAGAGTAGCTGGGGCTGCTTCATAGTAAACCCTTTCTTTAACATATCCCCAGACCAAGAAATCGAGCACAGTAAGATCCGGTGAGCGGGCTGGCCACCGTACCGGACCATTGGTTGCAATAATTCGATTATTAAAATGCTCTATTAAATAATTAAGAACTTCTTTAGTATTGTGAGGCGGTGCTCCATCTTGTTGAAAGTAAATTCGCCGTAAAACTGCTAAAGGTATATCATTGAGATGATTTTCGATTTCATTTTGAAGAAAACCTAAGTATCTAACCCCTGTTAACTGATCTTGAAAGAATATTCTGTTTCCAACGATACCAGGTCAGACATTGACGCCAAATCTTTCTTGAAAATTGCCTTCTCTCATCTCATGTTGATTTTGTTGGGCCCAGTACCGAGTATTTTGCTTATTGAACATACCATTATTTGTAAATCGGGATTCGTCGGAAAATAGAATAAAATCGATAAAATTTGGGTTAACTCTATTATTTTGAAGCAGCCAATCACAAAACACTACCCGTCTATCGCCATCCTCAGTATACAAATGTAGATGTATCTGATATTTAAATGCTCGATATCAATGCTTTTTCAGTATTTTTCTTGCTGATTCATAACTTATATGCAGTTCTTGACTAATTTTTCTTAACGAAACTGTTTCATCAACCTCAACCATAGCAAGTACGTTAATCTCAGTCTCTTCATTTATGATAAACCTCTGTTCCGCCTCTTGATTTCCTATTTGCCTAAAACGAGTCTCGACATACGGAAAATACTGATGGGCTGGATGTTGCCGATTCGGATATCTATGAGCATACAACTCGGCAGCATTCCTTGAATTTCTATGACACTCTCCAAATATTAATAACATATCCACTTTTCCACTTTGAGTATACATTATTTTAACGAAAATTTAAACTAAACTTAACGAAAATTTTACGTCTGTTCTTAGAGCGTATGTCACTGTCATTATCTACTTAAGTGAGTGCTTTGTTTTCCAAAGAAGACTTGATAAAAACTGTTGCAAATCATTATGCGTCATGGCTGTCCATGGCGCACTTGTCAAGTAAATAAATTATCCAGTATTTTGCTTAATAATATTTAATTTCTGTACTTATGTCTAATCCAATCGCAAATAAATAAGTACCGTTAGATTCGTCAAAGAATGCTTTTTTCGAAAAGTAGTTGTCAAAAAGGGGTCGCCATTTGAAAATTAATAGTTAGAAATGAAAACGTAATTTTGTCAACTTGTCTTATTCCTGTCTTTCATACTAGTAACTAAAACTTTGCGATTGTATTTTTTTGACATCACCTAAGGCCCTTAGATTAGTTTTGCGTCCGATCATGGCCACCTAGATGCAATTTTAAAAGTGACTCTAAAAAAATGAAGTAGACGTAAAAAGTTTTTAAAATTTCACATTTTGATCTAGAATTGTCTCAGAAATCCAAAAATGTTAAAATATACAGGGTGTTCCATTTAAAAATTCAAAACCGGGGCCATTTTCGGTGAAACCGGAAGTGGCCGGAAAGTGGAAAATATGCGAAAACTTTCCCCTTCACATATCATTTACCTGTACCAATTCTCATTTTGATACACATAATACTCTACAAATTATGACTTGTCTATTAGATTCGTTGACACCCGGTATACCGGAAGCTTCGGTAATTCTATCGGCCGGCTGTATCTCGGGAAATACTGGTCCCTAAATTTTCGGAAAGAAATATGCTTAAAATAAAGTTGCAAAGGTAAATTACAGTAAAATATTTTTGAATTTCTAAATAGACTGTAAGGACGTGTTTCCTAATTATATAAAATAGAAAAACAACAATTTCTCAAAAAAAAAAAAATACAACAAAATGGTAGATGCCCTTTATTCTGATATGTACTGCTTATTTTTTGAAATGCTTGTACAAAACTTTTTCTTTAACTTTTAAAACAAGGGGAGAAGGAATTTAATGATACTGCTATTCAAAAAATAATATAACTCTTATTCGGTTTTAATAAACTTGACCATAGTTGAGAGAGTATTCTTGGAAAAATAAATGTAAATAAATAAAATATATTTGTAGGTGTCATTTTACGTTTTTAATATTTACTACTTATGTTTTAAAACTTTTGTATTTGAATTTTTGCTATAGTTTGTAAAATAAATGGGGGGGGGGGTTAACTTTGGATTACTTGGTCCGATTTTAATGAACTTGATTTTATTTAAAAGGTAAATCTTAATATAATAAAATAACTTTAATTAGTTTTAATAATATTTTATCAATTAATTGTCAGATAAAATTGTACTGGGTGTCCAATTTTCGATGGTTTCACGGGTTATTTCCGTTATCATTAAAAATAGAAGGATAAGGTTTTCGTGGCACTATACTACTTTTTTTAAGAAACAAAAGATGCCGTTAACAGAATTTTCAAAAACCTTCTCGTTTGGGAGAAACAGAGCGATTTTGAAAATCATACATTTTGGGGCACCTCTTGTACCTTGGTTGTCTTGCAACTTATTGCAAAGCTAAAGAAAGAGCTATTGGGGTTTTTCATGTAAGGTTCAGTGGCGTAGTCAGTAGGTTCAACTATTTACGAGAAATAAATCAAATTTCCATTTATTTCGGACACTCTATATATTTTTGAATAATGTAATTTAGTTTTTTACAAGCTTTTCAAAAATGTATAACATTTTACATTTGATATTTGTAATGAGTCCTAAATTTACGTTTTTTAAAAAAATATATCAGATCCTGTTAGTAGGCCGAAACAAAAATCTATTACTGGTATCAACAGTATGTTGATAAACACTGAGTATATTTTCGGATATTAAAAATCTGAATATATATATATATATATATATATATATATATATATATATATATATATATATTAATCTTTGTGATCCGGATATCTTGCTTTAAGATGTCTATGAAGAAGAGATCGTTTTAAACTGCTGTTGTCCAAGATTTCATTACAAATTCCACAAAATGGTTTGGGTTCTGACCCCTCCCCGGTAAAATAAAAACCCAATTGTGAACATTAACTGTCATATTTTCGTTTGTTTCCTTTGGTCTCACTCTGTCGGCCTGTTTTCCCTTTGCTTTTAGTCAGGCGTGACTATACCTCACTACTACTGCCCCCCTGTATTGGGTCCAAAGTCTATTAGAGTGTCATTTATTCAGCAGATCTTGTCCTTAACTTTGCCTGTCTTTTTGAGATGGTATTTCCATGAACATGTGAGGAGATTCCTTATTACTCGAATACCCCTTTTTGAAAGAGCGATGAATTTATAAAGCGCCCCGCACCAACCAAATGGAAATTGGATCCCAGTCAAATTTGTTGAAAATTCAGTATATTGTAGGTCTGAATGGCCCAATCAAAAGTTTATATGGGCACAAAGTCTAAAAGTTAATAGTTTTCGAGATACAGGGGGATGAGTTGCGCCCGCACCAACCAAGTGAAAATTGGTTCCAGGTCAAATTCGTTGAAAATTCAGTATATTATAGGCCTAGATGTTCTGATCAAAAGTTCTTATAGGCACAAAGTCCAAAAGTTAGTAGTTTACGAGATACAGAGGAATAAGTTGCGCCCGCACCAACCAAATGGAAATTGGATCCCTGTTAAATTCATTGAAAATTCAGTATATTGTAGGTCTAGAGGTACTGATCAAAAGTTCCTATTGGCACAAAGCCCATAAGTTAATAGCTTTCGAAATACAGAGGGATGAGTTGCGCCCGATCCACCATTTACATAGGCAAGGTGTAAGAGCCAATTTTATCTATCTATCTCTTTTTCTCTCTCTCCCTATCTTATGAACTTGTTTGGCTAACTTAAGTAAATGTAAATGTACAATGTCAAGATATTTGGTCACAAAGTCACTAAATTTTAACCTTTTGATGATTAAAAATAACATGAATAAGAAAACTACCAAAAAAAAGTTAAAAATAGACTTTTGCATTCAAAAAATCATTCAAACTTCAAGCTTCACCTTGACTATTGACTTCAAGATCATATAAGGTTCAAATATTACGAAAATCGAAAAATATCTCAAAACAATTTGACCGGGATCCAATTTCCATTTGGCCCATTTTTTTACTGTCGAAAACGAAAGAGAGGAATCCTTTAAAGTAGAATCTAACTCATTTTTAATGTCCGAAGGAGTTAATCCTTTTAAAACAAAGTACTTTATAACCGCTAGAACTTCAATTTTATCCATCTTTCACAAAATATCGAACCTTATGTGTTCACTCGATCGCCACAAACAACATCTGCAGGGCATCATCTTAAGTTATTTGATTCTACTAGCGCCCTCTCTGTTTCGGGACCAGAACTTATCGAACCATCCTCGTACAAGTGAAAGTTGGTAATGCAAATTCTTAGTGGTATTTAATAATTTTTGAAAGTATGGACCAACCATAAAGATAATGATTTTTAAAACTGTCATCGAATTCGATTTTTAACACTGACAGCAATATTGTTAATGAAAGTTTTGCCACACAGATCTTTCCCACTAATCTTAAGACAGCCAAAGCAATTTCTATATTTAAAAAAGGGCCAGAGCATCAAAAATTACAGACCAATCTCGCTGCTTCCAGCAGTGTCAAAGGTATTTGAAAAAATTATATATACTAGAATATTTGAACCTCTAAACAGACTCAATATCCTGAGTAAAAATCAGTTCAGCTTTAGACCTAACAAATCTACTGAAATGGCAATATTCAACACAATTTCCTATATAAATGAAAGAATTGACACGAATGATAAAGTGGCAGGCCTATATTTTGATTTGTCTAAGGCCTTTGACACTGTGAATCATAACTTGCTTTTGACATAGCGTGGTGCGTATGGAGTCAGAAGTGTTGCTGCCAGTTTGCTGCAATCCTACTTATCGGATGCTTTGCTAAAAATAATCATCATTACTTTTCAGATAGAACTAAATTGTTACAAGGGGTACCTCAAGGCTCCATTCTGGAACCCATATTATTTTTAACATATCTAAACAATTTGGAGGATGGATTGGCCGCGGATAGCGTTTGCCAGTTTGCTGATGACACATCAGTGATTCTGGCGGACACTTCTTTGGCGGGACTGTCTCGAAAGTGCACAAACTCTGCGTTGAAAAAGCAACAGTGGTGTTCTGATAACGGCCTCAATCTAAACGTGGATAAGACCGGCCTCATTCTTTTTCAAAGCATGCAACAAGGTCTGAGTCACTGCTTGTATGGCTTGGGGGTAGATCTATACTTACTTTGGAACAGGTTAATTTCTTGGGTGTTCATTTGAACCCCTCTTGAAACTGGGAACATCATATCTCAGCTTGTGGGGCTGGGCTTAGCAGTTTGTGTGGTGTAGTCCGAAAGCTTCGTGACGTCATCACTGCAGAGACTGTTAGGCTTTTCTACCTTGGGCAAATACAATCTCTTGTCTTTTATGGTATTTCCTTTTGGGGATCATCAAGAAAGGCTATTAATATATTTAAAATTCAAAAACGCATAATAAGATGCATCTTCCACCTACATCCAAGAGCTTCATGTCGACCATTTTTTACTCAGTTTAAGTTGCTTACTGTTCCCTCATTATACTTTAGATCTTTAGTCATGCTTGTCAGAAGGAATACGGAATTGTTTCCGCTGAATAGACAGGTTTATGGGGGAAACATGGTTATGACTACCAAAGGGGCGAATGACCTAAGGGTACCTTTACATAACTCCACCTTCTATGAGAGAGGACCATGCTATTTGGCGATTAAAGCCGTAAGGGTGTTACCAAGAGAAATCTGGCTTACCGAGTCGCTTAATTGCTTTAAGAGGCGCGTAAATGCATGGCTGTCTGATAGGTGCTTTTACTCTTTCAATTTTAATGAATAGTTTTGGTAATGTCAATGTTTTTAGCTTAATACTTTTTGTTTAGTGGGTTTTCTCATGCTTTTGTTTTATGTATAAAAATTTTATTCCTTTTAAATTGGAATATCTTATTTTACAGACTGTAAAACTTTGTTCAGTTTAAACTGACTCTCTTATTACTACTTTTTTAATTTTTTTTCTTCTTTTGTTTTTCTTTGTGTAAAGTTTCTATCGAAATGTCGATTAGTTTTTATCTCAACTGCAGTTAGATTGATATATTTACAATTCTTAATGTCAAACATTTCTCTCTCTGACGTTGCTTTGTTATGTGATCATAATTTTGTTGGCAAATAAAGGATATTATTATTATGATTTATAAGCCAAACGGCTTCGCACTCCTTCCAGAGATTATTCACTCATACCAGGCATACAAAGGCACCAAAGGCATGAAGCTCTGTGGAAACCCTTTCCATGTTATAGGGTCCTAGGTGACGTTTTCTGCTGTATTTCCTATGAACTTTCGGACGGTTCTCGCGGTTGCAAGGAGAACTGCTTTCTGCATAGGTTTATACAGATGCTCACCAAGGCCCAGTCCCTTGATGTTCTGCTGGAGGTTCTTTGGTATCACTCTGGTTGTTGACAATATTATGGGAATCGTTTGGACGCTATTCATTGACCATTGTCTTCGGATTTGGACCTCCAGATCTCTGTATTTGGCGAACTTCTCGTTATATTTTGGCCTTAGGTTGTTATTATTATCCTTATGATTTACCAGCCAAACGGCTTCGCACTCCCAAACGGCTTAGCACTCATATTATTATTATTTTGATTTACAAGCCAAACGGCTTCGCACTCCCTCCAAGGATTATTCACTCATGCCAGGCATACAAAGACACCAAAACTATGAAGCTCTGTGGGAACCCTTTCCATGTTATCGGGTCCTAGGTGACGTGGTCGGCTGTGTTTCCTACGAATTTTCGGACGGTTCGCGCGGTTGCTAGGAGAATTGCTTTTTCATCGGCTTATATAGATGCTCACTAAGGCCCAGTCCCTTGATGTTCTGCAGGAGGTTCTTTGGTATCACTCCAGTTGTTGAGAGTATTATGGGAATCGTTTGGACGCTGTTCATTGCCCATTGTCTTTGGATTTGCACCTCCAGATCTCTGTATTTAGCGATATTATTATATTATTATTATTAAAAGTCAAAAATCCTATATTTAGTACTGATTCCAAAAAAATTACATTTTTCCCTTATATGAGACTAAAAGTATGAATATGATGAATTTTGCAGCTTTAGGTATTTAACATTATCTTGTGGTTATTTCATCTTTATAATTGAAATTTACAGCAGAAAATTAGAACTCCTACCATATATGTACAGTTTTTTGGTTATTCTTATATTTGAAATTAGATTAAAGCTCGATCTACATTATCAAGATGCTCATACTTCTCCCTTGCTTCTGTCAAATATTACGTAATAATTAATAAGCTGGAGTGATAAGTACTCATACAAAAATCATCTGTGCATTTGTTTTTCCAGTCGCCTCGATAACTTAGTAATATCGGTTCGCTACTTCCGAATTTTTGGTTATTGTTATTAACAATTTTATGAAAAAAATAGTTATTTTTCTATTTTTTTTTCATTACTTATGATTTAATTGTTTGAGTCAATAATTTATCGTCCATATATATACAGGACTATTATGAAGTAATGGCAAATTTGGAACAAGAGCCTGTTTTATCATAAAAATGTGTATAAAAAATAAACCTTCAACTTTTGAGCGTGGTGACCAAAAAATGCGAAACCAAAGACCCAAAAGACGTAAGAGAACATCAAGGTACTGAGGGGACCTAAAAAAATTCTCAGACCCCCCCCCCCCTCCCCCTCCCTATCGACGGGACTTTAATGTGAATCGAGCATAAGAGTTGCCAAAACTATTTTTCCTTTAAAAACAACTAATATTTTATTAAAAATCATGTACATTTTGATAAATTTTTCAAGTATATTTTTATAATTATAAGCAAGAAAAAAATGTAGTTGTGAATCGTGTTGTTGTTAAAATGCATGAAAATTGCATATTAGATAATAGAGATATTAAATCAGAAATACAGTTAGATTATTAATACATTATGTACATTTAATTTTGGGTTTGTTGCTTCCTAAAACATGTTTGTTTCCCACAGATATAATCAACAGTGTTACCAGCATTAAAAATAAATGAATTGATTTGAAAGAATTTTTAAATTGTTTATATTTGACTGGATTTAAAAAGCTTTATTGCCGAGAAAATATGAGTTGTTGTGGTGAAGTACGTGATGAAGAAAAGAGTAATGCCAATACTGATCTAGAAAAAGGTAAGTTGAACAATTAGTCTATTATTTACGGCAATAACATTTACAAACAAGCTGTGAAGAACAATTCAAACATTTAATTTTAGATAGTCTACCAAAATTAAATTTTACTTAAGTTTTTAAGGCCTATCAATGGAGACACAATTTTCATTTTAGTACGTTGTTATTCAGATTACATTTCACTGCTAAATTTTAACCCAAATTGTTCTTTTTTTTATGTATTTATGATTTTTTTAATGCAGCTAACTAAATAGAACTAGCTAGCAATGTTGTATAGATTTCTATTATTAATAATAATATTAAAAAGTTGCTTTACTTAACTCTCCTGTAGTTCATTTTCTTTGATTGTTGCAAGTAGACTCCAGTCATTTGGTAGTTTTACCTGGAAAGTTTTCCGGGAGTTTTGAAAATTGGTAATTTTATAGATTTTGATGTGCTCTTCTCGAATTTCGACTTTGCCACCTCGTATCTCCGCCGCTTGCGCCGCCATATTGGAAAAATGGTGCCTAATAATAGTTTTTTTAAAATATCTCATTTCCGACACATTTTACGACAAAAATATTTATATACAAAATTAACTAGAGAAAATTTCGTACAATTTATGTATTTACAATTTTTTTTATAAAATCAATAGTTTTTGGCGTACGAGCGCCGCAAAGTACATTTCAATATGCATTTTAGAAAAAAAACTCATTTCCACACCACCTTGAGGTAGAGTAAGCGGCGCGTTTTTTTTTTCGTGATGTCCCCTGTAGGTCTAATCCACATGTGATGCACACTTTCGAAATTTAGCGCAATCTCCTTCGCTTTGCTGTTCCTGATGGACCAGACGTTGCCAGTTCGTCTTGGGCACCGATCGAAACGTTGCAGACCGAAATTTCATCCGCATCATCTGCGATGGATATAGCCACAATAAATCTGAAACGGATGGCAAAACTACTTCCGAAGCCGCACGAATGCTACCAAGGTTTTGAATTTTTATTGTTTTTAAGCCCGTATCGTTTTTTTTTCACAAATGTTTTTAATGCAATGGTACCTAAACTACCAACGACTGTTGCAGACGGCATTTGCTTTAATCGTGGAATAATTTAATCAGGAGCGGTAGCAATTGTAGGTGTTACAAATGGATACCGTCCACGGCATGGAAAGTGTTATTACCATCTAATGTATTGAAATCAGCGTTGTCAAAAACAAATTGAGAAAATGCGTTATCATCGATATTCAACGGTGCGCGCATAATAGCTGAAACTTCGAACAACATTGCTTCGGTGTATGAAGAGCAAAATCCAAGAGATGATAATACATCTATTAATCGCCAAGATCCATACTTATGAAATAAAAATGCAGCTAGTCCGATCTGTAATGATGATATAAAAGATTTCGGCTTTGCTGCTGCAATTATAGAATGGACGAGAGCAATGCTTTTTTTTTCCATTTTTCAAAAGATGCTCGTTTGTTTCTTAAAATCACTCCATCTAGGAAAACGCGTAAAGTTTCAGGTATATCTGACTCAGAGTCTTGAAAAAAATTATCTGATGGAGGATAATGTTTTGTCTCATAGACCGTAGAGCAAATATCCTCTATAACAATTTCTGCTGCTGTTTTTACAATACTTGTCATTACTTTTTTGATTGTATCAGGCTTCCGTGAAAAGCTTAAACCCTGTATTTCGGAAACAAACCACCGGAGCCTTATTGGCACTGACGGCAATTAAAATATCATCACCGTATTTTTTGAGAAGTTGTGCTTTCACTATTTTTATGTGTGGACAGTAATCACCTTCAATTTTGGCTATCAATTCGCCCAGAGAAAACTGATACTCATCGAAATTCTGCTCAAGATAAGAATAAATGAACTGCATCGCAGTATCGATCTCATTTGCATACGGACCTTTTTTATATCTTCAGCTGGTGGTGCTTGATACAATTTTTTCATGCAGGAACTGTGATACTGTGCATCGGCTGCAACCAAATCATTATTCACATGCTCAAGACGCTCAACAATTGCTCGACCCCAATCATCATTGCGAGCTTTAGCAAGTTCTGAAATACTATTTTTCATTGATACTTTCCGCACACTATACACAACATTACGCTTGCACAACCGCGTCTGTTTTTGTTTTGCTAAAAACTCTGCTGTTATCTCATCAGTGCATAAAAAACAATGATCTTTGAATGAGAATGTGGGTGCGAGGATCGCAGTAGTGGTTGAGGTGTCGTGACATCGCTTCCTCTACGCAATGATGCAGCGATTAACTTTTCATTATTATATCGTTTTCGACATACATCATGAACCACTATCGATTTTAGTCCAGCCAAAAGTTCAATTTTATTGTTTTTTCTATTAACACTTGACTTACGAAAAGTCTCCAATCCTTTTTCCTTCACTTCAATTGTTTCACTTTCTAATAATGGATTATTACAAATAAAATAATTTGCTCTATCAGAAGTCATGGCTCTATAAACACAAACAACACTTTAAGACGATAGACGTATACTGATGACTCAGACTAAACTAAATACTTCTCTTGAGTTCTACCGATAGATGTTTCATTTAAGGTTAAGAAAGGGACCCGACACAAAGGCCACGTATTACCTTTATACTTGTTTTTTTTTAATACCTGCGACAATAGTAAAATATTTTGGAGAAATATACGAAAAAAACGTGGTGGTGTAGATGAATAATAATTTGCGGCGCTCGTACGCCAAAACTATTGATGTTACAAAAAAAATTGTTAATACATAAATTGTAGGAAATTTTCTCCAGATTAATTTTATATATAAATGTTTTTGTCGTAAAATGCGTCGGAAATGAGATATTGTAAAAAAAAACTGTTATTAGGCGCCATTTATCCAATATGGCGGCGCGAGCGGCGGAGATACGAGGTGGCAAAGTCGAAATTCGGAAAGAGCACATCGAAATCTATAAATTTACCAATTTCCAAAACTCCCGGAAAACTTTCCAGGTAACCCCTTTTTTTTGACCAAATGACTGGTGGAATTTTTATATTAATTGTAGTTATTTTGGTCGCTTTTATAATACAATATTATAATTTTTAAGGTCCTCATCTAGGATGTAGACATATACAAATGTTGCTGTACTTTTTGCTGATGATGTACTCATACTGTATGAGGTCAGTCTTATCTGTAGCCATAGTAGCAATGAACGATAATAGTACAACAGAAAACTCCAGTATTCCTGTAAGTATTTAGATTATTCTATATTTTTTTAATGCCAAATAATAAATACTGTTTAGCGATGTTCAGTAGTATCATTTTTTGTCGCATTCTCATTAATACTTTTATGGAATTTTGTTTGTTCATAGAGCTTACTGCCAGATCATCCCAGTTTTCAAATTTCAAGGTCAAATTCAAAAATTTCAGTTTTATTTTATTTTAGGTATATCACTGGAATGACCAAAGTATTGTCCTGTCAGCTTTCTTTTGGGGATATATCATTTTTCAGCTTCCAGCCGCACATATTGGAAAAAAATACGGGATAAAATGGATCCTAGTTGGTAAGACTCAAAAATTGTTTTTCACTTATATAATTACCAAGCAAAATAAAATAAATATGGTGTTATAATCTAATATACAAGGTGTCCGAGAAATACGTGTATAACGTTTGCTGACAGATTCTTGAACTCAAAATAGGTCGATTAAGGCATAAAAGAGGTCAAAGTCATGGGAAAATATCGATATTTCTCAAATTTCTTGAAAACGTGATAACTGAATTTAATGATCTTTGATCTGTGGTCTAACATAAAAAATCAGAGGCAATGATTACAAATAACGTCACTTTTATAACACTTGCACTACTTTATAGTCGGTCGTTAAACCGCTAGAAAACGTCATATCATAGTGTTAGACCACAAACCAAAACAACATTAAATTCAGTTGCTACGTTTTCAAAAAATTAGTGAAAAATCAATAATTTTCTTGAAACTTTGACGGCCTATTTTGACGTAAAGAATCTGTCTTCAAACGTTTTACATATGTTTTCCGGACACTGTATATAAATTATTTTAGAGGACATTTTTAATTGAAACTAAGTTTAATAAGAGGGGATTTTTCAGTTGTCTTCAAAACTGAATGAGTTAATACTTCCATCTCTGACGTCACAAGCTATTTTAAAAACCATTCGTAATTTGAAAACAATTTTCAATTAGAGTGCTGATGCCACAAATTTTTAAGTAACGTCTAAAATTATGATTATTACCAATCCAGACGTTTTCATCACTGAATTTTTAAAGCCAGAATCTCTACAGCAATTGTTACCATTTTGTTCTTGTATTACGTCTGTTATTTCTAAAATATTTATTGAATTCCGACTGCTTTGACTGTAACATAGAAGTTTAATAATAATAATAATAATATTAGAACAATACATCTGAATGCAGTGATATATACGTCAGTGATAATAATTTCCTTTTTCTGAATGTAAATGCCAACAATTTAAAAAACACAAGAAAGTCCCACAAATGTTTAATATTACTATTAAAACTTTTGTATTTTTGATGTTACGAGGTTAATTTAACATAACAAATAAATGCTAGATATAGACAAACAATCTTTTTCACGAACAATATTGCAATTTTTTTTTGAAAACAGTTACATCCGTTTTTGTAACCTTGATTTCCTGATTCCCATTTTCAAATTCTTTATTACCTATTAGTGACAAATAATTTCTGCTGCCACTAGCCCCCAACTATTTAATAGGATAATCAGTAACATTATTTATAATATCCATTCAGGGTTCGATATATCATTGAAGTAAAAATGTATAGTTCTAAAATACTTCTCCACAAAATGGCGAGAATTTGTTAAAATATTTCATAACATTTAAAATTCTACCTTTGGCTTGGGAGCTAACCACAGATCTTAATGTCTGATTAACATCAATGTTAGAGCGCGTTTTTAAGGCTATTAGGATGACGCTTAACATGAAAAGTAAGTACTGCCAGTGCACACCCCATTCAACGGTAAAAAGCAGCGCCTTAAGTATATCTGGTTGAAGCTTTGAGGACTGTTTATTTGGACCATTTATAATACAGATACTTAAAAATATAAAAATAAGTTGACCTCATTTGCATCACAAAAACCTTTACTGTCATTGGAACAGCGGTCTAAAAGCCTTGGCAGCAGATGCCAAAGTCACGCGTAGGGCTCTCAATAACCACACAGGGCACAGTGCTTGGTATTGCTTGAAAAGTTATACAAAAATTTAACCAGGCGTAATAGTTTTTGTTGTTTACGTATTTTTTTGAGTCTGTCAAAACAAAAGCTAAAATTATAAAATATTTAGAACGACGAATTTTTAGACGAATACATTTTCCAAGCTATTTGAAATTAAACAATATAAGAACTAAAACGAAAACTTGTAAAGTAAGAATTTAAAAATTTTTAAAACAGAGAAAAATGTTTCACAACTGTGTAAATAACTGTATGTTTGAAATAAAAACTCGTTTTTATTAGATTTACTGCATCATTTTACCTGTGAATCACTGTACAGGGTGAGTCAACGATTGGATGAAGTAGGTTTGTGCCTTTTCGGTGAAATTTACAAAAAAACTATATTTATTGTTTGATACAGTTTATTTTTACGCAGATTTTAAAAATATTTAGGACTCTACAGCGTGAGCCAAAAAACTAGGACAGCATAAAGTTGTATTTTTTTAAATAGAACACCCTATATACGAATCGTATTTTCGATTTAGCTTATAATTTTAAATCTTTTTTATTAAGGGTTTACTATAAGAAAACTTTATAGTTTCTGAGATAATTAAGTTAAAAAAAAAGTCACATTTTCAAGCATCAATTCAATCCTAAATAACGTTTTCAATTTTGTGACAAATATATTCAAATTTGGAATTTAGCAAGGCCAAGGACAAGTTAACATAATTTTTACCTAATATTTGCAATAAAAGCTACAGGGTGTTGAACACATCGGCTCAAATTTGAACAGGTTTAAATGAATAAATATCTTTTTTTTTTAATGGTACACCCTGTATATTTTCATGTTATTTAATAGAGTAATAAAAACCCTAAAAGTTTTGTTCAATATATCCTATACCTATTTATAATAGTTTTTGAGATATTTCAGTTTTTCTTATTTTCCATACTTTTTTACAGAAATAGTCCTCATTATCATAGTAGCCATGTAAAATAATAAAAATAAACTACAGAAACAAACAGAATGTGGTTAAATATGATGAAATACATTATTCGTTATATTACAACGGCAATAGTTTAATTAAACATAATGTGAAAAAATTAACGCAACAATAACCACAAGGCAAATACATATTTACTTTTATACTAAATTGAAACAAAAAAATTACCTATTAAATACTGAGATTAATTATTTCTTTTTAATAAATGTTCGAATAAACGACCCTCTTGTGCAATGCACAAATTTAGTCTTTTTTGCAGATTTTCTCGGACCCTGGACAAAATTAGTGGCGTTATTGTTCTACAGGTGGTATCCCTAATCCTGTTTCGCATATCTTCCACTGTTGTTGGTGGATTAATTAATTTTTAATATAACCCCATAGGAAGAAATCTAATGGGGTGATGTCGTAAGACCTTGGTGGCCATTCAATGAAACCCCCACGTCCAATCCATTTTTGCAGATATCGTTGGTCCAAAAACGCATGAACTTCACGATGGTAATGCGGAGGCGCACCATCGTGCTGGAACCACATACTGTCGAGCTCATCCCTATCGAGACCTTGAAGCAGTTGGGGTAGTTCTTCTTGTAGAAAGTTCAGGTAACTATGGCCATTTAGTGGTTCATTAAAAAAGTGGGGTCCAATAATTCGATTATGATGAATGCCACACCAAACATTTAATGACCAGTGGTTTTGATGTTGCACCTCTCTAATCCAAAATGGGTTTTCTGTGGCATAATAATGCATGTTGCGTCTATTTACGGCACCGTTACTTCTAAAAGTATCTTCATCACTAAACATTACCTTGCATAATAAATTTGGATTTAATTGAATCTCCGCATTTATTGTACGACAAAAGTTTATACGACTTTCAAAATCCTGTCCATGCAATTCTTGGTGTAATTCCATGTGATAGGGATGATACCTATATTTCTTGGTAGTACGATTAGCGGTGGATTGTGATGTTTCACATAATGCTGCTAACTGACGGCTACCAATATAAGGATTTTCCTGAACATTTAACAATACTTGTAGTTCTTTTTCTTCATTAGTTACTGGTTTGTTGACCACTTTACGTTTTGGATAATCAACAGTACCAGAAGAATCAAATCTTTGCATTAAGTTTTGAAAAGTATGGGTATTAGGCTGGCGTCGATCAGGATACTTCATTTTGTAAATTCTTTGAGCAATGAGGCAATTTTTTTGAGCCTCTCCTATTGTATAAATCATATCTATTAACTCATTCTTTGGAAAATTCATTTTACAATATAAGATGAATGCAAAACAAACCAAACTACACAACATAAAAACCAAAAGAGGCGATTGCGGTTATAAATTTGACACACAGAAAAATGTTCTTTTACATTGTTTTTGCCATGGCTACTATGATAATGAAGACTATTTCTGTAAAAAAGTATGGAAAATAAGAAAAACTGAAATATCTCAAAAACTATTATAAATAGGTATAGGATATATTGAACAAAACTTTTAGGGTTTTTATTACTCTATTAAATAACACGAAAATATACAGGGTGTACCATTTAAAAAAAAAGATATTTATTCATTTAAATTTGTTCAAATTTGAGCCGATGTGTTCAACACCCTGTAGCTTTTGTTGCAAATATTAGGTAAAAATTATGTCCTTGGCCTTGCTAAATTCCAAATTTGAATATATTTGTCACAAAATTGAAAACGTTATTTAGGATTGAATTGATGCTTGAAAATGTGACTTTTTTTCTTTAAACCTAATTATCTCAGAAACTATAAAGTTTTGTTATAGTAAACCCTTAATAAGAAAGATTTAAAATTATAAGCTAAATCGAAAATACGATTCGTATATAGGGTGTTCTATTTAAAAAAAATACAACTTTATGCTGTCCTAGTTTTTTGGCTCACCCTGTAGAGTCCTAAATATTTTTAGAATATGCGTAAAAATACACTGTATCAAACAATAAATATAGTTTCTTTGTAAATTTCAAAGAAAAGGCACAAACTTACTTCATCGAATCGTTGACTCACCCGGTATGTATACTTTTGTAGGAAGTACCATATTAGATTCAACGTCTTGTATTCTTATACCCACCATGGCGGAGCATTTTGGTTCAAAAGGGGTAATAATATGCAGATTTTTTCAAGGATTGGCACAAGGATTTGTGTTGCCCTCAATTCATACGCTTTTGGGTCATTGGGCACCTCCCTGTGAAAGATCGAGAATTGGAACTTTTGCATATGCAGGTACTAAAATATTTCTACATTCAAGTAATAAACGTTTTACGGCACCGATTCTCAACGTATTAGAGATGCACTATGTAGCGAGAGGAAGGAAGCGAAGATGTTACCTGTAATGGTGAAAAATAAATAAAATAATTTTAACAAGAACTCAAAAAAAAATTTAAAAAATGATGGAATTAAACCTGGTATAAAAACTCGAATTGCAAATACTAAAAGTTTGAGAAACGCTGTTAACTTTGGTAATTTTATTTATACTTGAATCATATTTTAGTCTAAAGCAACTGTTCTAACATAATTTTTAGAAACTTAATCAAAAAGTAGTAATTTTTAATGTAAGGTAACGATAGACCAATCTGTCCAAAAAAATAATTAAAGTATATCATAAACTTACGTTTTCTTTTTATTTCTAAGCACTGTTTTACTTTGTTTTTCAATTCAAAGACTAGATCAACCGTATTTCGTTTTTATAAGCGAGGGGCGGCAATGTTAGGAGGAAAGAATTCATAATCAGAGTCCATGTTTTTGCAAAACTCCTTGAGCAAATTAATATTGAGAGCACCTGATATAATATAATTGACAATTGTCACCAAAAAGTCGAGCACTTCATGCAAAACCTTTGGAAGAATCTTGGTAACAAGAGCAAATTGGTGAATAATTTAGTGCAGTCCCTTTGCTTGAGGTACATTCCCTTTAATTTTTGATTAAAAGCCCGCTTTCTAACAAAATATTACTACGGATTATTTTTAGTGTGATGCCACAGTTGGTATCCTGATAGTATTTTTGTCACACAATCAATTATTTTTTTGATTTATACTGATTGGCCTAAGTTGGGAGTACTTTCCCGATTATTTTCAGTTCGGTAGAACGTCAGACTGCCTGTCTCGAAATTTTTCTCTCTTACACTTTCCTTCGAGATGCAATAGAATATTGTGAATTACCCAGTTAGCTGGTCTTAATCGAATTACAGCGAATTGAATTTTGATATTTAAAATTGATTACCGGTGATCCTTAAAACCAATTAGCATAAGGCACTATAAATATATTTTTTATTTGAAAAATTGTACTATACAGTCAAGTTCTTGGGAATTCAATTATCAAAAATTGCTTTTTTAAATACTATTTTTAGTTTCTGACCGACATCGTGGTAATGCAAAACTGAGATTTTTTGATATTTCTGTAAGTGATAAAATAATTAATTGCTTTTTAGGTTCAGTTTTCGGGAATATCGTATCGATGCCAATAACAGGATTAATATGTTCAAGCCCCATGGGATGGCCATATTCCTTTTACCTATGGGGAGCTTTTGGTATTAGTTGGTCTTCCTTATGGATGTTTTTTGGATTTGATAGACCAGAGAATCACAATACAATAACAAAAACGGAAAAGGACTATATCGAAAATAGTCTTGGACATTGTGAAAAAAAGGTAAGGCCTAGACATTATATTTACTTACAGAGACAGGATATATACAATTGGTCCAGTGAGAGAATATCCATGAGTCATTAATCCATGAACTTCTGTTGGGATATGTTTATCTTCATTTATATATAAATAATAAAAGGACAGAAAAGGAAACACAATCTTTTAATCCAAGCTATACTTCGAGAAAAATCTGTCATTATGGGTAGAGCAATATAGAAAAAACAATCGAGACAAATGAGTCGTTTTGTTGAATGAATACAAACTTTCTTCTGTCAAAACATTATTTTATTGACAGTCAAAATTCAGAGTTTTATTTGTATTGTATTCTTGAGTAATTTTGGTCATTTAAGTGAATTGAAAACAAGATTATTTTATATGAAAGCTAATAATTATTGTCTTACCGGTAAGTATGAACTATTTTTATTAAAAAACTAAATCTAGACTTATAAACATTTCTAAATTTTGAATCTGTCGCCGGTATCTAAATGACGTTTTCGCACTATTTTAATCAATCAAAAAATTTATTATTTTAATTGCACTTTCTTGAATTTTGTACGATTATTGTTATATATTTTTTAAATTGCATCTAAAAGAGCTATAGAAAAAATTATAAATAACTTTCCATAGCACCATTTTAACAAAAGATATGCTTATGTTAAGTGTTAGCAGGTAAACATTATTGTGTTATATTTAAGGTTCTTTTCGATCAAGAGAGGACTCGTAAATCCGCCTCTGTGCGTTTTGTGATAATTTTTTGATCCAATAAATCTTTTTTTTACAATTATTTCAATGAAATTTTCACTTCCAAAAATACATCGGAATTTTTAATATACTTTATAGTTCCATTCATCGGTGCAATAGGCAAGTCGTAATGAATATAAAGGTTGTATTGACTATAAATTTTAATTAAGTTTAGACGACTATTATTGATCATGCTTGGGTATTTTCTCGCTGGACCAACGGTAAAAATAACACTGACTTTGTTATGCGATTTATTTTTCTTTTTAGCATCACAAAATACCTTGGAAGGACATATTGAAATCTTTACCAGTTTGGGCATTAATTGTCTCAAATCTGGGAGTAAATTGGGGTAGTTCTGTGCTCCTTACGCAAACACCAACTTACCTAAGCAAAATCTTAAAATATGATATTAAATCAGTAAGTTTTTCGTTAATAATCGAGAAAATAAGCTGTAGAAGGTCAGTTCCCCATCTTTTTTTCAAAAAATTGATTTTCTAAAAACTACAGGTTCTTGTTGTAAATATACGTAGAAATTTTATATAAACTACAAGGATGGTTCGATAAGTTCTCGGCATGAAACAGAGAGGGTGCTAGTAGGATCAAATAACTATAATATTTTGTAAGCATCAACCTTGAGATGACGCCCTGCAAAGTTTCAGATGTTTGCGTGCAGTGCTTGTTTGTGAAAGATGGATAAAATTGAAGTTCGAGCTGTTATAAAGTACTTTGTTTTAAAGGGCTTAACTCCTACGGACATTAAAAATGAGTTAGATTTTACTTTAAAGAATTCTTCTCCTTCGATTTCGACAGTAAAAAAATGGGCTGCTGAATTTAATCGTGGTCGTACATCCAATCAAGATGATGAGCGCTCGTAATGCATAAAAACCGCTACAACTGACGAAATTGTCACAAAAATTCACAATGTCATATTTCATGACTGCCGACTGAAAGTACGAGAGCTTGCTGGTATAGCAAACATCTCGATAGATCATGTGCACTACATTTTACATGATGTTCTTTTCATGAAAAAGCTTTCTGCACGATGGGTGCCGCGTTTGTTAACGGTCGACCAAAAACGCCTCCGAACGAACACTTCTCAATCCTGGTGAGTTTTTTTGACGTTTTATAACTGTAGATGAAACATGGATTCACCATTACACGCCAGAGACAAAGCAGCAGTCTAAATAGTGGCTGGGGGCTGGTGAAACTGCGCCAAAAAAAGCAAAAACGGTTCCGTCTGCAGGAAAAGTCATGGCACAGTTTTTTGGGATTCACATGGCGTGGTGCTTATAGACTATTTAGAACAAGGCAAGACCATCACCGGGGAGTATTACGCTTCACTATTAGACCGTTTGTAGAATGCGATTAAGGCTAAACGTCTACATCTTGCCAAAAGAAAAGTGCTCTTTCATCAGGATAACGCGCCTGCACACAAATCTATAGTTGCTGCTGCAAAACTCCATGACCTACGTTTCGAAGTGCTTCCACATGAGCCATATTTGCCGGATCTGGTTCCCAGCAATTATTTTTTCTTTCGAAACTTGAAATAATGGCTCGCTAGACGAAAATTCCCTTTAAACAACAAGGTCAGAGCAGCGACAACGGTTTATTTTGCAGAGTTGAACAAATCGCATTATACTACGGGTATTAAAATGTTAGAACATCGTTAGTCTAAATGTATTTACGATCCAAAACATATATAATAAAAACTTTTCTATATTACCTTGAAACCTACTCTTTATGTATAACAAAAATTTTCAGAAAAAAATCATTGAGATGTGGAACTAACCTCTGACTTTAAATAAAATTTGAATCTAATATTCTTACCCAAACTTACGTTAATTTTTTAGAATGCGGTGTTGTCAGCTGCCCCCTATTTAGCCATGTGGCTATTCTCATTTGTATTTAGCTCCATATGTGATATTATTGTAAATAAACAATGGACAAGTCGAGGAACAGCTCGTAAAATATTTAACAGTATAGGTAAATAGGTATTTTATATAAGTAAGTAAAATCTATTTCCTTTCACAATGAATGTAGCTTTTCCTTCAACAGATTTAAGAACACAAATCTTAATGAAGTCGGAGATCAATTTTCGAAGGTTCCCTAAATATTTATTTTTTGTGTACTCCAAATATTTCAAAATTATTGGCTTAGAAAACTTCAAAATATCACAAAACATTCTTCTTTACTTGTATTTTAAAGCAAATGAACCATTGCATTGCCTGAGATACGTAACTATTAAGCAGGACCAATTTAAGCCAACCAACTGTCGTTACATATATTTTTATTATTTCTAGGTTCTCTCTGTCCAGCATTAGGCCTACTTATTCTTGGTTTTATAACAAAAGATCAAGCGGGGCTGTCAGTGGGTATACTTATTCTAGTTGGAGGTACCATCGGAGCTGGGTTCTGTGGATTTCAAGTAAATCACATTGACTTATCTCCAAATCATTCTGGAATGCTTATGGGATTAAGTAATGGATCAACTAGCATTTTTTCTGTGATTTCTCCGCTGATTGTTCAATATGTTGTGACTGATCAGGTAGATTTCACTTAATGATTTATGATAGTTATATCTATAAAAACAATTAAAAGAACAAGATTTGATTTGAAATAAATGATAGGGATCATAATATGATCGAAAGATCATAGAGTATGATTCGTTTGACCTAGTTGTCACTTTTTTAACAAAATCACAGGGAATCTTTAAACTTTAATTTGTTTTTTGAAATTGGTAACCCCCCAAAAAAGTCATGGCGATCTTCTTGTGGGTCGCGAACGACCAGTTGTAAACCACTGTCATAATTCGACGTATAAGTTCCCTCTATGATTTAGGTCTCAAAATCAATTCTGAGCAATTAATTATATCTTAATATTACTTCTACAGTCAATCTTTAACTTCTTGCATAATTGACAAATGAAATAGTTATACAATCACTCAAGAAAATTGATGTTAATAACCTTTGTGAATTATTAGTAATATTAAATAAATATTCGGTAATTTGTTCTATAAAAGTTAATTTTGAAAGAATTATACAGGGTGTTCGGAAAATACGTATACAACATTTGCTGTTTTGATAACGACATTTTATTTGATTTGATGATAATATTAGACCACACTAAAAAAACCATTAAATTTAGTTACCACATTTTCAAAAAATTTGGGATAAATCAATATTTCCTTAAAACTTTGACGTTTTCTACCGCTTAAACAAAGCAGTATCGGATATGTCTAAGTTGGCTTAAATCGAGCTATTCTCTCGTCAAAACTCTGTCATCAAACGTTGTGCACGTATTTTCTAGACATCCTATATATATATATATATATATATATATATATATATATATATATATATATATATATATATATATATATATATACAGTGTGGCCAGTAAAGTCCGCATCATATGGGATTTTTTTATTAACAGCTTTATTCGAAATTTGACTTTGACATTAATTTTTGCTTTAATCAAGGTAAAAATTAACGAAAAAAAATAGTAGTCACGTGATTAGCATATATATATATATATATATATATATATATATATATATATATATATATATATAGAGAGAGAGAGAGAGAGAGAGAGAGAGAGAGAGAGAGAGGTTTCTTTATTCGATCCTTGTTTTCAGAATGGTTTCATTGGTAATTATATGTTTGTTAGGATTAATCTTGATAAAAAATTAGAACTGCAAATATGTTTTTATTGTAGACCAACCAGTCGCAGTGGAGAACTATTTTCATGATCTCAGCAGCAGTTTACATAGCAACAGATGTATTTTACGTAATATTTGCTTCTGGAGAAGTCCAAAAGTGGAACGAAAAATTAGATAAACCAGAAAACAAAATGAATGAATGTACACCATAAGAAGAAATAATCTAGTTAAATTAACAATTGCAAATCTTTCTAAATAAGTGTAATAATGTATGAATATATTTATTGTTGAAAAAGAAAATTAATTTTAGGTGAATAAGCTTTTTTTTAATATTTATTTTTACAAATGGAAAAAGATATTCCCGCAAGTTATTAAAAATTTAAGGAGAAGATATATCTTCTATTTCTGGGCTCCAGAAAGCTGATCCTCATATTAAAATTATGTTAGTTCCTCGTTCTATCTCGAAAGTATGACGTGTCGCCATAAAATAACGAGACTGATGCTTCTATGGAAGATGTACGCATGCGCCAAATGCGAACGACCAATAGGCGTGTAGCATGAATAAAACATGTAAAAAATGAATTAATTCTAACAACAAAGATATAAATCCAAAGCAATATAGACCAGGGCTTATCTGTTTTAGGTGGATGTGAAATGAAACATGGAGATTTTTGCATGAGATCCTTCAGAATATCCTGAGTAACGGTAAATTTGATTTGCGTCAATTCAAAAAGTTGGGCAACATTGTTTTTATTAATAAAAATATAAAATTAACGAAAAAAGACCGTTTTTTTTTCAACTTTTCCGTCGTGTAACTTTGAAGGTATTCATTTTAGAGGAGAGTTGAAGAGGAAAAAAAGTTTCGTAATTAAATTTGCCATAAGATAGGGTTAGTCGAAAATCTCAAAATGTATTTCTCTTATTGCAAAATAGCAATAAATAAAAAAAAAAGGTAAAAAAAAAAACAGTTTTTTAATCAATTTTTTTCCACCATTTAAATATTTTTGAGGACGTTCATATTAGAGCAAGGAAAGCTTTATGCTATGATAAAATAACACGCTAAAATTCGTTAAGATCGAATGTATAGTTTTTACACAATAATTTTGCAATTCGAGTTCGTTTACAAAAAGTGACCATTTTTCAAGTTTGTCTGAGTCCAAAATATCACGTTAACATATTTAAATTTATTTTCAACATATAGTAGGGAACTCAAGTTTTCCAACGCTTTTTTCAGAATCAAAATCGCATGATTTGGACACCCTCAGGAGTTGTTTAAAGACATTGTTGATATTTTTGCTTATAAACAAATAGATTATCTCGGTGGATTTTCATCGGATCTTTTTTGCAATATATGGTTTGAAAGAACTTCGAAAGACGCTTCTTTTCGTCAATAAAAATTTCAAATCCGTCAATTGGTTTCCGAGATACAAAGTGTCAAAGTTGACAGCCTGTTACGGTCAATCTATAAAGAATACAGAACTGATTCTTGAATCAAAAACTTTGTCTTCCCGAGTTCTTTTTTTGATACAAATATTTAATTGTTTATGTTATCGGAAGCTTTAATAAAAAAAAAGAGCATCGCCCACGCGCGTGAAAAATGAAAAAAAAAGGGTGGGGAGCTCCCATTTTAAAATCGAATTCGAAGATTCAAAATACATATCTAAAAAAAATTCATTTTGTTGGTTTCTAATAGAGCGATTTTGATCATTTTTTAAACCGATGGAACGCGAATAATGGAGCGCAAATATCATAATGAATTCATTTTGTTATAAACAAATGACGTTATTTATGCATCATACTTACAGCATACTGCACCCTATAGTATTGGACTTTTCAAGCGAATCTTCGTTTATTAATATCATTAAGCATATATATATATATATATATATATATATATATATATATATATATATATATATATATATATATATATATATATATATATATATATATATATATACCGGGTGTCAACGAATCTATTAGACAAGTCATAATTTCTAGAGTATTATGTGTATCAAAATAAGAATTGGTACAGGTAAATGGTATGTCAAGGGGAAAGTTTTCGCATATTTTCCACTTTCCGGCCACTTCCGTTTTCACCGGAAATGGCCCCGGTTTTGAATTTTTAAATAGAACACCCTGTATATTTTAACATTTTTGGATTTCTGAGACAATTGTAGATCAGAATGTGACATTTTAAAAACTTTTTACGTCTACTTCATTTTTTTAGAACCACTTTTAAAATTGCATCTAGGTGGCCATGATCGGACGCAAACTAATCTAAGGGCCTTAGGTGATGTCAAGAAAATACAATCGCAAAGTTTTAGTTACTAGTATGAAAGACAGGAATAAGACAAGTTGACAAAATTACGTTTTCATTTCTATTAATTTTCAAATGGCGACCCACTTTTGAGAACTACTTTTCGAAAAAAGCATTCTTTGACGAATCTAACGGTACTAATTTATTTGCGATTGGATTAGACATAAGAACAAAAATTAAATATTATTAAGCAAAATACTGGATAATTTATTTACTTATGACAAGTGCCCCATGGACAGCCATGATGCATAATAATTTGCAACTGTTCTTATCAAGTTTTCTTTGGAAAACAAAGCACTCACTTAAGTAGATAATGGCAGTGACATACGCTCTAAGAACAGACGTAAAAGTTACTTAATTTTGTTAAGTTTAGTTTAAATTTTCGGTAAAATAATGTATACTCAAAGTGAAAAAGTGGATATGTTATTAATATTTGGAGAGTGTCAAAGAGAGTCTGTTCTTAGAACGTATGTCACTGTCATTATCTACTTAAGTGAGTGCTTTGTTTTCCAAAGAAGACTTGATAAAAACAGTTGCAAATTGTTATGCATCACGGCTGTCCATGGCGCACTTGTCATAAGTAAATAAATTATCCAGTATTTTGCTTAATAATATTTAATTTCTGTTCTTATGTCTAATCCAATCGCAAATAAATTAGTACCGTTAGATTCGTCAAAGAATGCTTTTTTCGAAAAGTAGTTGTCAAAAAGGGGTCGCCATTTGAAAATTAATAGTTAGAAATGAAAACGTAATTTTGTCAACTTGTCTTATTCCTGTCTTTCATACTAGTAACTAAAACTTTGCGATTGTATTTTTTTGACATCACCTAAGGCCCTTAGATTAGTTTGCCTACGATCATTGCCACCTAGATGCAATTTTAAAAGTGGCTCTAAAAAAATGAAGTAGACGTAAAAAGTTTTTAAAATGTCACATTCTGATCTACAATTATCTCAGAAATCCAAAAATGTTAAAATATACAGGGTGTTCTATTTAAAAATTCAAAACCGGGGCCATTTCCGGTGAAACCGGAAGTGGCCGGAAAGTGGAAAATATACAAAAACTCTCCCCTTCTCATACCATTTACCTGTACCAATTCTCATTTTGATACACATAATACTCTAGAAATTATGACTTGTCTAATAGATTCGTTGACACCCGGTATATATATATATATATATATATATATATATATATATATATATATATATATATATGAAAAAAAAACGTTTATCAGACTCTGTAAAATTTGTAATATAATATTTAATGTTAAGAGTGCTTTATTGAAGTTTTTGAACATAACTTATAAAGAATAACTATTTTATTTATATCTGTATTTTGCGAATAAAATAATTTAAAACCAAAATTTTTTTCAGTTTCTTTACACAATGATGGTTTAAACAATTTTGATAATTAAAGTAATTATATATCTTTATAGTATGCTTAATTATATTAATAAACCAAGATTCGTTTGGACAGTCCAATACTGTAGGGTGCAGTCTGCTGTAAGTATGATGCATAAATAACGTCATTTGTTGATAAGAAAATGAATGCATGATTATGATATTTGAGCTCCATTATTCGCGGTACATCGGTTTTAAAAAATGATCAAAATCGCTCCATTAGAAGCTGAGAAAATGAAATTTTTTTTCAGATATGTATTTTGAATCTTCGAATTCATTTTAAAATGAGAGCTCCCCACCCCTCTTTTTTTCATTTTTCACGCGCGTGAGAGATAATCTTTTCATTTCTTATTAAAGTTTCCGATAACATAAACATTTAAATATTTGTATCAAAAAAGAACTTGGCAAGACAAAGTTTTTGGTTCAAGAATCAGGTCTGTATTGTTAATAGATTTGCCGTAACAGGCTGTCAACTTTGACAGTTTGTATCTCGCAAACCAATTAACGGATTTTAATTTTTTTTTCACGAAAAGAAGCATCTTTCCAAATACTCTCAAACCATATATTGCAAAAAAAAATCCGATGAAAATCCGCTGGAATAATCTATTTGTTTATAAGCAAAAATATTAACAATGTCTTTAAACAGTTCCTGAGGGCGTCCAAATCATCCGATCTTGAATCTGATAAAAGCATTGGAAAACTTGAGTTCCCTACTATATGCCGAAAATAAATTTAAATATGTTAACGTGATATTTTGAACTCAGACAAACTTGAAAAATGGTCACTCTTTATAAACGAACTCGAATTGCAAAATTATTGTGCAAAAACTATCTATTCGATCCTAACGAATTTTAGCCTGTTATTTTATCATAGCATAATGTTTTCTTTGCTCTAATATAACGGTCTTCAAAGAAATTTAAATAGCCGAAAAAAATTGATTAAAAAACTGCTTTTTTACCTTTTTTTTAATTATTGCTATTTTGCAATAAGGAAAATACATTTTGGGATTTTCGACTAACTCTATCTTATGTCAAATTTAATTACGAAACTTTTTTTTTCTTTTCAACTCTCCTCTAAAATGAATACCTTCAAAGTTACATGACAGAAAAGTTGAAAAAAACGGTCTTTTTTCGTTAATTTTATATTTTTATTAATAAAAACAATGTTGCCGAACTTTTTGAATCGATGCATATCAAATTTGTCATTATTCAGGTTATTCTAAAGGCTCTCATGCAAAAATCTCCATGTTCCATTTCACATCCACGAAACCCCAAATTTTACAGATAAGCCCTGGTCTAATATATTAGTAAGATTCTTTATATTTTGGACAAGCTAATTCAATATCGATTTTGCACCGTTTCTTTGGTATATGATATATTTCGTCACGAGGTACGAACGATGCGCTTATCTCGCTATTTGTTGTGGATTTATCTTCTTTCAAAGTTGTCGGAGCCTCTTTTACTGCAAATTTAAGATTTTCTGTTTCATTATTGTAACTGTTGTTTTTAAGATATTCTCCTAAATCAGAGTTTTCCATAATCCAGTCATAATAAGAGAGGATATTAATAAATTTGTATTCATAACCTTCACAGCCAGTTCCATATTGAGGATCATCTAACATCAGTCCAATTAAATTTCCATTTATTTCCATAGGGAGGCTGTGTGTAGAACATAATCTTATTCCCGCAGGCCATTCTACACAAAAATTGTGGTCTTTTTGATAATTTTGACCGAAAATATTTTGACAAGCATCGTGCGATCTAACTTGTACTGTGGCAGCACTTAAATAATGAGTTGGCCACCACCCAAAAACTTTACCATATTGACCAGTAAAATCATTATTTTTGAAGGTTTTTGGATTTGCTAGTCTAGCTGGCTTTACACTGGAAGTTACAGAAACTGCTCGGGGAAGTTTGATCAAGGCAATGTCATTGTAGTATATCCAGTACTTCTGAAATGCTCTAAAGTGTGGATGCGGTATGACAGCACTGAATAGATAAGTTTGCATATCTGTTTTAATAAGTGATTTTTGATAATCTGGATAGTAATGGCAACCCAAATATATCTGGATGTATTTTGATCTGAAAAAGATGATATAAGGGGGTATATAATTATTGTCATTGTGATCTTAAAATTCTAATATTAATTTTATTTTTTGGTACTGATATTTTAGGTATTTTCATTCAATACATACCCAACAACACATCTTGCATTTGTCAGAATATAATTTTTGGTGATCAAAACTCCATGACACCACTCATGAGATCTAAAGACAGCAAGATAAGGAAACGAGCGACGGGGCACTTCTTGCAGTTCTGCAAGTTGCTGAAACAAATATGAAAATTACACGTTTAGAAACAGCGATACCCATTATGTCAATATATTTATAGTGTTAGCAAGAGCAGGGGCGGATCCTGCCTCTCTCTTTGGGGGGGGGGCGGTGATATCACAAAAATACAGTATAACAAGCGAAAGCAGGTTATCGACGGGGGGGGGGGGGGGAGACACCAGCAACATTCCCATTTTTAGTGTAAAAGACAGGGAGGATCTATATTTCTGAATTTGAAGCTCTTGGAGAGGTGGAGGGCGATCACAATAAAAAATAAGTTGCCGACAAGATTTAAGGATGCGAGCAGCATACACGTTCCTAATATAAAAGGCAGAATCGGTTCTATTTTGCTGAACTCCAAGCTTTTAGGGGGGGGGGGCTATCGCAAGAAAAACAAGTTTTCAACGGAGGGGGAGTACCAGCAGCATACACATTCCTAAGATAAAAGGCAGAATTAGTTCTATTTTCCTGAACTCAAAGCTCTTGGGAAGAGGAGAGGCGATCGCAAGCATCTCCAATCCTATACTCTATTCAAGAACTAAAGAGAGTAATAAAACCGTTACCGAAACCTTCAACGGACCTGCTCCAGTGTCGCAGGTAACTGAGGACTGCCGTTAATCTAATTATATTTAATTTATAAATTTACTGCAACAATAAAAATTCTGATAGTTTAATTTAATTTCTGTCAGTGAGCAAAGTACACCTTACAGTGTGTTATTAGTAATTTATCTTGTTTGTGCTTGTTTTTATATATTATTTGAGATTAGTGAGATACTCAAAAGATATGGCTTCCACATCAATATTTATTCCAAAATCGTTAAACCAAGGCATTTTTTCCTCAACGAAAAACTTATTACGATGAATGTTTATGATGCCTTAAGATATCAATATCTAGATAATAATGTTAATAGCTCTTTTGAGATATGTTCCAACATGACAGGAGTTGGAAAATCTACTATGTACCGAATATTGAAGGAGAAAAAAACGACTGGAGTTGTTAGTACACCCAAGCTACATTCGATCACAGGCAGATGAAAAACTAGTTCGAAGAAGAGATGTAAATTGCAATAAAAGAAGTTGTATATACATTTTATCATGAGAAGCGGATCCCAACCGTCGACAAAGATAGGGATTTACCGGAAATTAAAAGAACTGAACTGTGGAAATTGCTCAGAGAACTTAATTTTTGCTGAGAAAATCCAGATAGAAAATCTGTTCTTATAAATCGTCCGGAAAATGTCCGTTGGAGAAGGAAATATCTCTCTCAAGTAAAAGGTAGAGTTGCTGAAAATAACACAACTTACAAAATTAGTAATTTAACTGAACTTTTGAAAGATTTTTTTGAATAAAATTGAAAAAATATGAACCAATTATAATTAATTTGAGCGAAATAGCTTCACTGACTTTTATTACGAATTAGATACGTAATGTTTACCAGCGTAAAGACAATTTATTATTTAAATTTTCTGTAACATATAAAAATTAATTACATTTGAATCCCTATTTGGTGTTTATTGTAATTCTGCAGATGATTTAAGAAATAAATAAACTGAATCGTCAAATGTCCTGAAAATGTTTTTAATTAATAATAAAATGACCGATAGCCCCAAAAAAATTTTAATATTATATGGATGAATTTATTTTTTTTATATATGTTTAACTTCTTGTATTTTTGACAATGAGTATTTTGTAAGTATTTAAATTATAACTTTTTAATTAATTAAGAACTTCTTGAGAGAAGAAGGCAACGTTTTGGTCTGAATGTGCCTAAAACGGTTTCTATGCCAAAATTAAAAATAATAAAAATCCAGTTGTGATTTGTGTTAAATATGTCAAAATTATTTATATTTTCTAATGTATGTGAATTATTAAGAAATCATAAGAAATAAAATAATATTATAACAATTTTTTATTTTACGTTTATTTCCGAAATAATATTCTATGCCATAAATACTTAATGATAAAATAAACCTCCTTCCGACGCCTATGACAAGGATTAAAATCCTTTTTAACACTTCACTCATCCAAATATCTATTATTATCCAACCCAAATAGTCCATTATTATAGACCGGTACTTTTGATTATAAAATTTATAATCCCTTCCTATGAAAAATATATGTGTCTAACAAATTTTCGCAAAGACACCGGACTAAAGAACACAGGTATTTTGCGAAGAAAAAAAACGTTAAAAAATGATTTATTACTCTCTCTAGTTTTTGAATAAACTATAGTATAAGAGGTAAAATCGGGTCTATTTTCCTAAACTCAAAGCTCTTGGGGGGAATCCCCCGGCCCCCTTCCTTCGATCCGCGCCTAAGTAAGAGCCATATACTTTTAAAGATTTCATAAGAATGAAAAAATGCCGCGTTTCTGCCTCTCTTGTGATTTTTTAGACTATGAACAAAAGTGGCCAAGACAGTGAGAGGATTAGCGATCGAGTAAACTTGCATGTTGAACTTTGATAATGGCCACTGCTGTGTTTTTTACTTCAACTATATTTTTAAATAGAGAAAAACAAAATTCTGGTGGACCATATGTTGAAATAAGTTAGTTATCCGATATCAAATGATTAAAAAATAGCATGGCTGGAAGGAAAAATATGATCATTTTCAAAATATTGTCAGAATCTTCTAATTGTATTATAATTGTCTCTCGCCAAGCAGCATCTTTGTTATAGAGGAGAATAGGGAGCTATCCACCCTAAAGTCGTCCAACATTCTTAATTGCCTAAAAGAAATAGGATTCGAGGACCTGCTCTAGTCGGCAAGGTATCCCTAACGACTTGGCAGCAGAAGAAAACAATGGGTCTATTAGGTCATAGTGTTCATGTACATCCACATATACATACAAATAGGGACCTTTCTCTTTGGGGGAGGGGGATGATATCACAAGAGCCCCCACCCCATTCGTATAAAAGACATTACAGTATGACAAGCAAAAGCGAATTGACAGAATCAAGTCAACATAACCTAATCCCTAGGTACTAAAATCAACTGGGATGGGGGGAGGGGAGCGAGATCCACGTTCCTAATGCATTAGGAAGGCGAATGTTTTTTCCGATTTCAAAGCTCTTGTGAGTCGATTGCCTCCACCGTCTCCCCCCCCCCCTTGGAATCACTCCTGCTTTGTAAAGGTGATATTAATATTATTAATAAATAAAAATAATTATTTGTAATGAAAGTAGATAAACAAAAATTGTAAATTTACCACTAATAAAAAAAATTATCCTTTCACAAATCTCATTGAACCCTTTTTTCATCTCTTAATTTTTCTTTGTTTAAATTGCTATGTTGCGATACTATTAAATTTTCAGAATATATTTTGGCGTGTGACAGGTGATGAAAAGTGGATCTAGTTTGACAAAACGAAGCGCAAAAAGTTATGGGTAGATCCAGAACAATAACAATACTAAACACTCTGTATATAAAATAGGAAAAATTTGACTATTATTAGACAAAATAATCCAAATAATGCCTTCTTACTAATTTTCACAAAAAAGGAAAAAACAGTGATATTGATATTAAAATTTAAGTACTATATGGATTCCGGCCAAAAATTCTTTAAAAATTTATTAATTTGGCAACCTTACATTTTAAGAAAAAATATTTAGGGTTAAAAAGAAACATTGACATTAAAAAATAAATAAAAATTGTGAGCCACGCTTTTCTGGAACACCCTGTATAAGCTAAATTATTCTAAAAATATTTACCTTAATTTTGTCTTGCGTTTTATCTCATCAGACATGAAGAAATTAAAGACGTTTTTTCCACGCATCATTTTAATTACAATGTGAACCACAATTGAGACGCGTCTGGATGAAAAATTAAGTAAAAACCAAATATGGGAATTTGGAAGAGTTGTTTTATTTTATATACTCAGTGAAAAGTGGAAAATAAAATATGTATACTTTTTTAGATTTTATTCGAATAATGTTTCATTTCTACGTCATTTTATAATGAACATAATCAATAGTCTTAGTAATACATAACCATAATTTGAATATTTCCTGCATTGTACTTATCTTGTCTTTCTTCATCTACCGTGTAATATTGAACACTAATACAGGGTGCTTCAGAAAAGGTGGACAATCTGTCTGCGGTATGAATATAACATCTTTTGTTCATCTGATTTTTTCGGTCGAAAACGCTTCTTTGTTAAGATATTCGCCTTCAAACAAGAGGTGTGAAATGCAGTTTCCCAAATTAAATTATGTACCACTTAAGGGGTCTTTTAGGTTACAATTTTTCAAGAAAAAAATTTTTTTAGCCATTTTTTTTTTAGTAGAAAGAAGTATACAAAAATATTTGGTAAAAATTTGCAAAGCGTGAAAAGCATGAAAATTATGTTTTTTTGAAAAAATTTCGATACTCACCCCCTATTTCGAGGTCCTAGAACACAATTATGGCCTTGATTTTTCACTATTTTTCCTCACTTTCCCGGAAAACTCAAAAAAAAAAAAGCGTCACTTCACAAAGCACTTTCTTTTCAACTAAAAACCGAATTTACGTCTTCATTTTCAATGTAACTAGTTAAAAAATATTGTACGTAATATATTTCAATTATTTTTGCACAAATTTTAGCAAACCAATTTAGAAAAACCTATATTTTCAGTGAAAAATCAAAAACACGTCTCGAAAACGTCATCGACGGTCAGACTATCTAAACTGGCCGCCGAATCACGTAAAAAGGTGCAACGTTGCCAGATTTAAAATTTCTTCATAATATAAACTATAAGATCTGTTTTTCTCAGTCAAAAACATGGTTTAATTTTTTTTAATATTCAGAACAGTTTCTAAGTAAAAATAATCTTAACCCTTCAAAATTATTGGTTGGTTTTGGTTAAGATAGGTTGGTCCAGGTTTAGCTTGATTTTGGTTAATTTGGAAAACAGAAACTAACCTGAACTAATCTAAATTAACCTAGATTTAAAGTTTCCTGGTATAAACTTTAAAATTTACCCATTACAGTTAACAACATAGTTTAATGTTTGTAACGTATAAAAAGGGGTACAATGAATCTTAACCTTCCACAATTTTTGGTTAGTTCTGGTAAGTACAAGTTAACATTAGTCTTGGTTACTTTAAAAAACTGAAATTAACCTGAACTAACCTAAACTATCCTGAACTAACCTTAACTGACCTGAACTAACCTAAATTGAACTAGATTTAATAATTAAAAAATGTCATTGTCCAGCAGAAACCTCGTGGAGGCGGGACAAGCTCTGCCACTCGACACTTTCTGCTAACGGACATAAGCAATATGGTCAATTCATATTATCCGTTTAAAACCACTGGTATTTGGAGGGAAACAAACAAAAGCAACTATAATCCTTAAAACCTTTAATATTTAGAGTCAAAATCGCACATCAAAGTACTGGTATTTGGAGGGAGAGAAACAAAAGCAACTATAATCCTTAAAACCTTTATTATTTAGAGTCAAAATCGCACATCGAAGACATAGACATAAGAGTAATTAATAGTTCTTCAATAATCAAAGGAAAGGAAAACATTCTTTTTGGAATCTTTTCTTTCCAATTCAAACAGAAAGAGATTATTTAAAGAAATCGTTTTTGTAATCTGGCAACATCGCCGACTTCAACAGTACGCCATCTTTAGCGAACTATGCTAACTATTATTTTTGAATATCGGCGTTTCTTTTGATTTTGTTGTGATTTTTGTCATGGTAATTTTTCGGATTTTTTTGATAAAAAAAGTGCATATTTTTGAATTTTTGTATAATGCAGAAGTTTCTATCACTGTGGAATTCGTTGTTATAACAAAAGTTTAACGATTTAGTGAAAAAAATTGAACCTAAAGTGAAAAGTTATTTTCCCTGTTTTCCGCAAAATTGAGGAAAAATTATGGAAAACCGAGGTCAGAATCGTGTTCTACGACCTCGAAATAGGGGGTATGTATCAAAATTTTTTCAAAAAAACGTCATTTTCCTATCATTTCACTCTTTACGAATTTTTTCCAAATATTTTTTTGGATTTTTTTATGGATTTTTTTACCCATAATAATTTTTTTTAAAAAACATCAAAAAATGACGGCGGACGTGATTCCAGGTGACGGAACCGTCTCAAAAAAAATACCAAATTAATCCTTGTTCAAGTACCCATGGTCGGTACCGGAATGATTTTTTTTTCATCAAAAAATAACAAAATTGCGGCCATTTGAAAAAAAAATCAATTTTTGAGGATAAAAAATCGGGTAAAAATCGGAAAATTTGTTACCGATCAAAGTGATTCCGGTATCGACCATGGGCACTTGAACAAGGATTAATTTGGTATTTTCTTTTTTTTTTCAGACGATTCAGTCACTTGGAATCACGTTTTTAAAAAAATTGTTATGGGTAAAAAAACTATAAAAAAATTCGAAAAAATATTTTTTTGTATACTTAAAGTACAAATAAATATATGCGCCAAATTATAAAATGATATCTCTTTTCTTTCTATTAAAAAAAAACATTAATAACAATTTTTCATTTTTGAAAAATTGTAACCTAAAAGACCCCTTAACAAAATATAATAAAATTTTGTTCAAAAATGTAATAAATGAACACCATTAGAATGATTTAACAGTTGGTCTAATTACGTCTCAGGTAAGCTGTAGGTCTGTACCCTTGTTAATTTTTTTCACTAAATTTTAAAGCCAAAAAAAGATATTCTTATTTGATTTGAAAAAAAAGTAACTATTTTTCAGATAAATGCATTTGAATATTTCATTGAAATCAGTTTTTAGTTTCGTAAAAGGAATTACTGTTGTACTTAAAATAAAATGGAAATGATTTTTTTAGAAAAATATTAGCTTATTTGATTAATTACTAAATATTACTTAAATATCTGTCAATTTACAGTGATGGTAGAAAAATTACGCACTGCAAATTGAATGAAATGAAATGTGCAAATGTATTTATTTCGAAAACAGTTCGTTTTTTTAAAAATAAAATTGAGATCAGATAATCAAAAAATATATGGTAGAGTTAAAAATTCCAGTTTAAAAATCTATTGGGAAAAATTAACGAGAATACATAGCACCTCCGGATCACCTGACACGTAATAAAAAAATTATTAATTCATTTTAAGAGTGTTCATGTAATGCAACTTTAACCAAAATTTTATTAGGTTTTTCCAAGCGGAACAAAAAAAACTAAATTTCACATGCCATGTTTGTGAGCAAACATCTCGCCATCAAAATATTTTTCAAAAACAAATAATATAATTTTCATACCAAATATGCGCCGCCGAGAGATTGCCCATCTTCTCTGATTCACCTTATATACAACTTGAATAACATTTTTTTAAAACCAGTGATTAATAATAATATATTTACCTGATAAGTAATAGAAACACTCATTAGTAAAAAATACAGCGTAAAAGTTATTTTCAGCCGCATTTTAACTGTCACGAGAATTGAAAACTTCTGTATTAAAGAATAAAAACAAATATGATAAATAATTAAACCTACCCTTATAAATAAATCTTTAATTCACGTAGGCGGTCCAATTAACCTTAACAATATTACATTATCAAGTATTTTTGTAACTAATTAACCAAAATCTAACCGCATTAATTGTTCTCTCAATATATGTATGTACAAAGTTTAAATCTATAGCAGAGTGATGTAAAGTCTGGTATCAATTTCCTGTATATCGGTTTTCACTGTGAATACGCAATTTTGTTATTTTTTAAACTTCACGAACTATTACATTCCAAGTTAATAAATTTATATTTTTGTTAGGCTCTTTCCAAAATTTCGCTACAGCAGAGCTATAATATTAGCACTGTAAATAGCTCTACGGCTGATGTTCGAGACTAAAGATCTTCTTGACAGTTTGCTGAATGAAAATTATAAAAATAAAATATTTTCTATTAAATTGAATTTTTTATATATTGAAGTTATTTAAAATATGCCAAATATTCTGAAACACCCTGTATAGAGTAGCAGCAAATAAATCTTTAAAAAAATAGAATAATAAACTGTTTTTGATATAGAAGACAAAGTATCAGAATATAAGTAGTATATTTTAAAAAATGTTCAATCTACCTAGATGTAGAAGACCCTATATAAAATATTACTCTATAATATAAACCTAATTTTAAGAATAAAGACTTAAATCTAAGGCAATACAGTACTAGGATTCTTTGTATTCGGGACAAGCTAATTCAATATCAATTTTGCACCGTCTGTTTGTTACGGCATGTACTTCATCACGACGTAGAGATGATGTTTTTATATCTCCATTTATACTAGATTTTTTCTGATTATCATCTTTTAAAGTTTCCTTAGTGTTTTCTACTGTAAATTTAATGTTTTCTATTTCATTATTGTAAATGTTGTTTTTAAGATACTCTCTCAAATCAGAATTTTCCATAATCCAGTCATAATAAGAGACAATATTAATGAACTTGTATTCGTATTCTTTACAGTCAATGTCATTTTGGGGATCATCTATCATCAATCCAACTAAATTTCCATTTATTTCCATAGGAAGACTGTGATGAGAACATAATCTTGCTCCTGCAGGCCATTCCACACAAAAATTGTAGTCTTTCTGATAGTTTCGACCGAAAATATCTCGACAAGCTTCGTGCGACCTAACATGAACAGTGGCTTCACTTATGTATTCAGCCGGCCACCATCCAAATACTTTTCCATAATGACCGGTAAGATTATTATTTTTAAATATGTTTGGATTTGCTAGTCTAGCTGGCTTCACACCGGAAGTTACGGCAACTGTTTGGGAAAGTTTTACTAGCGCAATGTCATTGCGGTATATCCAGTATTTCTTAATAACTTTAAAGTCTGGATGAGGTATGACGGTACTGGATGAGTAAATTTGTACATCTGTTTCATTAACTGGTTTTTGATATTCTGGATAAGAATACCAACCCAAATAGATGCGGATGTCTGTTGATCTGAAATTGAGGATATCAGAGTAAATAGACTTGAAATAATGGAATGTTATGATAATTTGGTGAAAACTTTTTTATTGGATAACGAAAAAATTTAGCAATTGCTGTATCTTAAGATTGGTATTAATTTTTTATATTTAAATTCAGTTTTTCTTTTCATAATTTATATTTTCTATTTTAAATAATATAAAAATAATTGAAAGCAGAGATCAGTATTAGCTTTTCAAAAACATTACAAAATTAACCATATTTTTGAAGAAAACTGTATTTTTCTTATTTTTATTTGATACGTACCCTGCAACACATCTTGCGTTTGTAAGAATATAATTTTCAGTAATCAAAACTCCATGACACCACTCATGAGATCCAATGTCAGCAAGATAAGGGAATGAGCGAGGAGGTACTTGTTTCATTTCTACAAGTTGCTGAAACAAAGATGAATAGTGAGAAAATAGTATTTTCCGCGTTTAGCAACAATGGAACTCAATATTTTCATAAATTTATATTATGGACATAAATTATAAACTTTTTGGGCTCCTACAGGCAGAGGCAGATCTAGCCTCTCTCTCTCTCTCTCTCACTCTCTCTCTCTCTCTCTGTGGGGGGGTGATATCAGAAAAGTACAGTATGGCAAGCAAAAGCAAGTTGTTGACGGGGAGGGAGACACCAGCAACATCCCCATTTCTAATGTAAAAGGCAGGGTCGGGTCTATTTTTCTGAATTTACAGCTCTTGGAGAGAGGAAGGGCGATCACAAGAAAAAACAAGTTGCCTGAACTCCAAGCACTTGGGAAGGGGTTGACAGGAGTTGGAAAATCTACAATGTACCCAATACTGAAGGAAAAAAATACTACTGGAATTGTTAATACTCCCAAGCTACATTCGATCACAGGCAAACGAAAAACCTCGTTGGAAGATGAGATGTAAACTGCAATAAAAGGAGTTGTATATACATTTAATTATGAGATGCAGATCTCAACCGTCGACAAAATTCAAACTAAACTCAGTGAAGATCGGGATTTACCTGAAATTAAAAGAACTGAGCTCTGGAAATTGCTCAGAGAACTCAATTTTTGCTGGAAAAAAAACCAGATAGGAAATCTATACCGTTGGAGAAGGAAATATCTCTCTCAAGTAAAAGGTCTTTAGAAACAATACAACTTACAAAATTAGTAATTTAACTGAACTTTTGAAAGGTTTTTTTTGAATAAAGTTACTGTCGAAAATTGAGAAAAATCCATATATTAAAAGAATAAAAGAAAATGTGGAAACTCGATCTCATGGTCAATGAGATAGAGGAACCAACTATAATTGATTTGAGCGAAGATAGCTTCACTGACTTTGATTACAAATTAGATACGTAATGTTTACCAGCGTAAACACAATTTATTATTTAAATTTTAAATATTTGAATCCCTTTGTGGTATTTAATTGTAATTCTGCAGGTGGTTTAAGAAATAGGTAAACTGAAATATCAAATATCCTAAAAATGTTTTTAATTAATAATAAAATGACCGATAGCCCCAAAAAATTTTAATATGATATGGACGAATTTATTTTTTTATACATGTTCAACTTCTTATATTTTTGACAATGAGTATTTTGTAAATATTTAAATTATAACTATAATATAATTTTTTTGCGAGGAAAAGGCTAAGTTTTAGTCTGAATGTGCCTAAAACGGTTTCTATGCCAAAATTAAAAATAATAAAAATACCGTTGTGATTTGTGTTAAATATGTCAAAATTATCTATATTTTCAAATGTATGTGAATTATTAAAAAATCATAAGAAATAAGATAATATTAAAATAACTTTTAATTTTAAGTTTATTACCGAAATAATATTTTACGCCATAAATACTTAGTGATAAAATAAACCTCCTTCCGACGCCTATGACAAGGATTAAAATCCTTTTCAACACTTCACACATCCAAATATCTATTGGTATCCAACCCAAATAGTCCATTATTATAGACCGGAATTTCTGATTAAAAAATTTCTAACCCAATCTTATGAAAAATATATGTGCGTAACAGATATTGCCAAAGACACCGGACTAAAGAACACGGGTAGTTTGCGAAGAAAAAAAGGGTAAAAAATGATTTATTACTCTCTCTAGTTCTTGAATAAACTATAGTATAAGAGGCAAGATCGGGAAAATTTTCCTGAACTCAAGGCTCTTGGGGGGTGGGAGATCGCCCCCACCATCTCCCCCTTGGACCCACGCCTGAATAATCATATCTATCTATATTATTAATAACACAATTAAAAAAAGTTTGAATACTTTCTATTTTATATTTATTTTCTCATTTTTCTTTGCATTCTCTGCAATGCAATATTAAATATTATAATATAAAGCATGTATAATATTTTTTATGTAGTGTATAAAAATGATATATTTACCTGATAAGTAATGGAAACATTCATTAGTAAAAAAGGCAACGTAAAACTTATATTCAGCCGCATTTTAACTGTTACTAAAATCAAGAATCTATTAAAAAATGATAACAAATTTATGAAAAATAATTAGGCAAACCCTTATAAATATATCTCTAACTTATGTAGGCGTTCTACGCAACCTTAACAAAATTAGAATATCAAGTTTTGCTACTAATCAACCAAAACCTAACCACATTTACGTATCTTAAATTGATAAATTTCTAATTATTCGTACAAATATCGAATCTAAAACACAACAATAAAACGTCAGTATCAATTTCCTTCATACCGTTTCTCACAATATCGTTATTTTTTTTTTAAATTATCAAAATCTTTCTAAAGTTAATTATTTTATATATGTATATTAACATACTGGGAACATTAGAAAAGTGTTCTTTCACGCACCCACGCCACCTGTCCTGCAAAAACATTATTTATTCAGAAAAAAATAATTCCTATAGGCCTTCAAAATAACTATCAATATACTTTTTTAACTGGTTACCCTAGCCTTTACAACGTCCTATAAGGTACTTTTACAAATTTTGAATGAAAAGAAATCAGAGTTAAGAAAGTTACACTAGCACAGGACTTTAACTGATTGCTGGTTTGGCGCATTGTCTTAAAGAAGGAGGACTTTTTTGTGGCACAAACCAGGACGTTTTTGATCAATAGCAGAATATAACTTTATCTAAAATTATTTTAACTAATATTTAATTTTAAAATGTGATAGATCTCATTCCAAATACAAAAATAATTGGTTCGTGAATGTTTCTAGGAGAGCTATATTCCTTTATTAAAAATCTTACGACCCTAGGATGTTCCAATTTCACAAACTCATTTTTTGTTAAAAAACATTTCATAAAACACAAAATAATGAAGAAATTGAAATCAAATTTGACATTTTTATTAGGTTATTTTATCTCAGTTCAGGTTTACCATTCTGAATTTATGATATTCTTTCGTGGGTCTATAATTGTCGATTCCGAAAATATCGAAATACTATTTTTGCTCGAAATTATAAATTTTTATGATCCTCGCGTTTCTCAAAATAAAAAAACGGAGTCCTTATAGAACGACACTTTTCTTCTGATATCTATGTAGCATAGTCAAATTTTTCTGGATTAAATAAAGGCATCGCATTGTTGCATTAATGCTTACTAATATTTGTCTGTAAATTTCTGTGAAGATAAGTTTGGTGCTGCCTTAAATTGACAATAAAGAATCCTGTCCACAGTTATGTCATCCGAAGGAACCCTTCAATACAAAATAATGATGAAAAAGTAATTTTGGACTTCCGATTGAACTGTAATGATAATATCCAACTTTCTGGACTTGTATGCGATCCTTTGGATAAATATGGAAAGAGGCAGGGGCGGATCCAGCCTCTCTCTTTGGGGGGGCGGTGATATCACAAAAGTACAGTATGGCAAGAAAAATAAGTTGTCAACGGGGGGGGGGGGGGGGGGAGTGCAAGCAGCATACTCATTCCTAATATAAAAGGCAGAATGGGTTCTATTTTCCTGAACTCAAAGCTTTTGGAAGGGGGGGGGTGTGGGCGATCGCAAGCATACAGACTCCTATACTCTATTCAAGAACTAGAGAGAGTAATAAAACTGTTACCAAAACCTCTACCGTACCTGCTCCGGTGCCGCAGATAACTGAGAACTGCCGTAAATCTAATTATATTTCATTATATTTAAATATATTTTATAAATTTACTGCAACATAGAATTTCTGATAGTTTAATTTAATTTCTGTCAGTGATCAAAGTACAACTTACAGTTTTTTCTTGTTTGCGCTTGTTTTTATATATTATTTGAGATTAGTGAGATACCCAAAAGATATGGCTTTCACCTCTATATTTATTCCAAAATCGTTAAACCAGAGCATTTTTTCCTCAACGAGAAACTTATTACGATGAATGTTTATGATGCCTTTAGATATCAATATCTAGATAATAATGTTAAAAGCTCTGTTGAGATATGTTCCAATATGACAGGAGTTGGAAAATCTACTATGTACCGAATACTGACGGAGAAAAAACGACTGGAATTGTTAATACCCCCAAGCCACATTCGATCACAGGCAAACGAAAAACCTCGTTGGAAGAAGAGATGAAAACTGCAATTAAAGGGGTTGTATATACATTTTATTATGAGAAGCAGATCCCAACCATCTACAAAATTCTAACTTAAATCATTGAAGATCGCGATTTACCTGAAATTAAAAGAACTGATCTCTGGAAATTGCTCAGAGAACTTAATTTTTGCCGGGAAGAACCAGATAGAAAATCTGTTCTTATAAATCGTCCGGAAACTGTCCGTTGGAGACGTAAATATCTCTCTCAAGTAAAAGGTAGAGTTGCTAGCAATAACACAATTAATAAAATTAGTAATTTAACTAAACTTTTGAAAGATTTTTTTGAATAAAGTTATTGCGGAAAATTGGGAAAAATCCATATAATAAAAGAATAAAACAAAATGTGAGAACTCGATCTCATAATCGGTGAGATAGAGGAACCAATTATAATTAATTTGAGCGAAGATAGTTTCACTGACTTTGATTAGGAATTAGATACGTAATGTTTACTAGTGTAAACACAATTTATTATTTAAATTTTTGTTTTTGTTGTATTTTATTGTTTAATGTTGTTTATGTGTTTTTTTTTATTTTTTTACATATTTTTATTTTAGTGTGTCCCACTCTTTAATTTTATATATATTTAATTCTAATTAGCCGTAAGTTTTTTATTATTTTATTATTGTATTTGTGTCTTTTTCTTAAGCGTGTACAATTAACATGTTTATCTTATTTTTTTGGGGCTATCGTATTTCCATATATAAAAGTAAATTAAATTAAGATATCAGTACAATAGAAATAAAAATCAGTAGGTCTAATTTTAATTACAATATAAAAAAAAAAGTAATTACATTTGAATCTCTTTTTAGTGTTTAATTGTAATTCTGCAGATGGTTTAAGAAATAAATAAACTGAAACGTCAAATATCCTAAAAATGTTTTTAATTAATAATAAAATGACCGATAGCCCCTAAAATATTTTATTATTATATGGACGAATTTATTTTTTTATATATGTTTAACTTTTTGTATTTTTGACAATGGATATTTTGTAAGTATTTATATTATAACTTAGAATTTTTTGAGAGAATAATCCTACGTTTTAGTCTATTATTAAGACCGGTATTTTTGATTATAAAATTTCTAACCCATTCCTATGAAAAATATATGTGCCTAACAAATTTTGCTAAAAACACCGAACTAAAGAACACAGGTAGTTTGCGAAGAGAAAAAGGGTAAAAAATGATTTATTACTCTCTCTAGTTCTTGAATAAACTATAGTATAGGAGGAAAAATTCGGGTCCATTTTCCTAAACTCAAAGCTCTTGGGGGGGGGATCGCCCCCACCGCCCCCCCCCTTGGATCCGCGCCTGGAAAGAGGACCACCACTCTAAAATCTTAGAAGTCTCCTTTTGTCAAATAGAGGGGATTGAAAGGAAGAATAAACTCTTTTAAGAAATACCTTCTGATTGTTTACTAAACGCTAGACAGAATGAAAGGACTGATATGTACGGTAATGAGAAAAAGTTATTTTATGATTTTTAGCATTCAAATCGCTGTAGCTCGGAACATAATATTTCTGTATGAAATTTTTAAAGCGTACTTTTGAACTGATTCTAAAAACAATAGGATTCATCCGAAATACTCGAAGCATTTTCTGGTTGAGCAAGAAATTTCGAAAAATTTGTTTGTAATTAATATTCAAAAAATACAATGACAAGTAAAAAATCTAAGAAGTAAACTTGTGCGTCGACCAGAGCTCATGATAGTATCATTACAAGTTAAAATGGAGAAAAAAACACCAACTACATCTGAAAAAAAATGTATGTTTTGGAGGTCGCTAAATCCAATGATTTGTTTAGTCCCTCAAGGTCAGTCAGAGGCCATTTTAGGATCATTTCAAGGTCAGATTGAAAAAAATCCACTAACAACAAAAACCTACATATCTTTTTTTCAGATTTATTAAGTCAATTTTTTCAATTTGACCTTGTAATGACCATGAAAAACCTTAGTCTGACCTTGGAGATTAAACTATGAGTTCGAGATTCAGTGACCTCAAGAATCTACATATCTACTTCTTTAGATTTATTTAGAGAATTTTACAACATTTGACCTTGAAATGACCTTGAACCGGAGGTGATAAAAGTTAGCAGACATCAGATTTGGATTCAGGGCTTCAAATTATACAAGAATAATATGGTTTGGTCAAATAGGCATCAACTTTTTTTTATAAACCTGTGTAATTAAAAATTGACAATGTAGAATTTAAACGATTTTCTGTACTTTGTGTACTTTCTGTACTTCTGTACTGACCATATTGGATCCACCACCTTGTATATCGGTATTTTACTTTTAGAATTCTTAGGGTTTTAGTAAAACTAGAACACCTTTTATTTCCAGCAAATAACTTGAAATAAAGATGATATAGAATGATACTCGAAAACTTAATGGATAAAAACCTTTCAAGATGTTTTTGCAGAGTCTATACTCAGTTTCTATTTATTCATATACAGGTTTGTAGCATGAACAGGATTACAGGCAACTAGATGAAGAGTTTACGCAGCTGCATTTTTTTTGCTTTAGAAAGAATTAATACTATTGAAGCGTCAATTGACAGTGAATTTATTAAAGTTGATGTTGAATGTTAACTGTAAGAGAGTTTAAATTTAAATTCATTTTGTATTTTCTGTTTTTGAAAAGTGAAAATAAAACATTGATATTCTTTCAAATTTTATTCACTTATTGTTTTAATTATACATAATTTGATGATGAATATAACTTATGATATATAATATAATAATTTTGGATCCATTTTCACCACCATGTTTCACCACCTATTGAATACTTAAATCTATTATAATATTACTACCTACATCCTTAATAATGCATATTAAGAAGTTAAACACTACTACCTATTTTCTCTTTTTTTCTCAGCAGTGCAATACTAAACACTTTAATATACAGCTTGTATAACACTTTTTTAAATGAAGTGTATAAAAAAATATATATACATGGTAAGTAATGGAAACGCACATTACTAAAAAAGGCAAAGTAGACGTTATTTGTAGCCACATTTTACCGTCACGAAAACGGAGAACTTCTATATTAAATAATGATAATAATTATAAGAGCAAACACTAATAAATGGATCTTAAATTCTTATAGGCACTCTACACAACCTTAACAGTATTATAATATCAATTTTTATTGTAATGAATTAACTAAAACCTAACAGCATTAGTTCTTTCTAGACACCACCATTTAGGTATCTTAAATTTATATCTTTCTAAATATATTTATAAACATCAAATCCACACCTCATCAGCCTCAATTTTCGGTACAATGTTATTTACTATGAGCTCATAATTTTGTTATATTTTAAACTTCACGAAATATTTCTTACATTGCTTTCATTAAGTCTTTTTTCAAAATTTCGTTACAGTAGGGCTATAATATTAGCACTAAAGCTCTAGCGTAATAGAGCTGCACTGCTGATGTTAGTGTAAGGATATTCTTGACAATTTGCTGAAAGAAAATTATAAAAATACAAATCTCGAAAACATCTTTATACATACTCAAATCATTTATAAAATATTAAATACGTTGAAACATCTAAACACAAATTGAAGAAAATGAAATAAAATATTAGACGTTTTTTGGTTTAAATATACCTTAAAAGATGATTAATCTACTTAAAAACTAATCTTACTGCTACTAAGTTAATATAGATCACTCCACATAAGATATTACTTTATATTATAAACTTATATTCTAATGACAAACACTTAAATCTAAAGCAATATATTAGTAAGATTCTTTATATTTTGGACAAGCTAATTCCATATCAATTTTGCACTGTTTCTTTGGAATATAACTATTGTTTTTAAGATATTCTCTCAAATCAGAGTTTTCCATAATCCAGTCATAATACAAGAGAATATTAATGAATTTATATTCATAATCTTTACACTCATTTTCATTTAGAGGATCATCTACCATTAATCCAACTAAATTTCCATTTATTTCCATAGGGAGGCTGTGATGAGAACATAATCTAGCTCCTACAGGCCATTCTACACAAAAATTGTGCTCATTCTGGTAATTTCGACCGAAAATATATCGACAATCTTCGTGCGATTTAACTTGAACAGTGGCTGCACTGATATATTCAGCCGGCCACCATCCAAAAACTTTACCATACTGACCGGTAAGATTGTTATTTTGAAATATTTTTGGATTTGCTAGCCTAGCAGGTTTTACACCGGAAGTAATGTTAACGGTTTGGGAGAGTTTAACTAGCGCAATGTCATTGTGGTATAGCCAGTATCGCTTAACAGCTTTAAAGTCTGGGTGAACTATCACGGCACTGGATACATATAACTGTATATCCGATTCATTAATTGGTTTTTGATTTTCTGGATAGGAATACCAACCCAAATAAATGTCAATGTGTTCTGATCTGAAATAGAGGATGTCAGTGTATACCGGGTATCAACGAATCTATTAGACAAGTCATAATTTCTAGAGTATTATGTGTATCAAAATGGGAATTGGTATAGGTAAATGTTATGTGAAGGGGAGAGTTTTCGCATATTTTCCACTTTCCGGTTTCACCGAAAATGGCCCCGGTTTTAAATTTTTAAATAGAACACCCTGTATATTCTAACATTTTTGGATTTCTGAGACAATTCTAGATCAGAATGTGACATTTTAAAAACTTTTTACGTCTACTTCACTTTTTTAGAGCCACTTTTAAAATTGCATCTAGGTGGCCATGATCGGACGCAAACTAATCTAAGGGCCTTAGGTGATGTCAAAAAATACAATCGCAAAATTTTAGTTACTAGTATGAAAGACAGGAATAAGACAAGTTGACAAAATTACGTTTTCATTTCCAACTATTAATTGTCAAATGCCGACCTCTTTTTGACAACTACTTTTCGAAAAAAGCATTCTTTGACGAATCTAACGGTACTAATTTATTTGCGATTGGATTAGACATAAGAACAGAAATTAAATATTATTAAGCAAAATACTGGATAATTTATTTACTTATGGCAAGTGCGCCATGAACAGCCATGATGCATAATAATTTGCAACTGTTTTTATCAAGTCTTCTTTGGAAAACAAAGCACTCACTTAAGTAGATAATGACAGTGACATACGCTCTAAGAACAGACGTAAAAGTTTCTTAATTTTCGTTAAGTTTAGTTTAAATTTTCGTTAAAATAATGTATACTCAAAGTGAAAAAGTGGATATGTTATTAATATTTTAACGAAATTTTAAACTAAACATAACGAAAATTAAGAAACTTTTACGTCTGTTCTTAGAGTGTATGTCACTGTCATTATCTACTTAAGTGAGTGCTTTGTTTTCCAAAGAAGACTTGATAAAAACAGTTGCAAATTATTATGCATCATGGTTGTCCATGGCGCACTTGTCATAAGTAAATAAATTATCCAGTATTTTGCTTAATAATATTTAATTTCTGTTCTTATGTCTAATCCAATCGCAAATAAATTAGTACCGTTAGATTCGTCAAAGAATGCTTTTTTCGAAAAGTAGTTGTGAAAAAGGGGTCGCCATTTGAAAATTACTAGTTAGAAATAAAAACGTAATTTTGTCAACTTGTCTTATTCCTGTCTTTCATACTAGTAACTAAAACTTTGCGATTGTATTTTTTTGACATCACCTAAGGCCCTTAGATTAGTTTGCGTCCGATCATGGCCACCTAGATGCAATTTTAAAAGGGGCTCTAAAAAAAATAAAGTAGACGTAAAAAGCTTTTAAAATGTCACATTCTGATCTAGAATTGTCTCAGAAATCCAAAAATGTTAAAATATACAGGATGTTCCATTTAAAAATTCAAAACCGGGGCCATTTCCGGTGAAACCGGAAGTGGCCGGAAAGTGGAAAATATGCGAAAACTCTCCCCTTCATATACCATATACCTGTACCAATTTTCATTTTGATATACATAATATTCTAGAAATTATGACTTGTCTAATAGATTCGTTGACACCCGGTATAGAACTAATATAATTTAGTTATTAATTGTATTTTTTTTGTAAATTTTATTGGCGAACAGCAAACCCAAGAAACTAATAAACGATGGCTTGGATTGTATCTTCTCAAATCTGTACTAAAATCAGACCTAACCTAACCTGCTCAGACATGCAATATGAAATCTGTCCGTATCACGCTCGTTACACTGTGAGAGCTTCACAGTTAAAATAGCCATATATATATATATATATATATATATATATATATATATATATATATATATATATATATATATATATATATATATATATATATATATATATATATATATCCACTACATATTAAGAGCTAATTTTATTTTTAACCGACTTCTAAAAGAAGGAGGTTCTGAATTCGTCGCGTATATTATATATATATATATATATATATATATATATATATATATATATATATATATATATATATGTATATGTATATATATATATATATATATATATATATATATATAATAATCTGTAATATTCTCGTGTTAAAAAGTGCGAAGCATTCCAAAGTATGGAAAGACTCCGGGTCCGACAGATGACGACAGCGCTGTTTCGTCCTAATATGGGACTCGTCAGGCCACCGCAGTCGGTACAAACCATCACCTCGCCTCTGTATCCTATAAAGCTGAATTTAAGATTAAAAACAGCAAATAGGACGACAAAGGCGACATCTCGATGGTTCACTCGATAACACAAGAACCACACAGATTGACAAAATTTGTAAAAACCGCCATTGGTGGCGCGACGGTGAATAAAAACAGAAATCTATAAAATTGAATACACAAAAAGTGCTGCCAAAAGGATAGGGGTACCGAACAATGCTTTGAAGGGTTTAAGACGTTAAAATTATTTTTTTGAAATTCAATATGGCGACACCAATATGGTGGGTTGCAAATTTCACCTTATTCACATTTTTTCAGATTTGGTATTAGGGGGTTGGTGTATTACGAATATGAAGTTAATTTTTAACAGCTATTAGGTTGATAAGATACAATATGAGGGACTAAAAATTTTACATTTTACGGTTGTAAAATTAATATTGCGGGGTTCTTGGGGCGTATACAAACTCAATATGCAATATAAAATATATCGGCTAAGAAATTTACGTCTCAAATTCTTTAAATATCGATATTGAAAGGTTTTGGTGCCTGCATTAACAATCTAAAATTAATTTGAAATTTATGATAGTGGAATTACTATGACAGACTAAATATTTGTTTGACACAATTTCATTGGTATTTGGAGAAGTCTAAGAATCAAAGAATTTTTAGTGGTTCATTTTAGGGTAATTTACAATTCTGAATAAAATGGGTACTTTTTTGCCACCTTGTAGTCATTACGAGATACACTAATCTCGATTAGCACTTAGTTCAATGAATATCGTAATGAATTCATAACTAAAAATCGAAAAATAAAACTTTTATAAAAAAAATTGAACCAACTTCTAAAAGTGCGCTAAAAAGTGAAAAATAGCTAGAAATTTTTATATGAAATTGAAATTTTTGTAGTCGGCGCCAAATTATTTCTAAATGAAATAAATAACTACGTATATATACAACTTATGGTAAGAAAGCAATTACAAATAAAGTATTTTTAATCTGTTTATGCGAATGTAGGTATTAGTTTGGCGCCGACTAAAAAAATTTCAGTTTCGTATAAAAATTTCTAGCTATTTTTCACTTTTTAGAGCACTTTTAGAAGTCGATTCAATTTTTTTATAAAAATTTTATCTATATTTATTTACACTGTGAACTTTATCTCTGTATAAGCAGAAATAAATAATTCAAAACTTCGTCACTCAACTTATGCCATAATATATATGAAGTAAAACAGCTAATGCAAGTTTTCCGAAATTTCCCGCTCAGCTGGAAAATACTTCGGGAAATTCGGACATATCCTGTTGTATTAAGAAATAGATCAAGAGTATGTCATAAAAATTTCGTATAAAAATATTCAGTATTCTCAGAGTTAAAGTTGGATGCAAAAAAAAAAACAGTATTAGCGAATAGAATGAATTGGGTCTCTTCCATGCCATTTTAGGGGTCACTGCCGCTGCTATATTTATCTGATATAACATATTGCCTTGCTGTCGTTATAATATGAAAAATCTAATATTAAAAACAGGTACGTCGAGCTTAAACAAAATTTTAAAATTAACAACCGTAAATTTTATTATTATTTAGTTAGATATTAGATAAAAATATTTTGGAAATTTTGTTACCACAAAATAATCACTAAAACTGGAAGATTGAAAATGCGAAAAACAGTTTTGTAAATTCATATTTCTGTAACTCGATCCCTTAATATCGACATTAGTTTCTTGTGTACCGTCTTTTAAAATCAGATTTTCTTTTAATAATTTATATGCCCTGAATAAGCGAAAGACTCTTCAACAAACCGCAAAAATAGTCATATTTTTGAACAGTAAAATTTTTATAAAAAAATTTAACCGACTTCTAAAAGTGCACTAAAAAGCGAAAAATAACTATAAATTTTTATATGAAATTGAAATTTTTGAAGTCGGCGGCAAACTAATAACTAAAATGTGATTCACATAAACAGATTAAAAGGACTTTCTTACCATAATTTGTATATATTAGCAGTTATTTATTTCATTTAGAAATAATTTGGCGCCGACTTCAAAAATTTCAATTTCATATAAAAATGTATAGTTATTTTTCGCTTTTTAGCGCACTTTTAGAAGTCGGTCCAATTTTTTTATAAAAATTTTATTTTTCGATTTTTAGTTTTGAATTCATTATGATATTCATAAATTATTTGAACTAAGTGCTAATCGAGATTCGTGTACCTCGCAATGACTCCAAGGTGGCAAAAAAGTACCCATTTTATCCATAATTGTAAATCACCCTAAAATGAACCACTAAAAATTCTTTGATTCTTAGAGTTCTCCAAATACCAATGAAATTGTGTCAAACAAATATTTAGTCTGTCATATTAAATTCACTATCTTAAATTTCAAATTAACTTTGAATTGGTATTATAGGCCCCAAAACCTTTCAATATCGATATTTAAAGAATCTGGGACGTAAATTTCTTAGTCCGATATATTTTTTATTGCATATTGAGTTTGTATACGCCCCAAGAACCCCGCAATATCAATTTTAGATGAAACCGAAAAATGTAAAATTTTTAGTCCCTCATATTGTATCTTATCAACCTAATAGTTGTAAAAAATTAACTTCATATTCGTAATACCAAATCTGAAAAAATGCGAATAAGGTAAAATTTTCAACCCACCATATTGGATCCGCCCTATTGAATTACAAAAAAATAATTTTAACGTCTTAATCTAATCTAAATCTAAACCCTTCAAAGCCCCCTAGTACCAATTTTAGATGAAATCCAGAAATTTAAAATTTCTAAACGGTCATATTGCATCTGACACATTAGATTCTCTTAAAATAATTTTATATTCGCTATTTACATCTTCAAAAACGATTCAGTTCCACATTTGAATAAAATCGAAAAATGTAAAATTTTTAGTCAGCTATATTGCGTTCGCGATATTGAATCCAGAAAAAATACTATTAAATTCGTAATTTACACCCGCAAGAACCCTCTATATCAGTTTTGGAGAAAGTCGAAAAATGTAAAATTTTTAGGACACCTTATTGAATCCACCAGATTGAGTTTTTCAAAAAATATTTTAATTTCGTAATTAACACTAACAAAAATCCCCAATACTAACTTTAGACAAAATCGAGAGATGTAGAATCTTTAATCGTCTATCTTCGATCCACCATATTTATTTTTTTTTTTAAATAATATCAAATTCGTAGTGTGCTATCATATCAATTTTGAAAAAAATTGGACAAAATTAATTTTTTATCCATCATATTGGATACGCCATATTGAATTTTTTGAATATAATTTTAAATTCGTCATGTGTGACCCCGAAAACTCTCCCGTACCAATTTTAGTAAAAATCAGACAAAATTGATTTTTTTGTCCGCCATATTAGATCCGCCATATTAAATTTTTTAAAAATAATTTCAGATTCGTTATGTGAGGTCCCGAAAACTCCCCCGTGCCAATTTTGGAGAAAATCGGACAAAATTGATTTGTTTTAAAATAATTTCAGATTCGTCATGTACGACCCCGAAAACTCCCCCGTACCAATTTTGGAGAAAATCGGACAAAACCGATTTTTTTGATCGCCATTTTGGATCCACCATATTGAATTTTTTAAAAATGTTTTGAATTCGTTATGTGCAACGTCGAAAACTTCCCCATACCAATTTTGGAGAAAATCGGACAAAATTAATTTTTTTGGCCGCCATATTGTAAGCGTCATCTTGGATTTTACTGCACCAATTTCATCTAAAAAAATATGGAACCACCGTAGCAATTTCCTGAATATAACGTAAAAAATTTCATTCAAATCGGTGCAGCCGTTCCGGAGTAATCGGTGTACATAAAGGGTTTTCCAATAAGAGGTGTCATTTTGAAAAGCCCGCTATTTCGGTAGATGTCACTTTTGAAGCTGTAAGTTTTTGACGTTTGACAAGTAGAAACTACGCCATAAATAAAGATGGAACGATACACGCTTCAACAACGCATTGAAATTATTAAAATTCACTATAAAAATGGTGAAATTTTGGCAGAGACGGTTCGTAAAACTCGAACATTTTTGGATCGTCATGAAGCACCTTGTCGGAGCGCAATAAAGAAATTGGTGAAAAAATTCGAGCTGTTGGGACAAGTTAGTTATGTGAAGAAGAAAACCCGTGCACGTCGCTCAAGAACAGCCGAGAATATTGCTGCTGTAGCCGAAAGTGTTGAAGAAAACCCAGGTTTGTCCATTCCTCGTCGTTCTTTGGAATTAGGGATTCCACAAACGTCATTACACCGTATTTTGCATAAAGATTTGGGTCTTAAGGCTTATAAAGTTCAGTTAACGCAAGAACTCAAGCCGGCCGATCATCAACAACGTCGTGCCTTTGCTGATTGGGTTCTTGAAATGCATGAAAATGATCCGGAATTCCATCGAAAAATCATCTTCAGTGATGAGGCCCATTTCCACCTCGGTGGCTTCGTCAACAAACAAAATTGTCGCATCTGGGGCTCGGAAAACCCAAGAGTTATTGTTGAAAAGCCTCTCTATCCTGAACGTGTGACTGTTTGGTGCGGTTTATGGTCCGGCGGGGTCATTGGACCTTACTTTTTCGAAAATGAGGCTGGAGCAACAGTTACGGTGAATGGATTGCGCTATCGAGAGATGATTAATGATTTTTTATGGCCGGAATTGGATGGTATTTATCTGGACCACGTTTACTTTCAACAAGACGGCGCTACGTGCCACACAAGCAACGAAACCATTGATCTTTTACGGGAAAAGTTTCCGGGCCGTGTTATCTCTCGAAGAGGTGATCACAATTGGCCACCGAGATCTTGTGATGTGACACCTTGCGATTTCTTCCTTTGGGGCCACGTGAAAGACAAGGTCTACGCCAACAGCCCAGCGTCGATTCAAGACCTCAAAGATGGAATTCGTGAGGCTATCGAGGACATAGGGCAGCCACTTTGCGATTTGGTTATGGAAAATTTCATGAAAAGGATATGGTCCTGTAGGCATGGTCGTGGTGGTCATTTGGCTGATGTTATTTTCCATCATTAACGGCATACCTTCCTCTTTATAATGTAATAAATATCCGATCATTTATCTTAAAAAATGGCATTTTTCTTTGAATATCAAAATAACACCTCTTATTGGAAAACCCTTTACATAAAAAAAATACATAGTCGACGAATTAAGTACGTCCTTTTGTTAGAAGTCGGTTAAAAATTTTTATAGGGCAGGTACGTCGAGCTTAAATAAAATTTAAAAATTAAGAACCGTAAATTTTATTATTATTTAGTTATAGATATCAGATAAATATATTTCGGAAATTTGATTTTTATTTCCACAAAATAACCACAAAAACTTGACGCTATTCTAAATATTAAAGAATGAAAATACGAATAACAGTTTTGCAAATTCATGTTTCTGTAACTCGATCCCTTAATGTCGACATTAGTTTCTTGTGTACCGCCTCTTAAAATTCAGTTTTTCTTTTGATAACTTACATGCTCTATTTTAAATAGTATAAAAATCGCTGAATTAGCAAAACACTCTTCAACAAACCGCAAAAATAATCATATTTTTGAACAAAAATAAAATTTTATGTATTTTCATTTGATACGTACCCAACAACACATCTTGCGTTTGTTAAAATATAATTTTCAGTGATCAAAACTCCATGGCACCACTCATGAGATTCAATGTCAGCAAGATAAGGAAATGAGCGAGGAGGCACTTGTTTCATTTCTTCAAGTTGCTGAAGCAAAGATGACTGATGATAGAAAATGGCAATATAAGATGTGGTGATGTTTTCAAAAAACGCCTTATTGTTCCTAATATTTTAACTCAATCACTTGTAAAATAGTTTCCCATATGTTAACTTTTGAATGCGCCATATAACAATCGAAGAGACGAGATATATGTTTAAACCCAGAAAACATTGTTCAGAACTATTTTCCATCAAAAACCAGAGATTATTTTTATTTGGAAAAGAAAAATTTTTTTTGTAATTCAAAAATTTTTTGTTTCAAAAGGTAAAAAAAAACATCAGCACTGCGGAATCACTCTATTAAATAGCACACTCAAAGTCTTCTTCAAACATTTACTTGGAGAGATCTGAAGAAATTGTTAAGCTGGAATGGAATTTTAAAAACTGGCTTATCTTTGCTTTGTTGATATGACTAGCGCATTTGACCGAGTCAGACTCACAAATATCGCCAAAATAATCGGAGAAAAAGGAGTAAACCTACAGCTAATTTGATTTATCTCAGATGTTAACCAACAATTCTAGACTAATATAAGGGTAGGGCCAGGCGCGGATCCAAGGGGGGGGGGCGGTGGGGGCGATCGCCCCCCCCCCCAAGAGCTTTGAGTTCAGGAAAATATACCCGATTTTACCTCTTATACTATAGTTAATTCAAAGACTAGAGAGAGTAATAAATCATTTTTTACCTTTTTTTCTTCGCAAACTACCTATGTTCTTTAGTTCGGTGTCTTTGGCAAAATCTGTTAGATATATATATTTTTCCTATATATAGTCAAAAATACCGGTCTATAATAATGGACTATTTGAGATGGATAACAGTAGACATTTGGAAGTTTTAAAAAGGATTTTAATCCTTGTCGTAGACGTCGGAAAGAGGTTTATTTTATCACTAAGTATTTATGGCATAGAATATTATTTCGGTAATAAATTTGAAATAAAAAGTTTTTATATTATTATTTTATTTCTTATGATTTCTTAATAATTCACATACAGTACAAAATACAAATAATTCTGACATATTTAACACAAATCACAACTGTATTTTTATTATTTTTAATTTTGGCATTAAAACCGTTTTAGGCACATTCAGACTAAAACATAGCCTTATTCTTTCAAAAAATTCGAAGTTACAATTTAAATACTTACAAAATACTCATTGTCAAAAAGAAAAGAAGTTAAACATATATAAAAAAATTAATTCGTCCATATAATATTAAAATTTTTTTTGGGGGCTATCGGTCATTTTATTATTAATTATAAACATTTTTAGGAAATTTGACGTTTCAGTTTATTTATTTCTTAAATTAAACACTAAAAAGGGATTCAAATGTAATTAATTTTTATATGTTACAGTTAAAATTAGACCTACTTATTTTTATTTCTATTGCACTGGCATCTTAATTTAATTTCCTTTATTATATGAAATATCCGGGGGTTAAAAAATAAAATGAACGTGTTAATTCTACACGCTTAACAAAAAGACACAAATATAATAATAAAATAATAAAGAAATTACGCCTAATTGGAATTGAACATATATAAAATTAAAGAATGGGACACACTAAAATAAAAATATAAAAAAAAAATAAAAAAAATATATAAACAACATTAAACAATAAAATACAACAAAAACAAATAGTGTTTACACTGGTAAACATTACGTATCTAATTCGTAATCAAATTCAGTGAAGCTATCGTCGCTCAATTAATTGAGTTTCCACATTTTGTTTTATTCTTTTATTATATGGATTTTTCCCAATTTTCCGCAGTAACTTTGTTCAAAAAAATCTTTCAAAAGTTTGGTTAAATTACTAATTTTGTACAATGTATTATTTCAAGCAACTCTGACTTTTACTTGATAGAGATATTTCATTCTCCAACGGACAGTTTCCGGACGATCTATAAGAACAGATTTCCTATCTGGTTTTTTCCATCAAAAATTAAGTTCTCTGAGCAATTTTTTGAGCTCAGGTCTTTTATTTTCAGATAAATCCCGATCTTCATTGATTTTAGTAAGAATTTTGTTAACGGGTGGGATCTGCTTCTCATAATAAAATGTATGTACAACTCCTTTTATTGCAGTTTTCATCTCTTCTTCCAACGAGGTTTTTTATCTGCCTGTGATCGAATGGGGGAGTACGAAACATTCCGTTGTTTTTTCTCCTTCAATATTCGGTACAAAGTAGATTTTCCTGTCATGTTGGAACATATCTCAACAGAGCTTTTAACATTATTATCTAGATATTGATTTCTTAGGGCATCATAAGCATTCATCGTAATAAGTTTTTCATTGAGGAAAAATGCCTTATTTTAACGATTTTGGAATAAATATAGAAGTGGAGGCCATATTTTTTCGGTATCTTACTAATCTCAAATAATATATAAAAACAAGCACAAACAAGATAAATCGCTAAGGACACATTGTAAGGTGTACTTTTCTCACTGACAGAAATAAAAATTAACTATCAGAAATTTTATTATTGCAGTAAATTTATAAAAGCTTATAATATTTAAATATAATTAGATTTACGGCAGTCCTCCGTTACCTGCGGTACTAGAGCAAGTACGTTGGGGATTTCGGTAACAGATTTATTACTCTCTCTAGTTCTTGAATAGAGTATAGGAATGTGTATGCTTGCGATCGCCCCCCCCCCCCCAAGAGCTCTGAGTTCAGGAAAATAGAACCGATTCTGCCTTGTATATTAGGAATGTGTATGCTGCTGACACTCCCTCCCCGTTGACAAGTTGTTTTTCTCGCAATAGCCGCCCCCCAATAGCTTTGAGTTCAGGAAAATAGACCCGATTCTGCCTCTTATACTAGGAATGTGTATGTTGTTGGCATCCCCTCCTCGCCAAGAGCTTCAAATTCAGAAAAATAGGCACGACCCTGCCATTTACACTAGAAATGGGAATGTCTCCGGTGTCCCCCTCCCCCCGTCGACAACTTGCTTTCGCTTGCCATAATGTACTTTTGTGATGTCACCGCCTCCCCCCCCTCCCAAAGAGAGAGGCTGGATCCGCCCCTGGGTAGGGCAGATACTACCTGAAGACAGAAATAAACAAAGACATAAGACAGGGGCTCCCGTAAACCTTCTATCTTTAACCTAGTTATTGATAAGAGTATCCGGCTCCGATTTTAATGAAACTTCAATATGTTGTAGAGGGTACAAAAATAAGAGACAAGTTGAAAACCGCCCCTAAGGGTTACCCCTAAAAACAGTATTTTTGAAATATCTCAGGTTCTAAGTGAGATATTTTTACAAAGCAAAATGAGAGTTACTTGTCATTCAAAATGATGTTAAACTATGGTATTTTCACCTTCAAGGGTATCATGCCTTATTTTTTATTATGGTAAACCATATATTTACGAATGTAATATATTTCTAAAATTTACGAAATTTAATGAAATTGTTTCAAAGTATTTTTTTCACGAATACTATAATTAACTCAAGTTGACATATTGTGAGATTTCAAAAAATTAAGTAGTAATGGAGGGTGAGTCACCCCCAAATACACTTTTGAGATCACAAATTCTAATTGAGAAATGTTTACAAAATAAAGTGGAAATTACTTGTTAGTTGGAGTGAAGTTATGCTGTTTTAACTCCATATATATCATCCCTTACTTTTTATAAGGGTTAATCTTGTAATTCATTTACATAATTTAATTCTGGATATTACGAAATTAAACCAAATTTGTTGATCATATCTTTTTTATGAATACAATAAGTAACTTAAGTTGACGTGTTTTGGGGTTTCTGAAAATAAACTAGGAATATCTACAGTTCTAATTAAGATATCTCTACAGAACAAAATTAAAAGTATTTGCTGTCGAAATGATGTTAAACAATGGTATTTTCACTCCCAAGGACTCGTTATTTTTTGTTAAATTAAACCAAAGAATAATTATACATTAGAGTGAAAATACTATAGTTTAACTTCATTTTAAATCAAAAGTAGTTTCCAATTTGTTTCGTAAAATTATCTCCATTAGAACTTGAAATGTAAAAAAAGTATTTGGTAGATGGCTCATCCTCTTTTGCTAGTTTATTTTTTGAAACCCGGAAATACGACTACTTAAGTAATATGGTATTCGTGAAAAAATATTGTCAAACAATTTCATTAAATTTCGAAATTTTTACAATTAAATTACGTGAACACCTTTTTTAAACTACCTCCCAGGAGACTATACACTTGGAATTCTCCAGCTGATAACAGCAACAAGATCGTGAGAAATCAGATTGACTTTGTGATGATAAACAGAAAATATCGCAACGCAGTTGTCTCCTGTAAAACATACCCAGGTGCAGACATCCCATCAGATCATAACCTGCTACTAGCTCGTACCAAACTTCGACTAAAAAAAAGAGTAAAGAAGATACCACCAAGAGGGGTTGATGTGCGGAAACTCAAACAAGAGAACATACTCCAGCAAACGAAAGAAAAGATAAACAACGAACTTAAGAGTGTATCAGAGAACAACAACCATGAAGCAGAAGTAGAAGAGCTCTGGAACAAAATAAAAACATCTAAAACTTCAATCACACAAGAAGACCTGAAACCTCATAGAATGATGAAAAGGCAAGAATGGATGACAGACACTATCCTGGAACTGAAACTGGAAAAAAGAAGACAACACAAAAACAGAAATAATGAGAAATACAAAGAACTACATAAAAGAGTATTGAGAGCAATCAAAGACGGTAAAGAACGATGGCTACAGGAAAAATGTGTTGAAATTGAGATATTACAAGCGAAACACGACAGCTTCAACCTCCATAAAAAAATAAAAGAAGCAACAGGAAGTTACCGTCAATGGAGTCCTTGAATAATCTTGGACTCGGACAACAACATCATCACCGAAACTGACAAAAAACTTGTAAGATGGAAGCAATACATGGAGGAATTGTTTGGAGATGAAAACAACAGTACTGTGAATACAGTCGTTGGCGGGGAGGGGCCTACCATCACACATGCGGAAGTGGAATCAGCGATAAATAGACTCAAAAATAACAAAACCCCCGGGCCAGACCAGATACACGGAGAAGTTCTCAAATTAATTGACTCAGAACAAATAAAACTACTGACCACCCTCTTTAACAAAATTTACATGAACGGTCAAATACCAAAAGACTGGCTACTGTCGACATTCATCCCGGTTCCCAAAAAAACGAACGCAACTAAGTGCTCTGATCATAGAATAATCAGCTTGATGAGCCACGCTTTAAAAGCTTTTCTTAACATCATTCAAGCACGAATATATAGAAAACTCGATGAAAACGTAAGTGGCACGCAGTTTGGATTCAGAAAGGGACTTGGCACAAGAGAGGCCTTGTTTTCCATGCAGGTTCTGATTCACGTGACATCAATGCCGACGTCTTTGCATGCTTCATAGATTTTGAAAAGGCATTTGACAAAGTGCAGCACAGTAAACTGATTTCAATCCTACAAGAGACAGGAATCGACGACAGAGACAGAGAGATAATATCAAAGCTATATTCACAACAAAAGGCTATTGTACGAGTTGAGAATGAGACAACAGAAGAATTTAATATAAAGAGAGGAGTACGCCAGGGCTGTATACTGTCGCCACTTCTATTCAACGTATACTCAGAACATCTCTTTAAAAAAGCACTGGGCAACATAGAAGATAGAATTATTGTAAATGGAGAAGTAATAAACAACCTAAGATACGCGGATGATACCGTTATTATAGCCGATACTACAGAGGGACTTCAAAGAATTATCGACCGAATAGTGACAGCTTGCAACAGATATTGTATGAAGATAAGCTGCAAGAAGACACAAACGATTATTGTCAGTACAAACGACGTCGGGAATATACAGTTTACTGCCAACAACGTAACTCTCACAGTGGCCGAGACGATCACATATCTAGGCTGCACGTTGAATAAGGACTGGGACCACTCTCGAGAAATAAGAAGCCGAATCGAGAAAGCAAGAGGTACTTTTAATAAGCTGCGCAACATACTCTGCAACCTATCCCTCAATATACATACGCGGATCAGGATTTTGAAATGCTATGTACTCTCAACTCTCTTATATGGAGCAGAAGCCTGGACCCTTACCGAAGCTTCATGTAAACGTATAGATGCGTTTGAGATGTGGTGCTACCGCCGCATGCTTAGGGTTCCTTGGATACACCACGTATCAAACGAAAACATTTTACTGGAATACCTTACAAATGTCAAACGTAGAAAATTGGAGTACTTTGGACATATCATGCGGAATGAGAAATATCACCTGCTCCAACTTATCCTACAGGGGAAAATAGAAGGCCAGAGATCAGCTGGACGAAGACGAATATCATGGCTGCGCAACCTACGAACATGGACTGGAATGACATCAACAGGTCTGTTCAGAGCAGCAGTGAATAAAGTAATATGGACCAATGTGATAGCCATCATCTAAAGAGGATAGGCACTTTAAGAAGAAGAAGAAGAATAAAAAATAAGGGATGATATCTTTGAGAGTGAAAATACCATAGCTTTATATCATTTCGAATAACAAATAATTTCCATTTTGTTTTGTAGGCTTAACTTAATTAGAACTGAAGATATTAAAAAAAAGTGTTGTGGGTGACTCACCTTCTTTTACTAGTTTATTTTCAGAAATTCCGAAATCCGTCAACCTAACTTACTTATGGTATTCGTGAAAAAAATATTTGCAAACAATTTCACTAAATTTTGTAATTTTTACAATTAAATTACTTTCGTAAAAATATGGTTTACTGTAATAAGTAATAAGGGATGATATCCTTCGGGGTGAAAATAACATACTTTAACATCATTTCGAATAATAAGTAACTCTCATTTTGTTTTGTAAAAATATATCACTTAGAACCTGAGATATTTCAAAAATACTGTTTTTAGAAGGAAAATTTAAGGGCGGTTTTCACCCTGTTATAATAAATCTCCGCAGATACAAAAATACGTATCTCTTATTTTTGTACCCTTGTAAGGGAACAGAAGTTTATTGTGATTTTTACTAATTTTAACATTTATTAACTCTAAATGAAATTCTACTAAATGGAAGAATTTACTTGAGTCCCCCTCTGTATAAAGATTTGGACCGTTAAATTATATATCTTATGTCTGGCCAAAAATAGTCACATATCAGGAAAATATAAATCCATTCACAAACTTAAGCCCAGTTTTATTACTTTTGGAGTAGTTAATTTTTCTGAAACAAACAACATAAACTTAGTGAATTTATGTTACACAAAAACTAAACCATTCCACCCTCTCGAAGTTTTTAATATAAATCTGTCAAATTAACTGAATAGTCTTAAAAACCACATCGTTACGGGTCTAAGGTTAAGTTGTAAAGTGATAACCACATGTGGCTACCGTGAGAGAGCTTTCTTTTACTTAAACTGAGCAAATTTTCCCATCATAAGAAAACAAAAGAATATTTGAATAAAATCACTAAAATGCAATATTAGTATTTGTTATTATGTACAAAGTTCGCGACTGTTAACCCATTTTTCCCCAAATGACGAAAATAAGAATAAGAAAGTGAGAAAATGCTTAAAACCTTGGGGTTTTTTCATGGGTTCTTTCACGATCTTTTAGTGTAGTTGTAGAATAGATATTGATCACATTTATATAAAGTAATTATTAGTTTTGAGCTCTGGTCAGTTTTAATATTAAATTAAATTCGACGCATGGATGTCTTATGCCATCTATGAACCAGGGGACCGAAAACATACCGATGCTCGGGGACGAAAACTACCTTTCGCGCGCGGGGATGCAACGCGTAAGTGCGTTCTATTGGTGGAAAAGCACGCCTGTCGGAACCAACGCATCTAATAGGGTGAAGGGCGGTTCTAAGGGATGAAAGTTAAGTTTGATTTTGAGAAATTAATTAAAGGCAGTTACGATTTAGAATTTGTCTAAGTCAGTTTGACGTGTGTTTTAGTGTTTTACCAGTGTAAGAAGATTTTTCTCTGCTGTCTTTTCTGCTATTTTTGTCTTATACTTTTTTTTATTCTTCCAGACAGCATTTCAAACAGTAAGGGGAAATGAACTTTATTTTCTACCGGGGAAGGGAGTCCACCATCCCTTTAATTTTTAATTAAACAATTTAATTTGGGATTTTTTTTCTGTTATTTCTAAAAGGTTGTTTTTATTTTTCGGACTTATCAAAATTTCTTAATATTATCAGTTCAAATCTGGGTTTATTTCATTAAGGGGAATATCAGAATGGCCTAGAGAGCTTGTAGTTTTAAGTTTTTCTAATTATACTTCAAATTTACTCTTAAGTTTCTCATTTGTAAATACTGTTTTATTTTTCTTTTATTTTTGTTAAATAGAGATAAGTGTTTTGAGAAACTAGTCTTTCTTTTATCGATAAAAACCTTTTTTGTGGGTAAACACACGGGCGTGCACTTGTGTACCAAGAGGCATAAGAAGAATCCTGCTTTGGCCAGCTGGCAGCAGTTTTCCTGAAACTTGCAGTTGTGTTCCTGGTATTGGTAAGCGCGATAACTAACGGTAGACCTTTAGAACTAAACTTCAAGATCGTCCAGACTACAAGAGTGCCTCTGTCACAGCGGATTCTTCCAATCTATTTATTTTTCTCTTAGGTTTTAGAATAGTTACTAAATAATATGGGCAGTAGTAAATTGTGAACGGAACGGTCACACGCTACCTAGAACAATCTGTTTGCAGTAGTTCACAATTGAATACTATCACACCCTCTACAACTTATTAAAGTTTCATTAAAATCGGAGCGTAAGAATATCGGGATATAGGTATGCTACTTATTGCGGATTTGAAGGATAACTTCCGAAGATTTCCTTAAATTTTCAACCAAAAAGTCAAGAGCTAACAAGATGTAACTTTGACGTAGGTAGAAAAATAATTGAAAAGACCGATTAATTCACAACTTGGAGTAGAAGGCAGCAACGAAGGTAATCCGTATTTCAGACAAATATTTAAATACTGAGTGTAAAATGTCTGCGCAACCAAAATAATGCAAATCATGCTTACTCTAGAAATGAAAGTCATGAAAAATATTATACGATAGAGTCAGTAGGTCATAGAAAGAAAAAAATCCTTGAGTACACATTTGGATAGAATGGAAGATAACCGATTGGGAAAAAAGTGCAACGGGCAACATACCAGGGGGAGAGAAAACACTGGGAAGACTAAGACAGTGCTGGACATTGCCGTCGGGAAAAGCGCCTCCGAACTAAATAGGCCATCACATACCTATATGAGAAACTACTTAGAAATAAGAGGAAGACTCTACATGGTAATTATTTTTTGTTTCTTTCTTGGTCTTAAAATATTAAATTCTAAGTATAATATACAATTTGTTTTAAATACAGATCATAAAAACAGTATATTTACCTGATAAGTAATGGAGACACCCATTAGTAAAAACAATAGTGTCAGAATTATTTTCATCTTCATTTTACTTTAGAGAAAAATCTGTAGCTAATCTATTAAAGAAAGAAAACTAATATAAAAGTAGAAGCTTAACAAACTTTTTTAAATAAATCCTAAATTCACGTAGGCGTTCTACGCAATCTTAACAATATTACATTATCAAACGCTTTTTGTAACTAATTAGCCAAAAACAAACCGCATTAATTGTTTAATTAAATACCACCATTTATCTTTCTAAATATACGTACAAACACCGAATCAACAACACAAGAAAGCAACGGTAATATCAGTTTCCTGTCTTTTAAATTTAACGAAATCTTTCTAAACTTGCAAATTTTGGATTTTCTTTAGGTTTTTTTCTATATTTTACGACTTTATAAATTAACTAGAAAAGTTCTCTACCTACGAACAGAATAGTTTTAAGATAACCTCCCTCAACTTCGGTGCAGTTGGCACACCTATCCTGCAATGACTTTGTATTATCAGAAAAAAATAAAACCCATTGTCCTTCAAAACCAGTATTAACATTCTGTTTCGACAGGTGGTCCTTTGCATAATGACTCTGAGATGTTTTTGAAAATTTTCGAATAAAAAATCTCGGATAGATCTAAAACTAAGCTATGAAATGAGTGGTTCAAATCATAAAATACCAGTTTCAATAAAAAAAGGTTCAATTATTCATCGATATTCATTTTATTAAATTTAAAGTAATAAAGTAATCTCCATTTCAAGCAATACACATACTACAACGCTTCCTCCAATCTTGACAACAGTTTTCATAGGTCGATTCTAGAATCGTCTGTATATGGAGTTTGAAGAAATGAATTTAACATCCTAATAAACCCAGGGGCGGATCCAGCCCCTCCCTTTGGGGGGCGGAGCGGTGATATCATAAAAGTACAGTATGGCATGCGAAAGCAAGTTGTCGACGAGGGGGGGGAGATACCAGCAACAGTCCCATTTCTAGTGTAAAAGGCAGAGTTAGGTCCATTTTTCTGAATTTGAAGCTCTTCGAGAGGGGGGAGGCGATCACAAGAAAAAACAAGTTGCTGACAGGTGGGTAGGATGCGAGCAGCATACACATTCCTAATATAAAAGACAGAGTCGGTTCTATTTTCCTGAACTCAAAGCTCTTAGGAAGGGGAGGGGCGATCGCAAACATACACATTCCTATACCCTATTCAAGAACTAAAAGGAGCAATAAAACTATCACCGAAACCACCAACGTACCTACTCTAGTGCTGCAGGTGACTGAGGACTGCCGTAAATTTAATTATATTTAAATATTATAATCTTTTATAAATTTAGTGCAACCATAAAATTTCTGATAATTCAATTTAATTTCTGTCAGTGAGCAAACTACACCTTATAGGGTGTCCTTAGTGATTTATCTTGTTTGTGCTTGTTTATATATTATTTGAAATTAGTGAGATACCCAAAAGATATGACTTCGTTAAACCAGAGCATTTTTTCCTTATTACGATGAATGTTTATGATACCTTAAGATATCAATATCTAGATAAAAATGTTAAAAGTTCTGTTGAGATGTGTTCCAATATTACAGGAGTGGGAAAATCTACCATGTACCGAATATTGAAGGAAAGAAAAACGACTGGAATTGTTTGTACTCCCAAGCCACATTCGATCACAGGCAGACGAAAAACCTTGTTGGAAGAAGAGATGTAAACTGCAATAAAAGTAGTTTTACGTACGTTTTATTATGAGAAGCAGATCCCAACCGTCGACAAGATTCTAACTGAAATCAATGAAAATCCGGATTTACCTGAGATTAAAAGAAATGAGCTCTGGAAATTGCTCACTGAACTTAATTTTTGCTGGGAAAAACCAAATAGGAAATCTGTTCTTATAGGTTGTCCGGAAAATGTCCGTTGGAGAAGGAAATATCTGTCTCAAGTAAAAGGCAGAGTTGCTAGAAATAACACAACTTACAAAATTAGTAATTTAATGAACTTTGAAAGATTTTTTTGAATAAAATTACTGCAGAAAATTGGAAAAAATCCATATAATTAAAGAATAACAGAAAATGTGGAAACTCGATCTCATGATCGGTCAGATAGAGGAACCAATTATAATTAATTTGAACGAAGATAGCTTCACTGACTTTAATTACGAATTAGACACGTAATGTTTACCAGCGTAAACACAATTTATTATTTAAATTTTCTATAACATATAAAAATTAAATACATTTGAATCCTTTTTTAGTGTTTAATTGTAATTCTGCAGATGATTTACGAAATAAATAAACTGAAACGTCAAATATCCTAAAAGTGTTTTTAATTAATAATAAAATGATCGATAGCCTCAAAAAAATTTGAATATTATATGGACGAATTTATTTATATATATATATATATATATATATATATATATATATATATATATATATATATATATATATATACTTAACTTCTTGTATTTTTGACAATGGGTATATTGTAAACATTTAAATTATAGCTTAGAATTTTTTTCAGAAAAAAAGCTACGTTTTAGTCTGAATGAGCCTAAAACGGTTTCTATGTCAAAATTAAAAATAATAAAAATACAGTTGTGATTTCTGTTAAATATGTCAAAATTATCTATATTTTCTATTGTATGTAAATTATTAAGAAATCACAAGAAATAAAATAATATTAAATTAAAACTTTTTATTTTAAGTTTATTACCGAAATAATATTATATGCCATACATACTTAGTGAGAAAATAAACCTCCTTCCGAAGCCTATGACAAGGATTAAAATACTTTTTAACACTTCACACATCCAAATATCTATTGTTATCCAATCCAAATAGTTCATTATTATAGACCGGTATTTCTGATTATAAAATGTCAAACCCATTCCTACGAAAAATATATGTCTAACAAATTTTGCTAGACACCGGACTAAAGAACACAGGTAGTTTTCTAAGAAAAAAAGGGTAAAAAATGCTTTATTACTCCCTCTAGTCCTCGAATAAACGATAGTACAAGAAGCAAAATTGGGTCTATTTTCCTGAACTCAAAGCTCTTGTGAGGGAGAGCGATCGCTCCCACCGCCCCCCCCCCTTGGATCCGCGCCTGTATAGATATACCCTGTATAGGGCAGTGGTAAACAAAATAAGAAAAAAAATAAGATACAATTGTTTATGCATCATAATACAATTCATAACTTAAATGATGTTACATCTACTTAAAAATTGATCTTATTATTACCAACATCACTAATTAGAATAAATCTAAACAAAGATAAACCTAAAGCAATATATTATTACAATTCTTCATCTTCTTTATACTTTGGACAAACTTGTTCAATATCAATTTTGCATCGTTTCTTTGGTTTAGAGTGTATTTCGGTTAGAAGTGGAGAGCATGTTTTCATCTCTTCATTGAATGTAGATTTTTGGTGATTATCTACTTTCACAGTTGTAGTCTCTTCTTCCGATTTAGAAGTATAGGTGATGTTTTTAGTATACTCTTTCAAATTAGAGTTTTCTATAATCCAGTCATAATAGGATAGAATGTTAATAAATTTGTATTCATAATCTTTGCAATAAGCATCATTGTGAGGATCATTTATCATCAATCCAACTAAATATCCGTTTATTTCCATAGCAAGGCCTTGATACAAATTATTTTAATTGGGCCTAGAAGTCCAAAAGCATTTATCTTAAAAATGAGTTTAAATAGGATTTAAATATATATTCACTAGAAATCAGCTGCAACTTTTTTTATTATAACCTCGTAAATTATTATTATTTTCGGGTAACTGATCAACTCACTGATACTTATTACCCTAGGTAGCCTCTCGCCAGTGCCAAAAATAGTAAGAATTTCCCAAAAAATTTTTTTTATTTATTTTTAATGTCATAAAAGCCACAAAACATATTTTGGATGAAAAATAAAGAATACAGAGACCAAATTTAAACATTTTGGTGGTTTTTTATATTCTGTATATTCTAAGAAAAACAGGCAATAAAATATTGACATTTTTTCAAATTTTTTACTGTTTCATTTATACACCATTCTATGATGAACATGTTATAAAAAAAACTTGTTTGGACCTATTTACACCGTTATATCGAACCTCTTATTAATTCAAGGAAAGAAACAATTTAGAATAAAAACTTCTCATTCAGTTTGAGAGAAAGAATGCACTATAATATTACTTCCTACACTGTTAAAAATAACCTTAAATTTAATGCAAATTTAGTATCAATTCTACATTAAAATTTTTTACCTAAAATCGTGAATAATTTACATTTACTTTAAATTTAAAGTAATTTATTCAAATATTCGTTGTACATTAAATTTGATTAAATAATATCTTAAAGTTCAATACAGTAACTGAAAAAATATTTCAAGTTTCTACACATTAAAATTAATTCACATGTACCTTAAAATTAAAGACATTTATATTAATATTCATGGTACATTGCATGAGATTTTGGGAGACGGTGCAACTTGTATTTAACTTTTTGTTTAGAATGATGTAAGTTGCTTAAATGACTCAATTTTCTTAGGGTGAGGTGTACACGTCTGTCTCGTACTGACAGGAACCAATGAGTTCGAAACTGATCTAGATTGCGGACACTATTTATAGGAAATATTTCCACCTCCTCCTGGTAGTTTGAGAGTTTCTTGAACTCATATTAATATTGGTGCATTAAATATGTGATAACATATCTCAAATTTTATGAACACTGACTGTCATATCTATATATATATATATATATATATATATATATATATATATATATATATATATATATATATATATATATATATATATGTTGTACTTATTTTCTTTTTCTCCGTTTGCAATACAACATTGAACACTATAATATAAGACATGTAAAAGACTTTTTTTTTAAATGCACTGTTTAAGAATAATATAATTACCTGATAAGTTATATAAACACTCATTAGCAAAAACGACAGCATAAACTTAATTTTCAGCTGCATTTTAACTGTCACGAAAAACGGGAACTTTCCTAATATAGAATAAAAACAAGTAAGAGATTAAAAATTTAACAAATCCTAATAAATAAATCTGAAATTCATCTGGGCGTCCTACGCAATCTCAATAAGATTACTATATCAAGTGTATTTTATAATTAATTGACCAAAATTTAACCGCAGCTATTTTATTTTTACACCACTATTTATACTTCTTAAATTCATATCTTTCTAAATATGCGTGTCAAACATTTAATCTGTAACACAAAAATGTAACGTCAACAGCAGTTTCTGTCTAACTATTTTCAGAAAATGCACAAAAAATTACATTTATAAAGGTTTAAACAATTATTTCTTTATAGCAATCTTATTTCCACCTGGACGAAATTCCACCTGAAAAACTATTATTCAGAGACTTAAAATACACAAAAAAAAAGTTGGATGGGTCCATATAAAATAAAGGGGCCACTGCGGAACCCCTGGCCCTATACCAATCCCCTATATTGAATTCTTTAAAAATTTAGAGGAGAAAAAAACTGCCAATTTTGGAGAATATCGCACCAAATTAATTCTTTTATCCGCAATATTATAAATATGTATACATAAAAAAAAATTCGTAGTAGTTGAATTTAGAACCTCTTTTCTTTAGAAATCGATTTTTATAGAATAAGAAATTATGTATTAAAAGTAAGTAGCCGCCGTACAGGAGTTGGAAATTTAAAAGAGAGAAATATTCAATTCTCCTGGAAAGATAAACATTTAGAGATTGTTTCAATTAAATTAACATATTTACCCTATTTCTGAAAACCCCCATTCAATTTTTGCATTCCCAATTACAAATTTAGAAGATCAAATTTGCTGATAGAATCATAAAATATATAGATTTTCATCAAGTTTAATCTAGAAAACATTATCATTTTACATATTATAGTCTGTATATACCCTGTATAGGACAGTGATAAACAAAATTAAAAAAATAAAAATAAGATACAACCGTTTATGCATCACAATACGATCATACCTTAAAGGATGCCACATCAACTTAAAAATTAATCTTACTATTACCAATATTACTGAATAGAATAAATCTAAACAAAGATAAACCTAAACCAATATATTATTACAATTCTTCATCTTCTTTATACTTTATACTTTATGTTTTTAATATACTTTGTCAAATCAGAATTTCTCATAATCCAGTCCTGATAAAAGAGAATGTTAATAAATTTGTATTCATTATCTTTGCAGTAAGTATCATTGTGATGATCATTTATCATCAATCCAACTAAATTTCCATTTATTTCCATAGCAAGGCTATCATAAGCACATAATTTAGGACTCGCTGGCCATTCTACACAAAAATTGAGGTCTTGCTGATAATTTCGACCGAAAATATCGCGACAAACTTCATGCGATCTAACTTGTACAGTGGTAGCACCCAAATATTCAATTGCCCTCCACCCATAAACTCTACCATACCAACCGGTTAAATTATTCTTTTTAAATATGTTTGGATGTGCTAACCTAGTTGGCTTTACATGGTTGTCTACGGAAACTGTTCGGGATAGTTTAACCAAAGCAATGTCATTGTGGTATATCTTTTGTTGCCTAATACCTTTAAAGTCTGGATGAACTATTACAGCACTGGGTAAATAAGTTTGTCCACGTGATTTAATAACTAATGGTTCATATATTAAACTGCGATACCAGCCCAAATGAATAAGGAAGTGTTGTGATCTAAAATAAAGAGTGTCAAAATATATTGAATTGAAATAAATCAATTAATAGTTGTAGTATTTTTCTGGAAACTTTAATATCATATAAAATGTAACCTTTTTGTAGTATGGATCTTGGAATACAGGGTGACTCTCCGGGAATTTTATCGATGGATTGTGGAAAAACTATAATTAGGAAGAATCTGAAAATTCGACTGTGTACTAACGTGCATGGGGGACAGTCGACACATTATCCATAAATAATAAATAAGTTTAAATAATCTTCGTGCGTGTAATTTAATCGCTCTGGCAATAATATTAATAATAAATGTCAAGTGGCAAGAAATAGTAACAATTCTGTAGGGTTCGATCGTTTTATTTTCGCCACTCCTCGTAGTCATGGCCAACTAATAACAAAATTTAAAAGCTTTATAGCATTTTAACAATAGACAAATGGTGAATTGCTAATATTTTGAAAACTACAAATTTTTGAAATTGACAACCTTATACAAAGTTACCCTTATTTTTAATGCTTAATATCATAAAAGTATAAAAATAGAAGCTTTCTATTTGAAAAAATTGACTGTTGACGATTTTTAAATATAATTTTTATTCTTCTTTTTTAACCACTCCGTACTAATAATTTTCAAAATATCATAAAAAGACTACTAAAGTCGATCTTCGCCTACAATTAAACTAGCCTAAATTAAATAGCAAAGACTTCCTTATAGGAAAAATTTATAGTTAAGTTTTGGTCCGCAAACGTAATTTTTTACATAAAAATCTAAATATATCCAAAACGGTGACACTTAAGAATTATACATAAAATATGTTTAGAGTTTTACGTAAAAATCAAAAATGTAATAATATATAGGGTATTCCATTTAAAATAAGCAAGTTGACCTCTACTTCCGGTATAACCGGAAGTGCCGCCATCTTAAAAACATTTTAGCTGGCTGTTCCCCATGCACATTAGTACACTGTCGAATTTTCAGATTCTTCCTAATTATAGTTTTCCCATAATCCATCGATAAAATTCCCGGAGAATCATTGTTTGTATTTAATTTAGATTTGAAAATTAAGAAGCGTAATTTTTATTATTAATTAGTGGGATATGAGATGAATCTGTTTTTGAAATCTGATATCGTTTCTACAAAATATTCACGAAAACAGTTTTATTAAAGAATAAAAATATTAATAACAAATATACAGGATGAGTCAACGATTGGATGAAGTAGGTTTGTGCCTTTTCGGTGAAATTAACAAAGAAACTATATTTATTGTTTGATACAGTTTATTTTTACGCAGATTTTAAAAATACTTAGGACTCTACAGGGTGAGCCAAAAAACTAGGACAGCATAAAGTTGTATTTTTTTTAAATAGAACACCCTATATACGAATCGTATTTTCGATTTAGCTTATAATTTTAAATCTTTTTTATTAAGGGTTTACTATAACAAAACTTTATAGTTTCTGAGGTAATTAAGTTTAAAGAAAAAAAGTCACATTTTCAAGCATCAATTCAATCCTAAATAACGTTTTCAATTTTGTGACAAATATATTCAAATTTGGAATCTAGCAAGGCCAAGGACAAGTTAACATAATTTTTACCTAATATTTGCAATAAAAGCTACAGGGTGTTGAACACATCGGCTCAAATTTGAACAAGTTTAAATGAATAAATATCTTTTTTTTTTAATGGTACAACCTGTATATTTTCATGTTATTTAATAGAGTAATAAAAACCCTAAAAGTTTTGTTCAATATATCCTATACCTATTTATAATGGTTTTTAAGATATTTCAGTTTTTCTTATTTTCCATACTTTTTTACAGAAATAGTCTTCATTATCATAGTAGCCATGGCAAAGACAATGTAAAAGAACATTTTTCTGTGTGTCAAATTTATAACAGCAATCGCTTTTTTTGCAATCATCTTATATTGTAAAATGAATTTTCCAAAGAATGAGTTAATAGATATGATTTATACAATAGGAGAGGCTCAAAAAAATTGCCTTCTTGCTCAAAGCATTTACAAAATGAAGTATCCTGATCGACGCCAGCCTAATACCCATACTTTTCAAAACTTAATGCAAAGATTTGATTCTTCTGGTACTGTTGATTATCCAAAACGTAAAGTGGTCAACAAACCAGTAACTAATGAAGAAAAAGAACTACAAGTATTGTTAAATGTTCAGGAAAATCCTTATATTGGTAGCCGTCAGTTAGCAGCATTATGTGAAACATCACAATCCACCGCTAATCGTACTACCAAGAAATATAGGTATCATCCATATCACATGGAATTACACCAAGAATTGCATGGACAGGATTTTGAAAGTCGTGTAAACTTTTGTCGTACAATAAATGCGGAGATTCAATTAAATCCAAATTTATTATGCAAGGTAATGTTTAGTGATGAAGCTACTTTTAGAAGTAACGGTGCTGTAAATAGACGCAACATGCATTATTATGTCACAGAAAACCCATTTTGGATTAAAGAGGTACAACATCAAAACCACTGGTCATTAAATGTTTGGTGTGGTATTCATCATCATCGAATTATTGGACCCCACTTTTTTAATGAACCACTAAATGGCCATAGTTACCTGAACTTTCTACAAGAAGAACTACCCCAACTGCTTCAAGGTCTCGATAGGGATGAGCTCGACAGTATGTGGTTCCAGCACGATGGTGCGCCTCCGCATTACCATCGTGATGTTCGTGCGTTTTTGGACCAACGATATCCGCAAAAATGGATTGGACGTGGGGGTTTCATTGAGTGGCCACCAACGTCTTGCGACATCACCCCATTAGATTTCTTCCTATGGGGTTATATTAAAAATAAGGTGTATGTTAATCCACCAACAACAGTGGAAGATATGCGAAACAGGATTAGGGATACCTGTAGAACAATAACGCCACTAATTTTGTCCAGGGTCCGAGAAAATCTGCAAAAAAGACTAAATTTGTCCATTGCACAAGAGGGTCGTTTATTCGAACACTTATTAAAAAGAAATAATTAATCTCAGTATTTTTTTGTTTCAATTTAGTATAAAAGTAAATATGTATTTGCCTTGTCGTTATTGTTGTGTTAATTTTTTCACATTATGTTTAATTAAACTATTGCCGTTGTAATATAACGAATAATGTATTTCATCATATTTAACCACATTCTGTTTGTTTCTGTAGTTTCTTTTTATTATTTTACATGGCTACTATGATAATGAAGACTATTTCTGTAAAAAAGTATGGAAAATAAGAAAAACTGAAATATCTCAAAAACTATTATAAATAGGTATAGGATATATTGAACAAAACTTTTAGGGTTTTTATTACTCTATTAAATAACATGAAAATATACAGGGTGTACCATTTAAAAAAAAAGATATTTATTCATTTAAACTTGTTCAAATTTGAGCCGATGTGTTCAACACCCTGTAGCTTTTATTGAAAATATTAGGTAAAAATTATGTTAACTTGTCCTTGGCCTTGCTAAATTGCAAATTTGAATATATTTGTCACAAAATTGAAAACGTTATTTAGGATTGAATTGATGCTTGAAAATGTGACTTTTTTTCTTTAAACCTAATTATCTCAGAAACTATAAAGTTTTGTTATAGTAAATCCTTAATAAAAAAGATTTCAAATTATAAGCTAAATCGAAAATACGATTCGTATATAGGGTGTTCTATTTAAAAAATAGAACTTTATGCTGTCCTAGTTTTTTGGCTCACCCTGTAGAGTCCTAAATATTTTTAAAATCTGCGTAAAAATAAACTGTATCAAACAATAAATATAGTTTCTTTGTTAATTTCACCGAAAAGGCACAAACCTACTTCATCCAATCGTTGACTCACCCTGTACAAATTTATGTTTTTCTTTTTATACTCTGAGCCTCTCATTTGAAAAGACAAAAATCATTGGAAGCGCTGAGCCCGAATAGTTTTTCAGAGAAACTACAATATTTGTCGTATTTTCGAACAAAATTGTAGTTTACATTATTTTGTTTGATACATACCCAACAACACATCTTGCATTAGTGAGAATATAATTTTCAGTGATCAAAACTCCGTGGCACCACTCATTAGCTATAAAGACAGCAAGACAAGGATACGCTCCAATAGGCATTTCCTTCAGTCCCAAAAGTTGCTGAAAAGAAGAAAAAAAGATGAATATTGAGAAAATATCGGTTTCATTAACGTTTAGAAATAGTGAAACCCAGTATGTTCATATATTTATATTGTTAGCAGGAACCATTCACTTTTTAAAGCTTCCATAGGAATGACTATCTGCCTGTCAGTATATCATTCTACCTACCTGTTCTATTCGTCAATCCGTCTGTATGGCATATGCTTTCAATTAATTGAAAGACAGAAGTGCAAAGAAATTGCAGAAAAAACTATCAACATCAATAAATGCAACAGAATGTTAACATTATACTTAAATTTGTTGATCTTCAAACCTAATTTCAAATGATGATGTTTAAAAAAAAATATCATTTTTCAGTTTTCCAAAAGCTGTCCACGTCAGCCCTATTCTTCTTAGTATTTCGCATGTTTGGTTATCTCGGCCTAAACGTATTTGTAGGTGGTGACTTGTTCGATCTTGTGGTCTCCTACTGAGATATTGTCGTTTGGTACAAGGTTGGTCATAAATTTAGTTTTCTCACAATTTATTTTTAGACCAACATCACTTGACAGTCTGTAGAGCTTTTTCAACATTCTTGCTGCTTTGGTAAGGTATCTTACATTTCAATACAATAACTGAAAAGATATTTCAATTTTCTGCACATTAAAATTAATTCAAATATACCTTAACATTAAAGGAATTTACATTAATTTTCATGGTACATTGCATGAGATTCCGGGAGATGTCGCAACTTGTATCTAACCTTTTGTTTAGTATGATATAAATTGCTTAAAAGACTCAATTTTCTTATGGTGAGGTGTACATGTCTGTCTCGTACTGACCGGAGCCAATGAGTTCGAAACTGGTCCAGATGGCGGAAACTATCTATAGGAAAAATGTCCAACTCCTCCTGGTAGTTTCAGAGTATCTTGAACTAGTGCATTAAATATGTGAAACATATCTCAAATTTAATGAACACTGGCAGTATATTTAATATACATAGTCACCTTAAAAAGTAATAATCATGTATGATTACATTAAATTTAATGGAATAAATTAATTAAGATTATTGTAAAAATTATTAAATTTTATGCATTACATTAAATACATTTTATTAAACATTTATGGAACTTGCTACATATATATCTATATATATATATATATATATATATATATATATATATATATATATACATATACAGTGCCTTCATTTCAAATTTAAAAAAAAGAAAAAACACGTCAATTTAGATATACAGGGGGAAGTTTAATTTTGCATTTGTTAAAAGTCTGTCAATCACCTCCTCACCTCCAGCTAACCTCACTTTGATATGTCAAATGGGAACCCCCACCTTGTGACACATCATTGTAAGCAGCATAAAATTGTCTATCCAACCGTATGAAAAAAATTAAATCGGTTGACGTACAAGCGAATAGTGTGCAAAAATGTCTTGTAATAATGCATAATATATCGGCCTCGAACTTTGGTATGTCAAATGATTACCCTATAGTGTGATACATCATTTTAAAGGACGTACGATCTGCTATCCAATGATGTCAAAAAAAATTAAGTTAATAGACGTTATAGGCAATTAGGATGCAAAAATGTGTGTTAAATATAAGCAGTTTATTCAGTTTTATTCAGTTGAAGAAAATAATTTTATTAAATGTTCAAAATGTGCGCCGTTATTAGCGAGACAATAAAAAAGCCTATTTTGAAATTCCCCACGAACATTGGCAAGGGTTTCTCTGCTAATTCCTCTACATTCCCGAACAATTCGATCTTTTAAATCGTCAATATTTTCAGGTGGGGTTTTATAAACCTTGCTTTTTAAATACCCCCAAAGAAAAAAGTCTAGAGGGGTTAGGTCTGGAGACCGTGCTGGCCATTCAATTGCACCACGTCTGCCAATCCACGTCCCTGGAAAATGTTCATCAAGCCACTCTCGAATTGCCAAAGCGTAGTGCGGGGGAGCTCCATCTTGCTGGAAATGCAAATTATTTTCATTTAGTACCATAACAGCATTTTCATCCACTTGATTTTTTAAAGATTGCACAATGGCAGGGTATATTGTGTTTTCTAAAAGGTTTAAATAAATTTGCCCAGTTAAATTATCTTCCAAAAAAAATGGCCCGATGATTTCATTGCCATAAATTCCTGCCCACACGTTAATTTTTTCGGGATATTGAGTATGCCCTTCTCGGAAAAGGTGCGGATTTTCATTATCCCAGTATCTGCAGTTATGTCTGTTAACCAGTCCATTTAGAAAAAAAGTTGATTCATCACTAAAGCAGATATTCTTAGGTAAATGGGGGTCCTCGTCAATTCGTTGGCACATTAATTCGCAAAATTGAATTCTCCTATCAAAATCGTCTTCTCCGAGTTCTTGAAGAATTTGAATTTTGTAGGGAAAAAACTTATTTTGTTTTAAAACTTTATGCACAGAGCCAGCAGAAATGTTGGTTAAATCTGCGACCTTTGAGATGGATAAAGTTGGATCTATTGCAAACTGTCCTAGTACCTCGATTTGGCATGCTTCATCTACAACCCTTTTCTCAATAGATTTTTTATTACAAACGGATCCCGTTTCTTCAAACTTTCGTACCAATTCGAGTACATATTTATGGCCCACGTTTTTGTCTTGATGCCTCTCGTTAAATGCTCTGGCGGTTCTACGAGCGCACCGATCTTCAGCTCCATAGAGAAAAATTATTTCTATTCTTTCGGCTAGCGTATACACCATTTATATTCACGTTTCAACTAGGCGTCACAATGACAATTTTAACAATAATAAGCAACTGGTGTTTAAAGATCTTAAAAATTTTATTTATTGCAGTGATTTCTTGTACCTATCAGGTACCGCAAAAAATATCATTGAAATAAATACACTAGATTGATTAGACTGCAATGAATTTTGCGATGAATTTTAAAACAGGCTTAGTTTTTTTCTCGCAAATATTTTAACTGTTTATTATTTTAAAAAAATATTTATTTTAAATTTAAAATAATATTTTACTCTATGAAGTAGCCATTTGACATAATAAAGTTTAATGTGATAAGGTGTCTATTATTACCACACATCTTTTCTTACTATTCGCTTGTACATCAACAGATTTTGTTTTTTTTTATTGGCTAAATAGGAGATAGTATGCCCTTTAAAATGATGTATCACACTATAGGGTAATCATTTGACATACTAAAGTTCGAGGCCGATATATTATGCATTATTACAAGACATTTTTGCACACTGTTCGCTTGTACGTCAACCGATTTAATTTTTTTTATACGGTTGGATAGACAATTTTATGCTGCTTACAATGATGTGTCACAAGGTGGGGGTTCCCATTTGACATATCAAAGTGAGGTTAGCTGGAGGTGAGGAGGTGATTGACAGACTTTTAACAAATGCAAAATTAAACTTCCCCCTGTATATCTAAATTGACGTGTTTTTTCTTATATATATATATATATATATATATATATATATATATATATATATATATATATATATATATATATATATATATATGTAATAAAAGCATTTTTTAAAAGAATTTATGCATATTCGGCGACAAAATTAAACGTTAAAATTTGCGCTTGAATATTACGTTACATATATTGCTACATATATATCTATATATATATATATATATATATATGTAATAAAAGCATTTTTTAAAAGAATTTATGCATATTCGGCGACAAAATTAAACGTTAAAATTTGCGCTTGAATATTACGTTACATATATTGCTACATATATATATATATATATATATATATATATATATATATATATATATATATATATATATATATGTAATAAAAGCATTTTTTAAAAGAATTTATGCATATTCGGCGACAAAATTAAACGTTAAAATTTGCGCTTGAATATTACGTTACTTTATCGGTACATCACCTGATTTTAGGACGTGACTTCCCGGAAAGTAAAGTAACCGTCAGATTTTATACAGAAATCGGCAGTAATAGCAAAATTGCGATAGTATTAAACGAGTAGCAGATCAGATCTAAAGAAAGAGAATATTCAAGAGGAGTAGCGGAATTCAGTTGCCTTAAGAAGTGGTTGCAAGTTGAGAAGAACTTTCATCGCTTTTAGGACGGCTGAACAGCTAAGAAAAGATTACAACATTGACGATCTTGTAGAGGGCTGCGTTGCTGAGCGTAATAGTGTTTTTTTAAAATAAAGTACCTCCGAGGCCCCTGGACGAACTAGTAGCTTTTACCCGGATAATTGCCAAAAGCTGGGGCGCCTGAAGACTTTAAAAATCATAAACCAATTGCAAAAAAATCGGTTTAAATACGGTGTATCGGGAGTCCTCTGGATAAAAATAAATAGTGTCTAGGTAAGATAGGTTTTATTTCCCAGTACCCGGTACACTACAGTTCGAAAGACGGGCGATATTCGGGATTGTATACGCGAACTGGTGTTGCAATCTCGGATCACTGTCATAAAGATCACGTAGCTATTCTAACTTGAGTTTCCAATACTCAACAAATAAAACAAAAAATTTTCTCTTTCAGTCAGAAGATTACGAAGAAAAACTAAGAAGATTTTTTGCGGAAATTTAACGTTAAAGATATTTTAAGTTTTCGGTGAAAATCATAAAAAATTAGATTGAATAACCTTACCCTCCAAAAACATTACGCTAGTTAAATTTTGCAAATTTACTTGCGGAAACCCCTTTATTAGTTTACTAATTTTTATCTTAATTTCTTCTTAAAAATCAGATCTATTACCCTTACTTTTTTCGACTTTGAAAATTTATAAAATTGCGTCTAAGTTCAATTACTCAAATTTTTTTTGCGCATTTTTAAAATTTTACGATAAAGTCTAATTACCTATACTTTTTCTGCGTTAAAATTTCGGTGTTGAAAATCATTGGGGATTTTAACAATAAATTAATAAATTGCGACTTGCGTTCGACTAAAGTTTAAACAATTTATCGGCAAGAAGAATAAATAAATTTATTCGAAAAAGTTAGGATCTTTGCGTTTTCAAAAACATTTGGCCACGACAAAATATACTTGACCCCTGCCCCTATACTAATTATTTCTTCACAAAATAATTTGTATAAACCCTTGAACTCTTATAAAAAAAATTTTTTTCAATTTTTTTTTAAGTAGTTTTAAGCATCTACGCTCACTTCCCAGACGCACAATCCCATAGCCCCTTTTTAAATTTCGATTGAAAAGTTTTTCTTTTTCCGAATTTAAGAGCATGGCTCATCTTCCTCAGGTGTCCTCGACAAACATCAAAAAAGCTGAGGCGGCTTGGCTTCTCGCCGGGTCGGGCAGTTAAGGTGGGTCCTCTGCGCGATGCCCTACCTTTCAATTTCTGGAACAATGTCCGATGTTCCAAAGTTTTCAAACTAATCCTGTGCGTACGTCATCCTTTGATGCGGAGTTTAGGCAATTTCCGGGATTCATTGATGATAGTTGCATAGAGTTTAACCTAATGCCAACTAACCCAGAAGCATCGCCATTTAGGTTTCACGAAATACAACCAAAAAAGACAAATCCTGGTGGAACATCTCACGAGTGCTACAGGACACAAACATCTCAAGATTCAGAAACGGTTACTAGCGCAGATATTATATCAAATTTAGCGGCGATCGTATCAGATCATGGCACCGGCATACCCTTAGAACAGGTACGCGAATCAGATACCGACAGACGTTGCGATAATATATATATATATATATATATATATATATATATATATATATATATATATATATATATATATATATATGGTACTTATTTTCTTTTTTTGCGTTTGCCATGCAATATTGAACACCATAATATACGATATGTATAAGATTTGTAAATGCACTGTTTAAAAATAATATAAATACCTGATAAGTTATATAAACACTCATTAGCAAAAGTGATAGCGTAAAATTGATTTTCAGCTGCATTTTAACTGTCACGAAAAACGGGAACTTCCCTAATATAGAATGAAAAGAAATAAGAGAAAAAAAATTTAACAAATCCTAATAAATAAATCTGAAATTCATCTAGGCGTCCTACGCAACCTTAACAAGATTACAATATCAAGTGTTTTTTATAACTAATTAACCAAAAATTAACCGCAACAATCTTTATACCATTATTTATACTTCTTAGATTCATATCTTTCTAAATAAACATACAAATATTTAATCTATAGCACAAAAATGTAACGTCAGCATCAGTTTTCTAACTCTTTTCACAAAGTGCACATAATTTTATTATCTTTTTAAGTGAACGAAATTTTTGTTAGATTTTCTCCAAAATTTCATTGATTTCAATTTGGGAAAGTCACGTGAAAATGATATGTAGAAAATTGACCAATAATATATTTGTTGTAAGATCATTGATTGAAGCAGTACCATGAGATACTTTGGTAACCGCTTATCATTCTTATTTATGTCATATTGCAGCTATCGTCTGGTAGTCTGGGGATACTTTTTTTATGCAAAGCGGATTTTTGGATTACAAAGGAAAATCGTCTTTATAAAAGTGCATAGAGAAAATATTCCTATAACTGATATGCTTGGCTGCCATGTGGCTATCTCTGTAGAGAAAGAAGAAATTGGATTAAGAGCATAAATATAAATATTTGTCTATTTGACAATTATGCCTCTTACTGATCCCATGGATTTGTTCAAAGATTTTTATCCTTAATTTTCTTAAGTGAAGGTTTATTTACTGCTCTTTATAATATAAATTATGACAATATCATAAACAAAACAAAACAGGCCTACTAGAACACCTATCACATTCTATGGCGATGATAAATTTTTTTGCTTTGAGAGATTTAATAATTATTTACTTTTATTCAGTTATCTTTTTAAATCTATCAATTGCTTAATTTTGTTTATTTAGACTTCTTAATTTTAAAAAATACAAATTGTTTAATTGACCAATTACTGGTTTATTGTTTGATCATAAAAACATTTTTGAAAATAAACACCATTTTTCCGGTATCTTTACAATAAATTTATTAAAGTGACACAAAGATAACAGATGACCATCGATGACAAAAGCAATTCGACGAGAAGGCGATGTGGTGACCTTTAAATCGCAATTAAATCATGTTTTCCTTGATCAAATTACAGTGGGAGGAAATGAAAAAAAAATAATAATTATATTGTTATTATTAAAAACACTTACCAATTATTTGGAAGTGAGGGAAATAGAATTAAGATGACATACCTCTTGAGATGGTATATAGAATTTATTTTAAATATATACTTACTCAAAAGCGCACTATATTTGTAGCCCTTTAAAAAAATACTACGACAAATCTTGAGGAGGTGTTTTGGACTACAGTTCATGTTTCGGCAATCTGAAAAATAGATATAACGAATAACTAGATTTTCTAGTTCTATATATAGATATAGATATATATATATATATATATATATATATATATATATATATATATATATATATATATATATATATATATACATAGAGTAGTTCTTGACCGACTAGTTAGAAAGGAAAATTCTAAGTCTTGGGATAGCGGTCCTAAGGCTGAATGAAACTCTGTTTTATACAAACGCCAAGCTTTCGGAAGTTTATTATTTCCTTCTTCAGGGCTACAATACAGAACAGTTCTGTTAATTATTATTTCGAAATTTACATTGTAAGATGTTTAATAAAACCTGATTCTACATTCAAAGACTTATGTGCAAATTGAGTCCATATATGGCTTTTAGAAAATGAAACGGAAAATTCATGTAGAAACTGTCGATTTTTGCATAAGAAAATCCTTGAAACACTCTTTTTTTGGTAGATGTGATATGTCAGAAATGTCTAATTTTATTTTAGCGGCAATTTTGAATGTGGAATCATTATGTTTTACATGAAATGTTAATTTTAATTTATAAGTTAGGTATTTAATAATATTATTTTTCTTTGTATTTCTATTGATGAGATTTATGTTTATTTAATGAGTAATTAAGTTCTTATGAGTATTGTTGCGTTTAAAAATTGTAATAATTGTAAGAAGATAATAGCAAATGATTAATGAACATTATTTATATAGAACAAAGAAGGTTAGAAAACAGTCTTCCAACCTCTCGCCCTCTCAATATTTAAAATTGCAAAATATCTATTAGCAATGAAGTTGTTATAGGTAAGTGACAAAAATGCACTTACATAATTTGCAGAAAACTATGGAGAAACTGTGAAGTCAAGAGGCTGGGAGGCTTGTTGTCTAGTAGTTTTATTATTTAAGATGGACATCAGATGAGAATAGATTACACTGAGATTTTCAATATCTTTTCTCTTGTTGATACAGTTATCATCTAAATAAATTTCTACCATCTCCAGAAAATACCTTTTATTATTATTTTGTTCTTTGTTGATCACCTCAATACTGACAAAATCAAACCTGTGATCCTCATCGATTACATGTTTCAACAAGGTGCATGTCCTCTTTTGCAATTTACAATCACTCCTGTGTCTGGTGATTCTATCTTTCAAAACAGTTGATGTTTGACCTAAGTAATGTTTGTCACAGTCTATACATTTTAAACGGTATACTACCCCTGATTTGTTAGGGTTGCTATCCGTGTCTTTCAGTCTGGAGAAGGTTTGGCCAACTGTTAATATGTGTTTACCACATATTTTTATATTATTATGCATAGAAAGAATTTTATTCAATTTTTGTATGACTTGGTTGATATAAGGTAATGAAAAATAATATGTTGGTTGGTTTTCTTCTAACAAGGCTGAAATTTCAGGGGAAAAGTCAGTGGTGTTTTGATTGGTATTACTCTCTATGTGTGAAAATTATAATCAACAGAACTGTTCTGTAGTGTAGCTCTGAAGAAGGAAATAATAAACTTACGAAAGCTTGGCGTTTGTAAAAAACAGAGTTTCATTCAGCCCTAGGACCGCTATCCCAAGAATTAGAGTTTTCCTCTTTCCCTTATATATATATATATATATATATATATATATATATATATATATATATATATATATACATAAAAATTTTGTCATGATAGCAAACCAGATTTTAAATGACCCCAACATATTTTTAATTCGCCCTTAGTTTCGACTAAAAAATAATTACAAATTGGACATTTTATTATATTATATTATAAAGTCTATTCAAAAAATAAAGATAATGTCAACTTTATTGAAATTTGTTCCTGAATTACAACTTATTTAATCAGTATCAATATTTTTACTCTTGTTAAAAACTGTAGCCTATACCTACTTCCTTATCGCCATAGTTCAATTACCATATTTTATAAGGTATACCTAATAAATTTTATTTGCTTGACCGACACAAAACTATAAGACGTACAACCTGCGATAACAAGATAAAAGAAATCGTGTTCGGGATAATTTCAAAACATTTTTAGGCCGTGTACCACGCCTAAAACTTAAAATTATTCTTAAATTTTTCACGTATAATCACTTAAATATACCTTTATCTAGATTAAGAAAAAGGAAACACCCATACATTAGTTGATTTACGAGTAGTTAGTAATCACTGAGATATTTTACTAAACAATATAAAATAAAGTTTCTTTGCCGTATCTGTTTGTATATCCAGGGTAATCCTGTAATTTTCTAAAAAATAATATTTGATCCGGTTTAAGTATTTATTAAAATAATAAAATAGTCACTGAAAAATAATTTTTTTTTATTTCTATTTCAAATTTATTAGAATTTTATACAATTTTTAATTGTAAAGGCAATTTATTTCACAAAACATTGAAATTATAAACTGTTAATCTTTTAAAGAGTGCCGTTCTATTTTTAGGTATACTAAGAATATTTCCTCTTATATCAAATCTACGTGCTTAGACAAAAGCCATAAACTCTGAATAATTTTCTTTAACATACAAAACACATTTAAAAATAAAAATAGAATAAAAATTTTAAATAATAAAATCAAGATTGAAAATCTAAAACAGTTTGGTTTCTTTAACCTACTACTAAAAGAAGGACATCCTCAATTCCATTGCTATTTTTTTTTCAATTTTTATGTACAGGGTGAGTCAACGATTGGATGAAATAGGTTTATACCTTTTCGGTGAAATTAACAAAGAAACTATATTTATTGTTTGATACAGTTTATTTTTACGCTGATTTTAAAAATATTTAGGACTCTACAGGGTGAGCCAAAAAACTAGGACAGCATAAAGTTGTATTTTTTTAAATAGAATACCCTATATACGAATCGTATTTTCGATTTAGCTTATAATTTTAAATCTTTTTTATTAAGGGTTTACTATAACAAAACTTTATAGTTTCTGAGATAATTAAGTTTAAAAAAAAAGTCACATTTTCAAGCATCAATTCAATCCTAAATAACGTTTTCAATTTTGTGACAAATTTATTCAAATTTGGAATTTAGCAAGGCCAAGGACAAGTTACCATAATTTTTACCTAATATTTACAATAAAAGCTACAGGGTGTTGAACACATCGGCTCAAATTTGAACAAGTTTAAATGAATAAATATCTTTTTTTTTAAATGGTACACCCTGTATATTTTCATGTTATTTAATAGAGTAATAAAAACCCTAAAAGTTTTGTTCAATATATCCTATACCTATTTATAATAGGTTTTGCGATATTTCAGTTTTTCTTATTTTCCATACTTTTTTACAGAAATAGTCTTCATTATCATAGTAGCCATGTAAAATAATAAAAACAAACTACAGAAACAAACAGAATGTGGTTAAATATGATGAAATACATTATTCGTTATATTACAACGGCAATAGTTTAATTAAACATAATGTGAAAAAATTAACACAACAATAACGACAAGGCAAATACATATTTACTTTTATACTAAATTGAAACAAAAAAATTACTTATTAAATATTGAGATTAATTATTTCTTTTTAATAAGTGTTCGAATAAACGACCCTCTTGTGCAATGCACAAATTTAGTCTTTTTTGCAGATTTTCTCGGACCCTGGACAAAATTAGTGGCGTTATTTTTCTACAGGTATCCCTAATCCTGTTTCGCATATCTTCCACTGTTGTTGGTGGATTAACATACACCTTATTTTTAATATAACCCCATAGGAAGAAATCTAATGGGGTGATGTCGCAAGACCTTGGTGGCAGTTGGGGTAGTTCTTCTTGTAGAAAGTTCAGGTAACTATGGCCATTTAGTGGTTCATTAAAAAAGTGGGGTCCAATAATTCGATTATGATGAATACCACATCAAACATTTAATGACCAGTGGTTTTGATGTTGCAACTCTCTCATCCAAAATGGGTTTTCTGTGGCATAATAATGCATGTTGCGTCTATTTACGGCACCGTTACTTCTAAAAGTAGCTTCATCACTAAACATTACCTTGCATAATAAATTTGGATTTAATTGAATCCCTCATTTATTGTACGACAAAAGTTTACATGACTTTCAAAATCTTGTCCATGCAATTCTTGGTGTAATTCCATGTGATATGGATGATACCTATATTTCTTGGTAGTACGATTAGCGGTGGATTGTGATGTTTCACATAATGCTGCTAACTGACGACTACCAATATAAGGATTTTCCTGAACATTTAACAATACTTGTAGTTCTTTTTCTTCATTAGTTATCGATTTGTTGACCATTTTACGTTTTGGATAATCAACAGTACCAGAAGAATCAAATCTTTGCATTAAGTTTTGAAAAGTATGGGTATTAGGCTGGCGTCGATCAGGATACTTCATTTTGTAAATGCTTTGAGAAAGAAGGCAATTTTTTTGAGCCTCTCCTATTGTATAAATCATATCTATTAACTCATTCTTTGGAAAATTCATTTTACAATATAAGATGAATGCAAAAAAAACGATTGCTGTTATAAATTTGACACACAGAAAAATGTTCTTTTACATTGTTTTTGCCATGGCTACTATGATAATGAAGACTATTTCTGTAAAAAAGTATGGAAAATAAGAAAAACTGAAATATCTCAAAAACTATTATAAATAGGTATAGGATATATTGAACAAAACTTTTAGGGTTTTTATTACTCTATTAAATAACATGAAAATATACAGGGTGTACCATTAAAAAAAAAGATATATATACATTTAAACTTGTTCAAATTTGAGCCAATGTGTTCAACACCCTGTAGCTTTTATTGCAAATATTAGGTAAAAATTATGTTAACTTGTCCTTGGCCTTGCTAAATTCCAAATTTGAATATATTTGTCACAAAATTGAAAACGTTATTTAGGATTGAATTGATGCTTGAAAATGTGACTTTTTTTCTTTAAACTTAATTATCTCAGAAACTATAAAGTTTTGTTATAGTAAACTCTTAATAAAAAAGATTTAAAATTATAAGCTAAATCGAAAATACGATTCGTATATAGGGTGTTCTATTTAAAAAAATACAACTTTATGCTGTCCTAGTTTTTTGGCTCACCCTGTAGAGTCCTAAATATTTTTAAAATCTGCGTAAAAATAAACTGTATCAAACAATAAATATAGTTTCTTTGTTAATTTCACCGAAAAGGCACAAACTTACTTCATCCAATCATTGACTCACCCTGTATATGGATTACTCTGACACGTCAGCACGAATTTGTATTAATTTTTGTAGGTTATGTCCAGAAAGTTGCTGCGGTGATCCCACATCCTTTTGCATGAAATTAGTGCAGTAAAATCCAAGATGGCGCTGACAATATGACGGACAAAAAAAATTAATTTTGTCCGATTTTGTCCAAAATTTGTATGGAGGATTTATTGGGCTCGCACATTACGAATCTGAATTTTTTTTTAAATTAAATAAGGCGAATCCAATATAGCGGATAAAAAAATTGATTTTATCCGATTTTCTTCGGGGGATAGTGGGGAGTTTTCGGGATCGCACATAACAAATTTGAAATTATTTTTAATAGGCCATCATCTCGATGGTGGTGGAATAGGATAGATTGTTTCCTGTACCAATTTATTCAAACTGTGCAACCTCTAACATGGAAAGGATATGATGGAACGAAGTTTGCATTTACTGATCGCATTTCACTTCATTCATTCACGGAGTTACATATAGTTGTACGTTTGCTGAATGTGATTTCAGCACTACACCGGCATAATGTGAGTATATCCACTGCTATTGCATCTCACATGGAGGAATCCGTGAAAGCCGCATAAACATATATATATATATATATATATATATATATATATATATATATATATATATATATATATATATATATATATTATATGGTTATTTTTCTTAATGAATAAATTGTACTTAAGGTAATATAATTTTTTTTATTCGTGTCTCGTGAACAACACGAAATTAAACATCAAAAATATTTCATTCTTCTTATTATTCTATATTTAAAATTTAAAAGCATTTTAACACCCACATTTCGGATTGGAAACGCCTCCTTTTTTGCAAATCATACAATAACACATTATGTACGTATATATAACACTTTGCTAAGTGAAATTTTTAATATGTAGGTTTCCTTTAGGCTATAAATTCATACGATATAAATGTTTGTATTGATTCAGGTGCCACACCTTTTTTATAAACTAAATAAAATTAACAGTTCAAGGAAATTTCACTTTTTTGACGTAACACATTACACATGCATGTTTTTTTATTTAAAAAGTGAATTTCATTTATTAGTTGATTGATAACTGATTTGCTTTTGGTTATGCTGTTTAATAAATAACAAAATCATCTACAAATAACTGATCTAATGAGAGGCCTATAAGCTAAATCGAACAGGTACAAGCTACCTTACCTGAAACATTTATATGAATACAAAATCATCAACCTATTTTCTTTATAACATTTTAAATTCAAACAAATGTTTAGTCTTAATAGGGTTGGACTGGACAGAGTACTGCGACGGTTTTTGTTACCATGGTCAAGGTCATTTTAGAACCAAATGAGGTCATGAGGATCAAGAGATATTAAAATAAAAAAACACTCTTTTTTTAAGCTCGATACCAGGATTAACTGTAAAGATATATCACAGAGATGGAGATAATTATTTGAAACGAAGTAAGACCATGGTGGTTGTATCCCAACGAAAATTATCCTTTATTTTTTATAAAGCTAAACCTGCACTTCCTTCACTTATTTTAATTCTAAAATTATCAAATTAAACAGAGTTTTTTGAAAATATTTTAATAAAAGAAGCAATTAGAGTTGACGTTGTTCAGAGTTTTCAGGGGATAAGTCTTTCCAAATTCTCCTTTTTTATATTTCAAGCTCCAATTGAGATATCTTCACAAAACAGAATGGGAATGATTAGGGAGATAGAGAGAGATTAGGGTTACATCAACTGTTTGGTTCTTTAGCGTCCATTATTTTAGTTTTCTCCATTTGTTTTCTTATATTATAAAAGATTAAATATTCGAATGTTTTTGTTGAATTCAATTATATTGGTAAGAGAGGAGGGTTTTTATTTCGTTACCATGTCCATAGCGTAATGGGTGGTGATCTTATTTTTTAGATAAAGTCATGATGTAGTTGACCGTTGAGGGGATTTGGCAGGTTTAGGATTAAGGAATAAGACGTATTTTGGAGATAATCATGTGTCAATCTAATATGACGAATAAGGAGCCTGGTCATTACGAAAACGTCCATCTCCAAAAAGGCAAGAGGGAAGGGTGACAGTAAAAATATTTTTTTGACTATTTTAAGTTTATTCTTTGGGTCTTGTAGACTCCAATCAAGTTAAATGAGATTATGAGCTATGTGTTGAAAGGATTAGGGGTGAATTTTTTTTTTATTTTATTAAGTGGATTTTAATGTTTAGGAGTGAGGTTATCTGGTCTGGTATTTCCCGGGATTTCAGCATGACTCGGCACTAACAGAAAGGACAATGATTGGCCCTTGATATGCAAGAACTTTAATAGAATTTTGATTTTTTAGGTTAATAGGTGAGAGGGATTATTAGAATCGATGAGTTGACTGGAGTTAAGGGAATCTGAGGTTATGAGCCATTTTGAATTGGAGGTGTTTAAGCAATATTGTATGGCTATTGGATTGCAAATCGTTCAGCGGTAAGGACAAAGGTTAATTCATAAAGAAAATTAACTTTTTTTTGAACCGTTCATGGTTGCAGTTCTTTTTTCTGTGTAATTTGGCAGTAGAATGAATGAATCAGTGTGGGGTTTCCTTTTTTTTTTAATAGGGAGAGTATATAGTTAAAGTTAGTAGGGAGACCGGTCGAAGGGGGGAACAAGTGAATGTTGACATCATCTATAAGAGAGGGGGTTATAGAAAGACGGTATAATATCACAAAAATTTAGTATGAATAAATGGGGGGTATTTGATCCAGGGGGTTAAGATATTGGGGGATTTGAATAATATTTTGTAGTGGGGCATAGAAGAGCGGAGACTCGCATAATTGGGGGTGATTTGGGTTCTGTTATATTCTTAAGATGGAATTTCAAATTTACCTTTACTATGAATAAGATTCACTTCCATAGTCTACTTTAGATAGAATTAGGGATTTATATATTTTCAGTAGAGAAGTCCTATTTAGGTCTCTGGAGCATTGAAATTTAATGTACTGAATATGAACATTCCTAGTGGGACGATTGTTGAATATCAGGCCAAAAAAGATATATTGAGAGTTTAGAGATGTAATCTGTGAAGTCATAGTTAGTTTAAACATTGACTAAATAAATACAAGACTGTTACTTCAATGCTATAATTTTGACGCTCATGAAATGAACACAACGATAGGATACAACTCATTCATCATTACAACGTTGTGAATAATTGAATATCAGTATTTAAATGTTATATACATGCCTTTGTAACAAGTATAGAAGAATTTAAATTGTAGGATTTCCGTTCAAAACGTGGCAATATTGCATATCCATTCCTACCGACTAAAGAGGATAAACTCCTCCTTGTTACCGCACGGTTGCCACTTCCTAGCGGAGAAATTGTCTCCAGGGTATCTGAATAAGAAACAAAGTATGTTCCTATCATTTAAATAATGAATATTTTATAGATCCAGAAATAAAAAAAAAATTGATTCTGAGAATTCTTCAAATACCAGTCTTAAATAAAATTGGACAAAATAAAAATTTAGTTCGTATTAAATCCTGTATCTCGAATTTTAAGAAATTCATTTTTGATTGTTAATTTACGTCTCCAAAATCCTCCAATAAAATGTCATTTTGAATTAAAAAAAAAATAATTCGGTATGTTCGAGCACGAAAACTACCCTATATTAGTTCTGAAGAAAATTTGGCAAAATTATTTTTTTTTCGCCATCTTGGATTTTACTGAACCAATTTTGACCAAAATGATATGGGACTACTGCAGAAACTTCCTTAACATAATAATAATTTAAATCGGTACAGCTGTTTCGGAGTAATCGGCCTACATAAACAAATAAAGAAACATATATATATATATATATATATATATATATATATATATATATATATATATATATACCGTTCAAATTTAGAAACTCCTTTTCATATTTTACAGTTCCAAAAACTCAAGTATATCACGTGTTAAATCTAAATGGATAATATGTAGTACTGTTTCATATCCATGAAAGCTCATCAATAAAAATTTAAAATGATCGTCTGATTCCTGGCAATATTGCTTTGTAAATTTAAATGAATTATAAACGGAGGGATTAAAAACTTATACCCGTATTTTAGATTTACTACCAATACGGCAACACTGCATCGTCTCATCTCTTTTTTACTTCTATTTACTATAACAAAATTTATTGAATGAGTTGGATTTAATACTTGGAAATTTCTCATCTTGCGCTCTCGCCAAAAATAGCATAAATATTTGCGAATTCGTCCATAAGCGGTGAATGTCTTGTGTTTATTTAGTCAATGGTTTGGGGTTAACGTTGCATTTTCTTTTACAGCGGAAGTGTAGAATGGATGATTTAGATGGGGAAAACGACAGGCCATTGGAGTGAGATCAAGGGAGGAGGATATTTAAAGTCAGTTGGAGGGAGTGTTAATTGTCACAGGAGTGATTCAGTGAGGTGTCATCTGAAAATAGCCCAAAATTGATTGTCGGGGAGAAAATTATTTTTAATACTGTTTATAACTAATAGGAAATCCCAGGAAATGACGTTTTCTTCAAAGAGAGGTGTCGAGAGAACGCCGCGAACTACAACAACTCTGGAGCTTCGAGCTTTTCCAAAAGTCACAGCAGTTTTTTGCCTGGTAAATCTTAAATGGGGATAGTTTTCCCCTTTCTGAGGGTACACAGCAGGACGTTGATAGCACATGAAATTCTAGATCTATTTGAAAGTACTACATAATTTCAGTCAATCATGGCATCCATGAAAAGTAGAATCCTGCTAGATTTAAGGTTTTTTCTTGCTTCTTCGTATCCTTTAGGGTAATCAGGGGTAATGGCGTTCACTTAAGAAAAACATGATGTATTTTTTAATTTATTTAATATAAATCAAAATTAAGAAAAGTAGCAAAGTCTTTAATTATCGAGTAATCAACAATTTAACAACAAAAGCATATATCTTTGACCTACTAGTAATAGGAAAACATTTAAAAAAAAAAACATGTTTGAGCGGCATTGCCCCTGACTTTGGGTAATGCCGCTCGGGGTACGGGGTAATGACGCTCAAACATGTTTTTTTGGAATATAACAAGTAAGATACATTTTAATTAAAAAAATATAATGAGATCAATCGTAAAAAATAAGAGTAAAGTCTACAATCACAAATTTGCATCAATTATCCCTATTTGTACTTAAGATTAGCCTTTTTCAATTTAACAAATATAGTGAAGTTTTCCATGGCAAATCAACTTCAATTATTATAACATAATATAAAATAACTATTAGTTACTAGAGGTACGACAAATTAGAAATAGAAATATATGAGTATCCCACCCTGAACATATAGCATGAGCCCACAGTCCGCAGTTGGTGCAGCGATACCACAACTCGTTATTTTTTCCAAATTCTTCGCAAATAATATATTTGTTGTAATCTTCATCATCCACATTCATTTCGTCATCACTGTTATCATCGCAAAAGTGCTCTTCATCTTCACTCTCCGAAGAACTTTCTTGTAAAATTTTTTTCTTGTAAGATTTTTGTTTAATTTGTTTGTTCTTCTTTTCTTGAGCAACTTTTTTTGGTCTTGATTTATCATCTTTTATTGAGTTTCGCTATTTTTTTCTTTTCTCTTATCCTTATCCTCTAAAATTATTTTCATAGAAGTCGAAGTTAATATGGTAGCATGTTGTTTTCACTTTCTTTGACCTGGCTTAGAAGATGGTGCAATAGTAGGTGTCGTTGCTATAGCAGCAAAGGATACCGGGGTTCTTTGCTCATCAACAAGGTCTTGGTTACCAGCAACTACCAAAACAGATTTAGAGCATTGATCCTTGTTTGATGGTCCTCCAAAGTAGATATATGTCTTGAAATTATGTCCATACCATCAGACTGCGCATCATGAAAATTCTGGACATTTGGGTCTTGGTTTTCAGCGATTTGTTCAGATTCTTGTGCCATAAGCGACGCTGCCAGAAAATCTTGATCAGTGAAAACATTTGGGTTCAATGGGTAAATTCCCGTAGCTCGAAATCCAGATTCTGCTTTACTTATATTCGCAACTTGTACGTATGCTTTGTTGAAAATATTTGCAACATCGCATGGAGTTATTTTAGACAGTAGATGTGTCTTCATGTGCCTGTTGCATTCATCCCTATAAGCCGCTTTCAGCGGCCTGTTTAAAGACACATCCAGCGGCTGTGTTCTATGAGAACTCTGTGGTGGAATGGAAAGCATTGTGATGTGATTTTCCTTGCAAAAATTAAAACCTCGGAGGGAAATATGACTGCTGTGATTGTCCAGAATTAACAACACAGGTGATTCTTGAGTAGGCTTTGCAAATGCTGCGAAATGTTTGAGCCAAGTAACAAATAAGTCTTCGTTTATCCAGCCATTTTTTGAGTTGGTGTATAATGCACCAGCTGGTCCATCTTTTTCTAATAAAGGCGTCATTCTCTGTCTGGGAAAAATAAACATGGGCGGTATAAAGTTTCCCGCTGCACTCATCACACACATAACTGTTATGTTGCTTCCTCGTTCGCCGCTTGTAACAGATCCGACTCTTTCCTTTTTCGGCGAGCACTGTTCCTGGGTCTGTCACCGTGGTGATACCTGTTTCATCACAGTTGTAAATATTGTTGGGAATAAACAAGTTTATCATAGAAATGTGTTATTTCTTCTTTGTTGAAAGCAGAAATTCTGTTTAAGCTTGTCGCTTCAGCTTTGCGTATAGAAACTGAAGGATTGCGTCTCATAAAGGCGTGTACCCAATCCAATCCAGCTGTTTTACTGCTTTCATCAAAATTGTTTTTGATATTGTTGAGCTCAGCATATTTATAAACAAGTTTACACAAATCTGCGACATTGAGTCCATCGATAGCGAACCCAGCAACTTAATTTGTTCAGCAATTTCAGCTTCCTGCTGTTGGGTGAAAACGGGCTTGCGACCTAGTCTTGGGCTGCTCATGTTTTCATTTTTCAGGCGATCTCTTAAAGTAGTGAATGGTATGTTATATTGTTTTGCGGCTTTTTTTTGGACATACCTCCTTCAATCGCAGTTTTAGCAGATTGAAGGTCTTCTTCAGTCCAAGCCGCTTTAGCTGTGGTCATTTGACCATTTCTTGGCATATCTACAACAATAAAAAAATAACTCACTAAGGGGTAATGGCGCTCAGGTGAGCGGTATAACCCCAAACGGTCGTTTAGTAATTAATTTGAAAATTTAAAAAAATCACACACAATTGTTGAAAATTGATTGCATTATCATAAAATAGAATAGCTTTATTATCAGAAAAGTAAAATTAATAATTAAATAAGCATAAAGTTTTGGACTTACCGACAAAAAACACCTAACCGAAAATTAGATCAGCGCGCCCGCAAACAAAGAAACGCACTTCACGGTCGCATGACGCGAGCTGACTGTCCGTTTGCATCGCTGTCTGTTAGCGGCCCCCTCCCCCCGCGCTTCACGCGACGTCGCGTGTTGCTACGTTCCATTTTAACAGAGTTATAGAGGTGAGCGCCATTACCCCTGGTTACCCTAAGCTTAGGGGTATTTTATTTCAACTGTATAAAGGCAGTTTACGTCAAATCCAATGCAATTTCTTACCACTAACAAAACTCAGGCGTTTCGAGCTTTTTTAGCAGTCATTGCTATTTTGGCTCGAATTTTTTACATATGAGGAGTGTATTGCAAATCCAATATATGGATGCTGCTGTTTAAACTTAATTTAACACAATACGTATTAAAATTTTGTATAGGTTATTTTATTAAGATGTAACTGCTATTCTCTTGGCATGATCGCACTTTCACCCCATTCCAAGGGTGTTTTTGACTCTAGCTAGCTAATGATTCTGAGGTTGTACGATTTTTTCGACCTTGCATTTGGATTCAACGACCAAAAATAGATAAAAATACATAAGACTGGTTCGCTGATCTGATTTTTTTTTGTATAATTATAGCAATAGTCATAGATATTTTAAATAAGATCAACCATTTCTCAAATAATTTTTTCTAGCAAAACTTAAACAAGATAACTTCAGATGGCGTTGTTCATCGAAGTAATATATTGACTATTGAAACATGTAACCAGTTGCAAAGAATAATTTAAGTAATTAATGCACGTATCAAACATTAGCAGCACTAATAAATATATGGTATAACTCTATCTACCAAAAATCAGCAGACTCCAGTCTGGTACCACCCACATAGCATCGATTCCGAGAGCAAGGTGATCCGTAGGCCGCGAAGGTGAAGCTGTTCTCCGCGATCGCCGGCGATTGTTAACACTTTGGTACCTCTCCGCTGGTACTAGAACAGGATCGAATCCTATCGATAACACATCGCATTAAGTCACACGTGCGTACTCGGTACCAGTTTGTGAATGAAATTTATCTCGTCGGTTGCGTCCTTTGTTTTTGTTGTGGTTTTTGTGGTGGTTCTAAACGTCGATTAAAAAAGGATATATAAGGGTTGGAATATTAGGCTCGTATTAAGTAAGTACCACAGTTATCACTTGTTTTGTTTATAGTAGTAAATATATTTACATTTTTTCTAAAAGGGGTGAAACAAAGGGCGATTATAGCAATGAAACTTATCAGATTATTAATAAACTTATTATTCTTCAATTAATTAAAAGGACCATATCTAATTTGGTAAGTTTGGAATTCTTAATTAGCAGTTTTATAACAAAAATATAACGTAAACAGAGTGTGATGATAGTTGAACAGAATGTTATTCTTTCGTGAAAATAGATCGATTAAAAAATTGGTGGTAATTATTTGGAAAAGTAGAAACCGAATTTTTCGATGATTTTTTACATACCTCCTATTTTCGGCTCGTAGAACATGAATATTAACTTTTTTTCGTTATTTTTCGTAGTTTTTTCAAAAAAAAAATTATTTTTCCTCATATGACTTATATTTTCCGATCACTACCTTCAAATTTTGGCCACTTTTGGTAAAATTTTTAAACACAAAATAAATTTCATAATTTTTTAACAAAGTTAACATAAAAAACTATGGCAAAATGCAAATTTTCCGAAACCGTTGGTTTGTCTTTTGGGGTATGTTCACAATTTAGATCGAAACATGCGATTTCAGAGGGTGGAATGTGATTTACTATGCGATATTGCTACGTTGACGTGGATTTTAAATTTCATTAGGATGGAAACTAATCTGAACTGAACTAAAATAGATTTGGTTGCATATCAGCACAAAGATACACTAAATAATAGATTTTTTACAACTTTTTTGTAAAGTACAATATCTACTTCACATAAATTTCAATAGAAATGTGGTCACTTATTATGTAAAGACTTGATTAAGATAGACATATATTCAAAAATGTAGTTTTCTCTCTGTTTAAATAAGTATATTAAAAATGTTTATGTCAACTGTCACAAGCACAGAATCAAAGTATTGGTGTATCAAAATTACTGAGCTGCAGAGTTGCCAGATTTTTTTTTCTTCATTTTACAAATTACAGAACGTAATAAATTATAAACATAAAAAATAAATACCGATAAATGTGCATAAAAGCAACGAGTGGAATATGATTCGAACAATAAGCTCCGCTAATAAGTAAAGATCCCTGAAAATGCCTCGTGCAATCATAGGCGAAACGTCAGATAATAATTCTAATTTGACACGGTCTAAACCAAAGAACCATGATTTTCAATAAGCTTCGCTTTTATATTTAAAGTATGATTTAAAGATAATAAATATTGCCATAACCTAACATTTTATTTAGAGATTCCGGGCCGTGAAAAGAATTTAAAATAACATAAAATCCGCTTTTCTTATTCGCTACAGATACATTGAAAAAACCAATAACACTTTTACGCCTCAAAGTAGTGCACTAAACACCTTTGGAACTAGGAGATAGACGTATGGGGATTTATATACATCTATCCTTTAATGTTGGAATCAATAAATGTTCAGGTTAGTTCAGGTAAGTTCAAGTTCTTTTTTTCTGCATTTATTTGTTCTTGTTATTTTTCCAAAATAACCAAAGAACGATTTTTTTAATGATTTATTTATTCCAAGTTAGTTAAATTTACTTTTAGTCAAGCCAATCTAGGTTAGTTCAGGTTAGTTCAGTTTTTGTTTTTTTTTTTTTTAAATTTGATGTTTAAAGTAGCGATTTTCTTTTTATTTCCTATTTATTTTCGCACATATATCTGTAATTGTATTAATGTCCTGTTTCTATTAGTGAAAGCGTAAAAAATCTGACAACGCTGCAAGATAACCTTCATTGTAACTACAATAATTAGCGTTTTCAAATCTATTTTGCTAAAAAAATAGTGGAAATGCCTCATTCGTTTTCTTTCTTTTATACTTTCTGAAAAAATTAAAAAAAAAACACAATAATCGTGTGTCCGCGTAGTGGTATAAACCCCCAAATTTCACAAAACAGGTTATTTTAGGTTTGATCTTGGTTTTTAGGCCAAACTATCTGTCTATGATGGCATTCCGATCCTGCACATTTACACATATTTTAAGTTTTAAACAGGAATGGTTAAAATTTTGTATTTAAACTACCAGGTTTCCATCCTAATGAAATTTAATATCCACCAATTCAAGTCAACGTGGCAATATCGCATAGTATATAACACAACAAATGCCCGACATATGAAATCACATATTTCGATCTAAATCGTGGACATTCCCCAAAAAAAAGGTTAAATTACAAGACAATGTTCCTATTACTTTTTATGAAAAATTCGCATGTTTCTACTGTTTTTTTTGTAAATTTTATTACAAAAATTATTAAACATTGTATTGTATTTGTAAATGTTACTAAAAGTGGACCTGTGTTGGAATTTTTTTTTAGAAAAACCACGCGAGATAGCGAAAAAACGTCATATATATCTACGACCCGAAAATAGGAGGCATAAAAAAAATTATTTCAAAATTCCTAAAATTCGATGTCTCCACTTTTCCGAATAAGTACCAAATTGATGACACGATCTCCTATAAAGTTATAAAATAAAAAAGAATATACAAGAAAGTTGTTTCCGTCTTAAAACTGTTATAGATATACACGTAAATCAATCAAAAAGGTTTGAGAGAGTTAAATAAACGAATGTATAGTGCAAATCGTGGCATGAAGTTGGATTTCGGGTCAAAGTTGAGGAATTTGGTTCATCAAATTGAAAAGTTGATTTTCGATGGATGGGGTCATGAATGTTAACGAACTTGCAAAAATATGACGTTTTGCAACAAGTCAATCTAATCAATTCAAGTTGAAATAAATTTCTGAAACAAAAATTTATCATATTTGGTGCAAAAGTAACTTATAACTTATTGTAATAAAAATTACGGTCAAACGACTTAAACAGAGTTCGATGCTTGGTATGAAATGACATTAAACTGTACAGAGTTTTTATTAGAATTGCCATGTTAACGTCTCTTTAGATAATTCTCTTCATACAAAATTTTAAATGATCTTTGGACAATGGTTTACATCAGGTCAGTCAGAAAAGTTAAAGATCATTGTTCGTAACTACACATCTACATGGTTCTCTGGTTTGATTTATGACAGTATTTATTTTAAATTAGTGTTTGGTATTTTGTATCGAAGCTTCTAAAATAAATGAAGCCATACACACATTTTAAATACCACACGTTATATATTTTCGGCTTAGCCATATTCGTACGTACGTCGGTACGTCTCTATGTCTCTATGTCAAAGAAAGGTGAGTGGAAATTATTGTTTATGACGTCTGAAAAATCCTTAACATTCAATGGTAATTTATGCATTAAATTTAATTCACTTGTTATTTTGTGGCTCTGTAGCGCAGTAGTACGACTCTTTGTCTACCTTTAGAAAGATCTCAGGTTCAATCCCCGGCTTGGCCCAACATCAGCAGCATTTTTCAATGAGTCTCTAAGTTGACTCAGCTTACAAGTAGGAGCTTGTATTTAATAATAGGTGTTTGTAACGTAATACTTACTAGATGACTTTCCTTGTAGGCCATCTAGCACGTAGGAATTTTACTTTTCATACCCAAAAACCAATTAATATTTTAAAAAAATATTATTGTTTTTATTTTGTATTTTATGAAGTGTTTTAGAACAAAAAATATAATATCGCAGCCATAAAATGTATTTGTCCTAAAAATATTTAAGAACGAATAGTTGCCTTAATAGAAACAAGACTCCATTATAAAATATCAAACAGATTTCTTTTTGAAAATAAATTGTTTAATTACTCAGTGACAGAGGTCTTCTAATCAGTTTCACTGAAATTATAAATCCACTGAATACAACTTAAGAAGTAAATAAAATTCAGACACAATCAACCCCGATGATTGAAGAAAAGAGGACAAAACTTCTTGCAGATTATTGTTTCAAAATGTTGACTATTACTAAAGCATTAAATACATCTAAACCAAACATGTTGATAATCCTACAAGACAAAGTTTCAGTAAGCTGGGTTCCAAAATGAAAAAAAGGTTTGCTAGAGCTAAGGAGCTTATAATTACCCTATTTGGGACCAGGAAGGAGTTATTGTTGTCGGGCATATTCCAAAAGACACTACGTTAACAGCATTCTCCTACTGTAATTTGTAAACAACAATTACTGATAAAGAAGGACCTGGTGTGCATCATATATAGAATATTCTCCTTATTCACAAGAATAGAGTTCAGGAAGCAGCCAGAATTCAATTCATTCTTTGCGAGTGTAACTTCAGTGAACGAGATTATTCACCGTGGAGTCCAAAGTTAGCTCCTTCAGACATAATCTTGTTAACAAAATTTAAAAAAATATATACAGCAGAACATGTCAAAAAATTTAATTGACGAAAAAGTCTTTATTTAGAGATAAAATCTTATGCCTGTAAATCACAGAGTTACTGCAAAAAATTTCTCTGTCTTCAGCCTTTAAAAATCCCCTTTTTCTTTGACGCGCGTTTTCAGAATACCAAGTCGCAAGCAGATGCAGTCAAAATATGATTGCATAGCTACAACTAATTTTCTCTTGTATTTATTCTATTTAGATAGATAGATAGATATTTGTGTCACAATTATTACAATTTTACACACGTCAAAATAAACATATAAAAATAAAAATTCCTACAAGATACTATAACAATCACACTGACAAACTTATGAGTTAAAAGATGCATCAAACTGGTGATTTTCAATAAATACCAAATTATTAATTCCCTATCACATCAACATATTTCAACAAGACACTAAGTCTGCATTAATAAAATCGTCAAGTGAATAAAAGCTATTTTACATCAGTATATTTTTAACTTTGCTTTTAAACAGATCAAATGATAGGCTCTTTAGATGCAAAGGGAGCTTGTTGTAAAATCGAGGAGCATAATAATTGACAGAATATCGACTCTTAGTCAGACGTACAAAGTCAGGTGCCATGAGTGAAGCATGCCTTGTATTGTAATGGTGAATGTCACTATGCAGTGCAAATTGTTCCTGTCTTTCATGGGTCCACAATAAACATTTAAATGTATAGACTGATGGCAATCTCAAAATGTTTAGATTCTTGAAGTGGTTTTTGACGTCTGCGCGAAAACCTAGCCCATAATAATGCTAATGGCCTTCCGTTGCAGACTGAAGAATTTATCAGAATGCGGTGAATGTCCCCAGATAAGAATTCCATATGATAGATGGGTGTGGAGGAGGCTGAAGTAAGCGCTCATACATGTTTCATGATTTGCAACTCGTACCAGATTTCTCAAAAGAAACAAATTCTTTGAAACTTTATTTGACACAATCTGAACGTGTTCATTTCATAACAACTTTTGATCCATATATAATCCCAAGAATTTAACAGTCTGCCGATCACCGATCAGCTGTTTTTGAGTAAATATAACATTTTCAGTTTTTTAGCATTGAGACACAACTGATTGACATCAAACCACAGCGAGGCCCCCGACCGCCCCTCAAGCATCGCAAGCTGAAGGCTCGTTAAATCGGGGTTCCTATTAGCCAAAATTGTATCGTTGGCATATAACACAACACCGGAAGAAGAGGGGACACTATTGGGTAGATCGTTTATATATATTATGAACAGGACAGGTCCCAATACCGAGCCCTGCGGCACTCCGACGCTCACTACACCGATCTCTGAAAGATTATCATTATAATAAACACATTGAACTCTATTTTTTTAAATAAGACTTAATTAGAGAGAGACTTGAAGAACCAAAACCATAGTGTTTCAATTTTGTTAGAAGAATATCATGTGACATGCAATCGAAAGCCTTGCTGAGATCATAAAATGTATTCCCAGCGAAGCCACCACTCTCAAATTCAGACACAATGGTGCGCACCAAATCAAGGACAGCCAATTAAAGGTTTCCATATAACTGTAAATTTGCTTCGATAGGATAATCTCAAAAACCTTTGAGACCACCGGAATAATGCTTATGGGCCTATAATTCTGACAATCATCAATAGAACCTGTCTTATGAACAGGAATAACTTTAGATTTTTTAAAAGAGTAGGGAAATAAACCAGTCTTGACACATTTATTAAATAATATTGTTATTGGGGATATAATGAGGTTTTTGATAGACTTAACCATTCTGACATTAATGTTATATATATATATATATATATATATATATATATATATATATATATATATATATATATATCCCTACTGTCCGAACTTTTGAGACTATCTATGGCTTCCCTAACCTGATTCGGGGTAATATCGCGGAAATCAAACTGAAATGAACATTCGGAAAGAAAGTGAGTAGGTGAAGTTTTTGATGGTTTTATATTCTTTATAAGCTCAAGTGGTTGATGTACAAAAAAGTTATTCATCTTATCAGCGTCCAATACATCGGAATAAGCCAATCTCTTTTTTAACGGTCGAGAATTGTTGACCACATCCCACATGGCCCGAACCTTGTTAGTCTTAGAACGTATATATTTTTCATTTGCATCTTTTTTACATTCGGCAATTTTGTTTCTATAAAAGCTTCTAAAATTTGTATAAAGCTCTTTATTTCCATCAGTAGGATTTTGTCGATAAAAGTCATATAAAAAGTTCAATTTTTCTCGAAAAAACTTCAGGTTTTCATTATACCAAGATATATTATGAGTTGTTTGATCTTTGTGTACATGAATTATTTTTGTGGTAAACGCGAGGTTCTGGATGAATCGATTACATATTTAACTTGAAGGCCAAGTCTAAGATATTCTCTCATCCAAAAGTTTATTTCCCTAACTTGCGACTAGAGGCTACTTGGCCCAGAGTTCATTTCTATCATATTTGGACAGGTAATAAAAAAATTAGGAAATAAATTATTTATTCTTACTTTTTATTGACATAACTTACAATTTGGCAACAAAACGACATTAAAGTATTTCATCTACCAAAAAGAAAACACAATTATAAAGTCGCTATTTTCAAAATAGTAGTTTTATTATTGATCATATCTTTCAAAATGAAAGCGTTTTTGAAGAAATAAACTTAGTTTTTGGATTAAGCCTCTTCTGGTAGGAAGTTAAGAAAACAGTTGTGCCTGCGGATAATAGTTCTTATTGGACCTAGGCTGCCAAATATAACCTCATCAAGAAAGAAAAATGAATTAGAAGTAAAATAAATTACATACAACAATTTTTAAATCACTTGTCATATTTATTTTCTGCTGTTATTATCAAACACCCTGTATCAGGGAAACATATACAGGGTGAGTCAACGATTGGATGAAGTAAGTTTGTGCCTTTTCGGTGTAATTTACAAAGAAACTATATCTATTATTTGATACAGTTTATTTTTACGCAGATTTTAAAAATACTTAGAACTCTACAGGGTGAGCCAAAAAACTAGGACAGCATAAAGTTGTATTTTTTTAAATAGAACACCCTATATACGAATCGTATTTTCGATTTAGCTTATAATTTTAAATCTTTTTTATTAAGGGTTTACTATAACAAAACTTTATAGTTTCTGAGATAATTAAGTTTAAAGAAAAAAAGTCACATTTTCAAGCATCAATTCAATCCTAAATAACGATTTCAATTTTGTGACAAATATATTCAAATTTGGAATTTAGCAAGGCCAAGGACATGTTAACATAATTTTTACCTAATATTTGCAATAAAAGCTACAGGGTGTTGAACACATCGGCTCAAATTTGAACAAGTTTAAATGAATAAATATCTTTTCTTTTAAATGGTACACCCTGTATATTTTCATGTTATTTAATAGAGTAATAAAAACCCTAAAAGTTTTGTTCAATATATCCTATACCTATTTATAATAGTTTTTGAGATATTTCAGTTTTTCTTATTTTCCATACTTTTTTACAGAAATAGTCTTCATTATCATAGTAGCCATGTAAAATAATAAAAAGAAACTACAGAAACAAACAGAATGTGGTAAAATATGATGAAATACATTATTCGTTATATTACAACGGCAATAGTTTAATTAAACATAATGTGAAAAAATTAACACAACAATAACGACAAGGCAAATACATATTTACTTTTATACTAAATTGAAACAAAAAAATTACCTATTAAATACTGAGATTAATTATTTCTTTTTAATAAGTGTTCGAATAAACGACCCTCTTGTGCAATGCACAAATTTAGTCTTTTTTTTTTGCAGACTTTCTCGGACCCTGGACAAAATTAGTGGCGTTATTATTCTACAGGTATCCCTAATCCTGTTTCGCATATATTCCACTGTTGTTGGTGGATTAACATACTCCTTGTTTTTAATATAACCCCATAGGAAGAAATCTAATCCAATCTATTTTTGCGGATATCGTTGATCCAAAAACGCACGAACTTCACGATGATAATGCGGAGGCGGACCATCGTGCTGAAACCACATACTGTCGAGCTCATCCCTATCGAGACCTCGAAGCAGTTGGGGTAGTTCTTCTTGTAGAAAGTTCAGGTAACTATGACCATTTAGTGGTTCATTAAAAAAGTGGGGTCCAATAATTCGATTATGATGAATACCACACCAAACATTTAATGACCAGTGGTTTTGATGTTGCCCCTCTCTAATCCAAAATAGGTTTTCTGTGGCATAATAATGCATGTTGCGTCTATTTACGGCACCGTTACTTCTAAAAGTAGCTTCATCACTAAACATTACCTTGCATAATAAATTTGGATTTAATTGAATCTCCGCATTTATTGTACGACAAAAGTTTACACGACTCTCAAAATCCTGTCCATGCAATTCTTGGTGTAATTCCATGTGATATGGATGATACCTATATTTCTTGGTAGTACGATTAGCGGTGGATTGTGATGTTTCACATAATGCTGCTAACTGACGGCTACCAATATAAGGATTTTCCTGAACATTTAACAATACTTGTAGTTCTTTTTCTTCATTAGTTACTGGTTTGTTGACCACTTTACGTTTTGGATAATCAACAGTACCAAAAGAATCAAATCTTTGCATTAGGTTTTGAAAAGTATGGGTATTAGGCTGGCGTCGATCAGGATACTTCATTTTGTAAATTCTTTGAGCAAGAAGGCAATTTTTTTGAGCCTCTCCTATTGTATAAATCATATCTATTAACTCATTCTTTGGAAAATTCATTTTACAATATAAGATGAATGCAAAAAAAACCAAACTACACTACATAAAAACCAAAAGAAGCGATTGCGGTTATAAATTTGACACACAGAAAAATGTTCTTTTACATTGTTTTTTCCATGGCTACTATGATAATGAAGACTATTTCTGTAAAAAAGTATGGAAAATAAGAAAAACTGAAATATCTCAAAAACTATTACAAATAGGTATAGGATATATTGAACAAAACTTTTAGGGTTTTTATTACTCTATTAAATAACATGAAAATATACAGGGTGTACCATTTAAAAAAAAGATATTTATTCATTTAAACTTGTTCAAATTTGAGCCGATGTGTTCAACACCCTGTAGCTTTTATTGCAAATATTAGGTAAAAATTATGTTAACTTGTCCTTGGCCTTGCTAAATTCCAAATTTGAATATATTTGTCACAAAATTGAAAACGTTATTTAGGATTGAATTGATGCTTGAAAATGTGACTTTTTTTCTTTAAACTTAGTTATCTCAGAAACTATAAAAAGATTTAAAATTATAAGCTAAATCGAAAATACGATTCGTATATAGGGTGTTCTATTTAAAAAAATAGAACTTTATGCTGTCCTAGTTTTTTGGCTCACCCTGTAGAGTCCTAAATATTTTTAAAATCTGCGTAAAAATAAACTGTATCAAACAATAAATATAGTTTCTTTGTAAATTTCACCGAAAAGGCACAAACTTACTTCATCCAATCGTTGACTCACCCTGTACAAAAAAATGAATCATGAACCTGTAAAGTGAGCTTGCTTCTAGAAACAAAATTCTACAAATTTTATCAATCTTATTATAAACAATAACTATGTATTTTACTGAATATTTAAAAATACATATATTATTATTGAAATATTTGTTGTTACTCCACCACATTGTTAATGAACAAATTATTAATTAAATATTTTTCTATTGATTCATAGACTTCCAAAATAGTGTCCTTAAAAACTTGTTCATGAGATCTTGAATATTTTTTAACGTTTCATTAAGGTTATGTCAAAGGTCAAACAAATAAAAGAATAATAGTTTAATAAAACTAAAGGTCAAAATAGAAGATGGATAAGAATTCTAATTTTCAGTTTCTATAAATTTACATAAGTATTCTACTATAACTTAAATAAACATTGTTGAATATAATATATTAACAAAAACAAACACCAATTTTATTCAAAAACAGTTTGTTAGTATCGAGAATTGAAATAAATAATCAGCTTTTGAATAAGTAAATTAGTGATTAAAAAAGTAAATATAGATATTACGTATGTAAATGTCGTCAACATTATTATAGGTTCGATCATCTATTGTGGAGTAAATTTAATTTAAAGGAACTTATAGATTATTCATTAATTCTACAACTTATCTTAGTGACCGACAAATAAAAAGTTAACAAGCTTGTGTAGAAAATCATATGTATATTTTAAACTTGAATATAATGGCCGACCAACATATAATCTATAATTCAAATCTTCGCTTACGAGTGCCTTAATAGACACACTAAGAAGACCAAAATATACATTCTGTCAGATACACAAGCAGAGCTAAAAACTCTCAGGTCAAACACCTATAAATATATGTTAACTTTGGACTATATGTAACTCTGATATAAGTGCCAGAACACAAGGAAATAAAAGATAATGAGGAAATGGACCACCTTACAAAAGAAAGAGAAAAACTTCATTTCTCGGCCTGCAGTCTTTCTGCAGACTACCAAAATACCACTGGGAATAAAATCAGATCAAATTGAAGTGGATTTAAATGCCTGGCTTTAGCCAAGCGAATAAATTTATAAAACCATAGCCAAAGAAAGCAAAAAAAACTTCTGAATCTCTCAAGAAGGGATATTCAAGTAACAATAAATTTCTTGAAAAGTTACTGCCCTCTAGAATATCATCTAAATGAAGCTGAAGTCGGCGCAGTAGGACACCTGGTACTATTCTGCAAAAGACTTAAATTTCTGAAAGGTGTTATCTTAAAGCACGAAGCGACAAATAATTTACCTTCTGGAAAGTAATAGACTCTGAAAGATTAGATTAAAGTGTAAAAGATTTTATTTATTTCTTCATTATTTTATCTTTTAGCAATAATGTCTAACATAAGTTATTTGACTATGATAATACACAACTATATCCAGCTTTTGCCAACAGTATTCCAGAGGAGAAGAAACTATGCCAAAGGGGAATAATAAGTGATTTTAACTGCAAAAAACTCCCATTTAAACTGTAATATCCAAGACTCAAGTAAAATGACTTACAAAAACCCATTACCACTATTGATATATATATATATATATATATATATATATATATATATATATATATATATGGTCTTTAAATATATATCTAGTGGCTCAAAATGTTCATAAGCATATCCACTTCCAAACATTGTAGAACTAATTGCAACTTTTCAAAATGGCACAGTTTTCAGTCAACTCACAGGATAATTAGCATAATTCGAGCCTTATACAAATTAATGGCCTTAAACCATATGGGCCAGAGCTCAAAATATTTCCAGGAATGTCCACTTTCAAACTTGGTTTAATCCGATGAAATTTATCAAAATGGTGCGGGTTTTAGCGAATTCGCAGGGTTGTCGGAAAATTATACTGTTAACAAATATCAATGGCTTTCAAATATATGCCTACAGACTCACAATTTTCCTCTTGAGGGCTCAGGAGCTCAGCTCCTTTGTCTGTAATCTTGGTGAGACTCGGTGTTTCTCTGGGTATGTGGGTTAGGGATTTGTAACTTCTGATCAACCACTCCTTTCTCCTCCTTCAAAAAGAAAGAAGATTCTAGATTCGCCACTGGTTTCCAGATGTATCTCAAATTAAAATTTTGTCTTGTCTCTACGCAAAGTTGGAGTGGATGGGTCGTGCAACAGACGTCACACAGTGTTACAAGAGAGGTAGGTGGGTCCAAATATACTTGATTTTCGATTATATATTTTTACAGAGGTGCTTTTTGATGAAAATTGTCGCCATTTTGAAGAATTTTGGAGGGCTCAACGATGTTCCAAAGTGTGCAGTCCTGCAAATATTCTGAGTGGCGACGTTTATATTCCAAAGCCATTAAAATGTGTTACTAGCCGCATTTTGCTGACAATCCTGAGGTTTTGCTGAAAACCTCGCCATTTTGAAGTCGCCATTTCGATAATATATATATATATATATATATATATATATATATATATATATATATATATATATTATATAACTAATTTTTAATGGGAACAAAATACCTGTTTGTTTAATGGAAAAATAAAAACAACTTTTTAATTATAAGATGGACTAGACTATAATATATTATTAATGTTCTAAAATTAAAGACCTAATTATGTTGTTAATGGCCCGAAAAAATAATATAAAAAGTATGATATCGTGCAGCAGAATTTAAAACGTAGAATCAAACCGGGAATTGGAAGAAATATTCAAGTGTTATTTTGTAAAAATATTCATTTATTCCCAATAAAACACAAAATTTCAGATTTATATTTCATAAGCGTCCCAATAAATTTTGTCAGTTCACAAAACAATGGATATAATTATTTTGCAAACCAAAAATATTTAGACAAGCAATTCATTGTCGAAACATTCCAGTTATGAATTAAAATATTTTTCGAGCATAGACAAAAACAAATTAAATTAAGTCTAATTTCTCACACATTAAGTTTTTTTCTTTATTGCTTATGATAATTCTATATATCGTGATGTTTATCTTCTAAATACTTAGCCATTCGACTTATGTAATTCTAGGTATTTCCGAGGCTTAATTTTAGTTATTATTTGCAGTAGAGGAAGTTGGATTAATACAATACACCACTAGTCTATTTTACAATATTATTTGATGTATTTATTTAACGCCGTCAACTCTCACTGACGTGCGTCCTTAAACTGAAAGATGATTTCCACCTAAGACATTATTTATTAAGCATATCATACAAATTCTGATATTTAAGAAGAAAAATTAAAGATACCTTCCAGGCTGATCTAAAAACATCAGTATTTTCAAACTAAATTAAAGAGATGAAGAAATGTGTTTTTCAAATGGTCAAATGGTGCTTGATATTCATACACCAATAACTGAATAAAATAGACTAGAGCAGGCCATCCAGGTATATTTCCCTCAGGAACCTTAGAATCTTTAACGCTTTAAGGTAGGTAGCTCCCCTTCTTCTGTTTGGTGTGCTCCCAAGAACCAGGTTTTCCAAAGCGCTGCAAAATCTGCATTCTTCTCTTTCTACCAATCCGAGTTGTAATGCACCATCAGAACTCTAAGCTGATTTTCGCTTAGGCTTATGCATTTTGTGAAACTCTTCTGGTCATAATTCCCAAGAAATATCTCCGTTTGTCTCATTCCTTGCAGATCAGTCCAGTAATAGAATCTCCTTTTTTCTTCTTTTCTTTTCAAATCTTTCAGCACTTTACTGCTACTGGGTCCATAGAAAGGTTCGGGCTCCAGCAATGGTGTTTCAGACCCTTTTCTCCTGAGCTTGTCTACTTTTTCATTTCCCTCTACTCGGGTGTGTCCCGGCACCTACAGGGGGGTTAATTTATTATACCTGTTGGTTCCTCTAAGTATTCCCAGACTATCTTGGAGCTGATTATTTCAGAATTCAGCGCAATGATAGCTGCTTGACTGTCCGACATGATAATAATCTGTCTGCGATAGTTTTTCTCTTTGCTGAATTGAATGTATTCCCTGATGATGTGTATTTCCGCCTATAAGATGATTGGTGAGTTACCCAAGCTTCCATGTGGTCTGTTTTCAGGTCCGTGCCCTCCTAGTCCAGTTTCCTCCGTGGATTTGGAGCCATCCGTATAAAATTTAATGAAATTTCTATTAAGTTTTTCAATGGTATTTCTGTCTCATTCTCTTCTGCTACTCAACTTTGTAGTACAGTTTTTCACTTCTTTTTTTTTTATCTTGAAGTATGTCAGAAATTTGTTGATTTCTGGATAAGAAATTAAGCCTTTGTTTTAGGTATATGTACATGTGCAAGTTTTCGGAGTATTTCCAAGGCGACCATTAGGCAGGTTTGTAAGATTCTGAGTAAATTACAACAACTGGTCGGGTCTTTTGCGAAAAGGTAATTGAAGACCAAATTAATAATTATGTTACTCCACATAGTAGCATTCCAAAAAATAGTCCTTTTTTAGAGCAGGATTCAGCTGTTCAACTGCCCTTTATGAGATAGCGGATGATATCGTATGATGTACTTTTTGTTATTATAAAATATATGGACTTTGGTGACAAATCTTTAATGTCCTTATCGAACATAATACAAATGACGATTATGAATAAACAACGGTTACAACCATGCCGCATCACTTTTAGAGACGTTACACACATCTAACTTTGTAAATATCATCTCTACACAAAGGATACACAAATTAATCCTTCTTTCAAAACAAACGATGTTAACGTTGTTAATAATCGACTTTCTAATAATCATTTACTTAAAATTAATCCCAGTGAATCATTTCCTTTATTACATGTTCATTATATCTAGGTCACGTTCCTAATAATATTAAAACCTATTCAAGAAACATTTGTCTTTTAACCTGATAATGAACTAAAATTTACTTAACACGTTACTCAATTTCTTAAGAACGCTGTCCCTGTATCCTAAGATAAAAATGAAACTAAAAGATTATCTTTCTTCAATCTTTGCGATCATATTTATGAACCATGAAATAATAAAAATCAAATAAATTTCATTCCCCAACATCTCAGCTGGCATTTTCAAGTGATGCTTCCTCGACGGCTGCTCAACTTAGAATTCTAATTACATATTTTTTGTAAAGCTAAAGAAATGTTTATACTTTTTTTACTTCTCTCTCTCTTGTTATACAACAAACAGCTGACATCGTCCTTTTGGCATGTGCTCAATTGTCTTCAGTAGTCGTTCTGAATTTAAGTACCTCTGATGATACATTTTGGATAGTTTTCAGGTGGAGCAACCTAGTCTGAAATACCTATTAAGTAGCCCTTTGTTTCTATTAACATTTAACCCCAACATCAACCTGTAGTTAGTTGCCTCCTTTCAATCAGAGAAAAAGGAAAAAATATATACAAACAGTTTATTTCCTGCAAATACAACTCTAGTCCTCTCTCCAGATGTTTTTCGTCTATCTTATGGTCAGTGGAGTTTTACCGAATGGAGAACAACAAACGCAGAAAACAACTGCTATATAAAATATAAATCCGAGACACGTCGGCAGGATATTAAAAACCAGCCGTACTCGATGTCAGACTGAAGAATATCGCCAGTCGAACGACATCTATACATTCACTGCAGTAGTGCAAAATTTTAAAAAATCATAAAATCAGTAAGAAAAAAAAATCTATATAGGCAAATATTTTAACACGACAGATAGATTTATTTATTTCTCACTGCAATTTTGATTTTATAAAATCAACCTGGAGTTATTGATGTATTAACAATGTTAAGTTTCTACTTTAAAGACTGGAGCACCATATTACATGTGTGTACTATATTAGTCACACTTCCACCTTTTCTCGGTAGTATTGTTAAGCATTCCTTTGAACAATTAGCAATAAATAAACACGGCAATGTGACTGTAACTGACGTATTTCGAACAGAAATAGTAATGTATGTTATTTTGAATCATATCCGTCGTTATGGTTGACAGTATAAAAATGGACATATTTGCGTTAATTTGCATTCAAATTCCAGTAGTTATAGGGCAATAAAATAACTATTTTGAGTTAATTTTTTCTTCCTTTATACGATTATAGCAGGTGGTTCGAAAAGTCTCAAAATTGGTACATTGATGGCAGCTCTAATAACCTGTTCAAACGATTTTAGTTGGTATTAGCCTTCAAAACAAAAAAAAAATTGAAAACCCGAATTCCCTTACGTATTTGGGTCTTAATTTAAGTCAATTACCTTTTTGTAACAACAAATCAAATTTGCAACAGATTATAGGTTTGAACTTTCTCTGTGGCTGTTTTTTATTTAAAAAAAAACATGAAAAAAACATAAATTCCTTGGATCAATTATAACGTTGGGAAAAAAAATCTGAAAAATCCGAACCACATTAAATTTTTTTTGGAGAAATCATGGTCACCAATTTAAAAAGCATGTTTTCAAAAGAAAGACAATTGCACTTAAAAATGAGAAGCTGTCATATTTTAGTTATATCTACAACTGTGTCCCATCATTGATTATTCAATCAATTATATACGAGTATATTATTATAAATTTTATAGAAATTTTATCCACACAAGTGTAAGGAATGCTTTTTGTTCTGCGTACAACTTTAGGTCATACCTACTCATCCTTAAATTTTCATAGTTCATTTTCAAAATGTATCTTGACACAATTTTGCAAAAATATCGATTTTGAAGTTTGCAATTAGCTAAAAAAATTTTCGAGGATCTTCAGGCTAGTTCAACAATCTTTGTAAGACGGAACAAAGTAGAAAAAGAAGTGGTTTCTGACGGTTTTGGTCATCGCCTAATATAACCTATTATAACCATCATGAATTTCTATTCAAAAATCCCACTTTAAGTCTGAGAGAGATAAGAGTTTAATACCCAATTAACAATAATTTTTAATATTGTTGGAACCTTAAATAAATGCTATTTAAGGTAATTATTAAATTTAATTAGTTTTAGTTAACATTTTCATTATGGTATTCATTTACCATATAATTATATTAGATTTTAATTGATTTAAGATATGCTTGATAATAAATTAGTTAAGTATCATTAATTGCTGAAAAATACCCTGCATAAATACCAATTTTGATGATAAATTAGACGATATAGTAGCAGAATGTACAGAGGAATTATTAAAAAAGTAAACAAAATTTACGAGGATAGTATTATTTTAAGTAAAATTAAAATTCCATTTGGGGAAATTCTCTAAATGGCAAGCCGCTCCCGCAACTGAGTTAGGTCGTATTAGAGGTTGCACAATTTGAATAAATTGGTACAGAACATAATCTATTCCATTTTACCACCAGAAAATCAATTTACTCAAATTGTGAAACCTCTAACACCGAAAGAATATGATGGAACGAAGTTTGCATTTACTGTTCGCATTTTACTTCATTCATACACGGAGTTGCCTATAGTTGTACGTTTGCTGAATGCGATTTCAGCACTATAACGGCATAATGTGGATATATCCACTGTTATTGCCTCTCACACGGAGGAACCCGTGAAAACCGCATAAACATATATATATATATATATATATATATATATATATATATATATATATATATATATATATATATATATATATATATCAGGGGCGGATCCAGCCTCTCTCTTTGGGGGGGGGCGGTGATATCACAAAAGTACAGTATGGCAAGAAAAACAAGTTGGAAAATCTACTATGTACCGAATACTGAAGGAGAAAAAACGACTGGAATTGTTAGTACTCCCAAGCCACATTCGATCACAGGCAAACGAAAAACCTCGTTGGAAGAAGAGATGAAAACTGCAATTAAAGGGGTTGTATATACATTTTATTATGAAAAGCAGATCCCAACCATCTACAAAATTCTAACTAAAATCATTGAAGATCGCGATTTACCTGAAATTAAAAGAACTGATCTCTGGAAATTGCTCGGAGAACTTAATTTTTGCTGGGAAAAACCAGATACAAAATCTGTTCTTATAAATCGTCCGGAAACTGTCCGTTGGAGACGTAAATATCTCTCTCAAGTAAAAGGTAGAGTTGCTAGAAATAACACAATTAATAAAATTAGTAATTTAACTAAACTTTTGAAAGATTTGTTTGAATAAAGTTACTGCGGAAAATTGGGAAAAATCCATATAATAAAAGAATAAAACAAAATGTGAGAACTCGATCTCATAATCGGTGAGATAGAGGAACCAATTATAATTAATTTTAGCGAAGATAGTTTCACTGATTTTGATTAGGAATTAGATACGTAATGTTTACTAGTGTAAACACAATTTATTATTTAAATTTTTGTTTTTGTTGTATTTTATTGTTTAATGTTGTTTATATGTTTTTTTAATTTTTTTATATATTTTTATTTTAGTGTGTCCCACTCTTTAATTTTATATATATTTAATTCTAATTAGCCGTAAGTTTTTTATTATTTTATTATTGTTTGTGTCTTTTTCTTAAGTGTGTAGAATTAACATGTTTATCTTATTTTTTTGGGGCTATCGTATTTCCATATATAAAAGTAAATTAAATTAAGATATCAGTACAATAGAAATAAAAATAAGTAGGCCTAATTTTAATTACAACATAAAAAAAAAGTAATTACATTTGAATCCCTTTTTAGTGTTTAATTGTAATTCTGCAGATGGTTTAAGAAATAAATAAACTGAAACGTCAAATACCCTAAAAATGTGTTTAATTAATAATAAAATGACCGATAACCCCAAAAATATTTTATTATTATATGGACGAATTTATTTTTTTATATATGTTTAACTTTTTGTATTTTTGACAATGGATATTTTGTAAGTATTTAAATTATAACTTGGAATTTTTTGAGAGAATAATCCTACATTTTAGTCTATTATTATAGACCGCTATTTTTGATTATAAAATTTCTAACCCATTCCTATGAAAAATATATGTTTCCAACAAATTTTGCTAAAAACACCGGACTAAAGAACACAGGTAGTTTGCGAAGAGAAAAAGGATAAAAAAATGATTTATTACTCTCTCTAGTTCTTGAATAAACTATAGTATAAGAGGAACAATCGGGGCCATTTTCCTAAACTCAAAGCTCTTGGAGGGGGCGATCGCCCCCCCCCCTTGGATCCGCGCCTGATATACATATATATATATATATATATATATATATATATATATATATATATATATATATATATATATATATATATATATATATATATATATATATTTATATATATATATATATATATATATATATATATATGTATATATAATATATATATATATATATATATATATTGATGCAAAAGTCCAGAATTTCTGTTTTTATAATATTTGTACTGATTTAATAAAAGAAAATAAAAGCTACTTTTCTGAAATTAATAATAATCTATTATTAAACTTTAAACTCTCTGTATATGAAAAATATTCTTGTGAGTCTGCTATAGTCGAAATTTGTGATATTACAGAATAATTAAGTTTAGTTTGAAATTTTCTCTTTAAGAGTAGCGAGACTGTTGAACTCAAATTGTATCTCTATTGACGTCATCAAACGTTTTCATGACAAACTTGAGAATAGTCTCTCGAACAGAAGAATCCATGAAAATTACACTTTTGTTTTGAGAAAAAAATTTAATTATTGGAAAGTGTATATTTTGGCATCCGAAATAGCATATCTCGATGTTAACATTGGTAACGCTGTGCTAGCAGATCAAAATGGTCACTTTTTTCGGTTTTCTAGTTTATCCCGAAAATTAAAGATTTTATGAAAAAAAGTTTCAAGCAAAAGTTATAGATAATAGAATTACCTATCAATTTGTGTATATAAAGGTGTAGGTGAAGTTTATATAGATATTATCTATCTAAAAAAGTATGCTAAATCCAGAATCTATCTGTTTCATATTTTCTGAGAAAATTTACTTCAAAGTTGAAAGTTTGACCTAAAATTTCCGCTCTCCTAATTAAGATATAGCAACCGTTCTTACAGCAAATTGTTAAAAATGTCATATATTTCTTTATTAAAAAATATCAATTCCCTATATCAAAATACCTGTAAAATGTCTTCAAACCCACAAAATAAAAGTTTTAATATAAATTTCACAAGCTTATATAATTTTCTCAATATTAAATAAAATGGGGTCAGTAAAAATAATAAGAAGAAATTTATTTACTTATTTGAAAGCACCTTGATGACGTCATAAGAATATAATTCAACAAATAAAATATATGTTTAAATATTTGGTTTAAATTTATTGTTGTTTCTGAATAAAATACAATAAAGAATAAAACGTACTAATTGAGATAGAGATCATAGAATTCTTAAAAGTGTGAATGATTCACAAATAAGTAATTACGGTTTCAGGGAAACCAATGCCAATTCGCAATTATTCATAGTGCTGCAGATGCATTTTAAATAGGTAAAGATTTAAAATACAAATTACTAAATAAAAAAATAGTTTGTGGTTCTTTTAAAGTAATTTACATTTAGCTTTTACAAGGTTTTAAGACATATTTATGCTGATTAATTTGTCGGGTCTTACCTTATACGATCATTTAGTTTTAAATTCTTGCTGTTACAGGAAAATCTTCTGAAGGGTGTTTTTTATAGAGGTGTAGAACTTTTAAATGGAATAAAACAAAGATGAATTTTTTAAATTGACATGAAATTTACTTTATTCGAAAGATAACCTTCTGGCATTATAATTTAAATATGACTTCTGGCATATGACCGCCACGGCTGGCTCGGACGTAGTCTAATCTGGAGGTCCAATTTTCGATGACTTTTTTCAACATTTGTGGCCGTATATCGGCAATAACGCGGCGAATGTTGTCCTCCAAGTGATCAATCGGTTCGGGCTTATCGGCGTAGACTAGCGACTTCACATATCGCCACAGAAAATAGTCTAGCGGCGTTAAGTCGGACGATCTTGGAGGCCAATTCACGGGTCCGAAACGTGAAACTATGCGGTTACCAAACGTTTCCTTCAATAAATCAATTGTGGCACGAGCTGTGTGACATGTTGCGCCGTCTTGTTGAAACCACAGCTCCTGCACATCATGGTTGTTCAATTGATGAACGAAAAAGTCAGTAATCATGGCTCTATAGCTGTCACCATTAACTGTAACGTTCTGACCAGCATCGTTTTTAAAGAAGTACGGAGCAGTGATTCCACCAGCCCATAAAACACACCAAACAGTCAGTTTTTCTGGATGTAACGGTGTCTAAACATAATGATTCCACCAGCCCATAAATCACACCAAACAGTCAGTTTTTCTGGATGTAACGGTGTTTCAACATACACTTGAGAATTATCATCACTCCAAATACGGAAGTTTTGTTTATCGATGCATCCATTCAAACAAAAGTGAGCTTCATCGCTAAACAAAATTCGCTTATGAAAATCGGGATCAACGGCAATCTTGTTTTGGGCCCATTCACCGAATCTACGCCTTGCTAGGTGATCGTGTGGCTTCAATTCTTGCACGAGTTGGATTTTGTAAGCCCGCAAACCAAGATCTTTCCGCGAAATCTTCCATAAAGTGAATGGACACATATCCAATTCCTGTGCACGATGGCGGATAGACTGAATCGGGTCTTCCTCTACGCTACGCTCTACAGCAGCAACTACTTCTTCTGTACGCACTGTACGACGTCTCTGTGGATGCGTATTATCATTTAGAGTAAACGTGGTGCGAAAACGTTCCATAGTTAATTGAATTAATTGCTCTGATGGACGATTATGTTGACCATAAAATGGACGTAGTGCGCGATACCTATTTCGAACAGAACCATGATTTTCAAAATAAATTTGCACAATTTGGAAGCGTTGTTCAAGCGAGAGTCTATTCATGTTGAAATGCCAAACCAAACTAAACATAAATCACTTGACAGCTGACAAAATAACCGCCAGATAAAAAAGTGTTGCCAACTTAAAGTTCTATACCTCTATAAAAAAAACACCCTTTACAAATGAACTTTAAAAAAGCAAAACCTTCTAGATTCGTTAAAATATCTTATAAAAATTTTTGGTAATTTATACAGGGCGTGTTAAAAAACTTATTTTTTCAATTGTTTCGAAGTAATTTTGAAACAGCTTTTTTTAATAAAACTCGGTGTTCATTCAGTCCTGTCTTAGTTATATAGGGTGTCCAGAAATTTTAATGTATAATTCTACATAATTAATTACGAAAAAATTTCTTGTGAGCTTAGGTCTGCAAAGGCTCACACAGGGACCTACAAGCCCTTGAACACGCTGTCATAAAAGTGGTTTTTATTTAATCTCTTAGGATATTTATAATACATATAAGAACTTTTAGGTTTAAGATACTGTTATTGAGGATTACTTTCTAAAATTATCAAGTGACTAATATTCAGACCAGTGGAATGAGAACAAAAGGGTGGTTAATTATTTATGATCATATTATTTTCGCAGAGTGAGTTTTCGCTATTTTTATACAAATTATGGTTCGTTTTTTACGTAAAAAAAGGTCCTCTAGATATAAAGTCGTATAGTCAAACGTTTCCGATGCTCAGAATTTTTGTTTGAATAAGATTTGTATTGATAACACTAGTTTACAAAATTTAACTTTTTGTCTGTTGCCGTGAATTTTATGGTTAATAATATTCACATATGACCTGTTTTTGTCAAATCTAACCTCACAAATTTTTGTGCAGCTCGAGTTACTTTTTTTTGATTTATGCGTATTTATTTATCGATAACGATATGTGCTAAGATTATTATCTGAAGTTTTTGCGTCATGAGTAGTTCAAGGAGACGTTGTTTAAACACTCCAAATCATTTTTGCTATGTATGCGGAGAATATGTGTTTAACAATTGTAGAAAAGTTATATCAGAGTTGGTGAAAAATACCTATTTTGAGTATTTTGGGATGCTCTTAGATAAAAATGGAAAGTCTTGGGCTCCTAATTGTGTTTGTAAATCGTGTATGGAATATTTAAGGCTATGGAAAAGTGGCGACTGGCGTTTATTCACTGACAGCTCAAAACGTAGCCTAAAATGTATTCTATTACACAATGGAAATAAATACGTTGGGCTACCTATTGCCCACAGTATAAAGTTAAAGGAAGAATATTGTAACATCTCGCTAGTCTTAAATAAAATACAGTACAATGACCATATGTGGCAAATTTGTGTTGATTTAAAAATGGTGAAAATTCTTCTCGGTCAACAAAGTGGTTGCACTAAGTTTCCCTGTTTTATATGTCTTTGGGACAGTAGAGCTAAACAAGAGCATTGGGTAAGAAGAAACTGGCCCTTGAGAAAAAAATATGAAGCCTAAAAAGCAAAATATAGTCCAGAATTCATTAGAATCTCGTGACAAAATTATCCTTCCATCATTACATATAAAACTGGGCATCATGAAACAGTTTGTTAAATCACTAGATAAAGAAGGGGACTGCTTTTCTTACATTTGCCAAAAATTTACTCAGCTCACTATGGAAAAGATTAAAGTAGGTATTTTTGATGGCCCCCAAATTAGACAACTTACGAAAGATCCTCAATTTAGAAATTCTACGACTGAGTTAGAACTAAGGCTTGGACAGCTTTCGTCTCTGTGATGCAGACTTTTCTCGGAAATAAAAAATCAGAAAATTATATTGAACATTTTAAATTAGACAACTTACGAAAGATCCTCAATTTAGAAATTCTACGACTGAGTTAGAACTAAGGCTTGGACAGCTTTCGTCTCTGTGATGCAGACTTTTCTCGGAAATAAAAAATCAGAAAATTATATTGAACTTCTAGAAGACCTTCTGTTACAATTAAAAAAATTGGGGTGCAGTATGAGCATAAAACTCCACTTCGTCCATAGTCACCTAGACAGGTTTCCGCAAAATTTAGGAGATATGAGCGAAGAGCAGGGAGAGCGTATGCATCAGGACTTACGCGTCATGTAAGACCGCTATCAGAGTTTCTGGGATACGAATATGATGTCTGACCGTTGTTGGTCTCTGACACGTCATTTTCCTAAGTCTACACATCAGAGAAGAGCTTTAAAACGATGTTTTTTAGAACTCAATGATTAACTTGATTTTTAATAATTTTTTTCTTAGTAAATATACATGTTTTTTTTCTGTTTTATACCTACATAGCTGAAACTCAGAAACTAGAGCTGATAAAAAGTTCTACTCATATATTTGAAATTAGCATATCATATGTAGTCAACAACAACTAAAATTTCTCCGGAAACAGATGTACTGTAAACTAGTGTAATAATTCCAAAAAAAAAAAACAATAACAAAATATTATTATTATTACAAGTATTATAATAGGTGTTGAAAATGATTTCCTTTCATTTCAACACACACTTGAACTTGTTTCCTTATGGATCATCTAACTTTTTTAAAAATATCAGGTTTATTTTTTAAAACTTTACAACCAAAAGTCACTCACTGCTAGTAGGACATTTAAAAAAAAAAAAAGATTGACAATTTATTTTCTGCAAATCCAACCCTGGTTCTCTATCTATACGCGCTTCAACTTCATCGGAGCTGTAACGAAACACAAGCAAAATGCATAGAAAACAATTGTGTGTAAAAAATTTAAATATCGGCATATGTCGGCAGGATATTAAGGCTGCAAGTATTTTCAATGTCAGGCTGTTATCTGCATATAACAAACAAAAACCGTTTTATTTTCTTTATATAATGTTAGAAATAGATGGCGTTCTATTTATATATAATAATAAAAGAAGATTTATTTAACTATGATTAATTAAAAAATAAATTACAAAATATTTTTCGAACACTCTATATCAATTTTCTTAAATTTTAAAATTGTAACACTAACATACATTTTAGGTTTGCCGTTTTTTTGACGCTGGTAAATGACTTGCATATCTTTTGTTTATTTACGGTACTGCAAACAAATACAAAAGACACTGACCATCTAAAACTCTTTTCGTTAGAGGTTTTAATTTACCTTGCATACCCTTAAAAGGAGATCTTTTAAGGATAAATTACAAAAGCCAAGGTAAATTACATATATTTAACTTTTCGATAAATCTCGAGCCTCTCATTATTAATTTTGTACTTAAAATAAATCGTTGTTACAGTATAGGTAGTCTTGAACTAAATTTTAGATTATTTTTCCTGGGTTTTCAGTCAATTTTTAATCAAACATTTTAGATTGTTTGACGTTTCAGTTTATTGTAGGTTAAGCCATCTTCAGACCTATTAAAGATTTTTGAATATTTGATTTAACAGTGTTGTTATATAAATATATCACGGTAATGACTTATGTATTTTACCTTCTGACTGTAAGTTTACACATACTTTAATTTGTCTTTATTTTTTATTGTTTTACGACGTTTGTATTGTTTTTACTGTATTAATTTCATTTTTGGAACGTTTTTAAACTATTTTGTGTTGTTTTTATATTGTTATTATGGATGAGCCATCGTCTAGGGTTCAAGGTGATCAGTTAGAATGGAGAGAGCGATTTTTAAAAGAAATTTTGCAAAGTGAAAATATGAAATCGTCGCATTCAAATATTTTAACAGAGGATAAATACTTGGGGCTTATCCTACAAGTGGAAGAGGCTGAAAAAGCTCAAATCAAGACATCACTTTTTCAAAGGCGATTAAAAAAGTTTTCGGTTTTAAACATTGGTTACGTGAAAAAACTTGTTGTCCGTAATGAAGGGAACATAAAATATATTTCGGCTGAAGAATTGCGTGATGTTATTAATGCAGCTCATAGAACTGTCGGACACAGTGGGTGTGACAGGCGGAGATATCTTTAAAATATGCTAATGTCACTAAACAGACGATTAACCTGTATTTATCTATGTGTGTAACATGTCAAGAAAACAATAGAGGTTTAGTTTCTAGGCCAATTTTACATTCTGAAATGAACAGTAGATACCAAGTGAATCTAACTGATTTTCAGACTCAACCTGATGGAAAGTTTAAATTTATCATGGTCTGCCAAAACGACTTGACTTAGTTGGTTTTATTCCGTGCTTTGGAATCTAAACGAGCTGAAGAAGTAGCCTACCCCATGTTTTTTGCAGTCAAATAATGGACGAGAATTCGTCAATGGTGTTATTTATGAAATGACGAATCTTTGTACAGCCAAAGTCAAGGCTCCATTGAGAGACTCAACTAAGACTTCGAAAACATAATTAGTTGTTGGCTAAAAGATAAATAATCGACTTAAATAGTAAGAAGGCTTGAGGTATGTACAATTTATGAAAAACAGGACCTTTCATTGGGGCATAAAACAATCGCCTTACAAAGCCATATTTGGAGTTGAACCCAGAGATGGTCTTTCAACTACATCAGTGCCATCAGAAATAATAAAGGATATTTAAGATGAAGATGACCTTCAAAAACTTATTAAAACTGGTTTAACCCATGAACAGACAAATTATTACAATGATTCAAGGGATGATAGTAATAGTAACGATGCTGAAACTTCTAAAATTGGTGATGATATCCAAAAGGTAAGACAAACAGCTGCTTAAAATCTTCAGAAATAGGCTAAAAAATGAAATCTGCTTCAGACAAATCGCATCTGCCAGCTAAAGTGGGAGATAATGTAACTATGTTGTAGAGAGAGGACGTAGAGGGGCGACACAAAAAATTGTATTGGTGTTGTTCTGGAACTAAGCATGGAATATTGCAAACGCTGTATTACAGGTTAGTTACGCAATTTAATATCAAATTACTTCAAAAAAAGAAATTGTTTTTTAATGACTATGTTACTCTATTTCACAGTCAAATTTGAACTGATTGCGATGATTATTGTTTTTATAATCACTGTTTTGTTTGATCTAAAAAGCATTATTAAGTATGTTATATAATTTGGTCAAAATAGAATATTTGTTTATTTCAGAACTGAATTCGACTTTTGTATTAAAAAATTTCTCCAAGAAAGTGATGTCAATTAAGATGTTCAAATTTCACTAATGACTACTGCTACCGAACATTTCATCGGACAAGGTTTCATGAGGTTCATTCTTGTAACATTATTAATAGAACTACTCATGTTAAAGACTTGAACAATTAAATATATTTTTAAGCCCGTATATATATATATATATATATATATATATATATATATATATATATATATATATATATATATATATCCTTAAGCCAATAGATATTTGAACACTATTTAATAAGGTGAAATATAAAATAATTGTTAATTTATATTTTACTTTTTAGTGCAATTTTTGAAGTCTATTGAATTTTTTTAAAACATATATTTGTGAATAAGCAAAAAACCCGATAGTTTTTAAAACAAATCTTAACATTAATATATAAAAGGAAATGTTTACAATATCATTACAATGTAGTAGCAAGAATTTATAATATTGATATTCAAATAGTCACTTCTACAATACCGCGTAGGCCAAGATACCTGAAAATATTTCGTTTAGATTGACACAAGTCATTGTAAAAACACGACAAAAATTGCTACGTGTTAATAAACCTACACGGGTTTGGTCTTATATGTTTCTGATACAGGTAGACATACATATTAAAGTCTGGTTTAGTTTATGTAAACATACGTATGATGTCATTTCTAAAAATACGACACACCGTGGTTTTTAATGAGATTTGTGTAGAGGTGCAAATCGATTTTCAATATCGTATTTGGAAGACAGGTTTCACTTGCGAATAGCAATACCAGATCATTAGTTTATTGGCGACACACGTCACACACCTAATATTTAAGCTTGAATTATATCATTTCCGGTTAATCTTTTATGTTGATGAGAATTTGCAGTAAAAATAAATACATTATATATATATATATATATATATATATATATATATATATATATATATATATATATAGGTCGTTCAAAAACTGCTATCTATGAAAAAATTGTTGTGTCTATACATGATATGGTTTTTGGATAATAAACGAATGACTACGTATAAAATTGCTGAGACTGAGGGCATTTAAAATAAACTGGTGTTTCATATTTAAACGAATAAATGAGGGTTCAGAATGCTTTTGACAAGGTAAGTGCCTCATTCCTTAACTTTGGATCAAAAATGTGGTGGAGCGAAACTTTCTTAACAACATTTGAAGCGATTTGCAAAGAACATAACTGACTTTGTAGATTAATTTTTAACTATGGATGTGATTTTGGTTTACCACTATAATTCTGAACCAGAACAACAAACTGCAGAGTAGATTGAACTTAACTGTTCTGTTCCAAAATAGACAAAGGGGTCATAATCATCCAAAAAGATTATGCCTTCAGTTTTTTGGAATGCAAAATGAATTTTGATAATTGATTACCTGTAAACCCATAATATGATAACAAAAGAATATTATTGCAATCTTTTATAGCAGCTGAATGTAAGAATTCAAAAGGCAATATCTAGGTTACAGAAAAAAAATCATTTTTTATCTGAACAATGCACATAGTCCTAAAAGCGTTATGGCTATGGTGAAAATAACTAAATTACAGTTCAGATTGCTTAAATATCCATCCTGTTCACCAGATTTAGCTCCTTCTAACTTCCATCTGTTCCTACACCTCAAAAAATTGTAGCGTGGAGAGCGTTTTTCATGGAATGAAGAACTCATTTCATCTATTGAGGGGTATTTTGAAGACCTTTCGGAAAACTACTTCAGGGTTGGGATACATGAATCATTGGAAAACGTGTATTAAAATTCATAGAAATTATACTGAAAAATAAACGTATTTCAATAATTAAGTAACGTTGTTTCCCATGTGAGTGACCTGCATCTTCGCATGATGTAAATTCGATAGAAAATATATGAGGTAAAAATTATATGCACTCTAAAGTAAATATGTGTAATTATATTTCCTCAACTTTTTTTAATGAAACTAATTATATAAACATATATATATATATATATATATATATATATATATATATATATATATATATATATATATATATATATATATATATATATATATTTATATATAATCCCTGAAAACTTGGAAAACTAAGAATTATGGAGAAAAACTTTACCGTGCATTTGATGATGACCTTAAAGTTTACTTTGGAGGTTATTTGAAGGTCAAGTTTATTTTTTCTATAAGGGAACAGGAAATCAAACAGGGCATTCTAGGCGATATTTACACTGACTTTAGGGATTATTTCAAGGTCAAGCTGCCCTTTTTTTTTAAATGGATACCGCTATTTTTAGCACCAGAATTACAAAGACGGAAAATTTTGCTTTCAAATGTGTATTTATATGGGCGTTCTCACGAAAGTTGTTTCATACAAAAGTTATCAGGTTTGGTCAGGAAGATCTTATTAGCTTTTGGAGGTTAATCTTGATGTCAAACATCAATCGTTCTTTTGGCGCTGCCCAGGAGCAATGAATTAGACGTAGATGGATGCTGTTCCCTTTGGGGTAATTTTTAAAACACCTCAAAAATGAGAGGCAAAGGGAACTCACTTTAAAAAACACCCTAAGTGTGTGACGCAAGGAGAACTCTCTCTAAAAAAGCACCACAAAACTGGGAGGCGAGGGAAACTCTCTAGGCTAGAGGATCTCATTCTAAAGAAGCACCCAAAAGTCCTTCTACGTCACTATTCCTGGCTAATACAAAAAGAGGGATTTCGGTTTTAAAAAACAAAATTTTCATATGAAAGGTGACCCTTCAATAACCTTGGTATTTCACCTCAAGGTTAATTTTCAATCACTTTTGTGTCAAATATGTTTCATGAGAATGACGATTCCCAAAATTCTCCACATTATTATCACCTAGTACAATTTTAACCTGTTTGATACTTGAAGTAACCCTTAAGGTCATTATAAAAATCAAGGGCACCATGAAATGCTCCGTTTAATTTCTTAAAATTATTGTGTGTGGCGGATGGCGAGAGGTCGGCGAAGCCGCGTTTCAGTGTTGCATACTTCCTTCCGATCTGTCCTTTGCACAGCCAGGTATATGCCAGATGAGTCTAGTGAGAGACGAACCATGTACCTCTGCCGTATTACTGTGGCGGGAAGGGTAAGCTTTGACTTTCTTTTCAGTATGGTGGTACAGGTAGGCCACCATCTCGATGGTAGTGGAATGGGATAAATTGTGTTTTACAACAATTTATTCTAACTGTGCAACCTCTAACACAGTAAGGATATGATGGAGAGAAGTTTGCATTTAGTGTTTCGCATTTTACTTCATTTACATACGGAGTTGCATATAGTTGTACGTTTGCTGAATGTGATTTCAACACTACAGCGACATAGTGTGGATATAACCACTGCTAATGCATCTCACACGGAGGAATCCGTGAAAGCCGTATAAACATATATATATATATATATATATATATATATATATATATATATATATATATATATATATATATATATATATATACGTAAATGCATATTTCAAGGTAGTTTTTATGTCTGAACCATATTTCATATTTAGAATTATCAAAAATGGTTCTTTTTATAAAGAATAACTCTATATTGTAAAACTACCTTAATCCTCGATAGTTTTACTGGATAGAAATCATTTAAATAATGTACGAACGGTACTATAAAATACAATGTCCTTAAACGTCACCTGAGACATACTTTCCTGATCACTTGTTAATCCTCATACGTTAGTTTGCCACAATCGGCTAAATAAAACTTTTAAGCTCAAAACAAAACCTTGTATTAAAAATTTTCCGTATAATTCCTAAATCTCCTTGCATATCATATTGTTAACTTTTAACCTTCACAGACGTCATGTGAATTCTAACGATATCTTTATTAGGAGAGTCCTTAGGCAATGTAATCCGCTTAGGAATTCAATAAAAAATATCATGATAAAACCCTAATACGGTAAAAATAAAACTATTGTAGTTTATTGTGAGTAAATGATAGTAATACGACATTAAGTATCTAATTTAAGCGGGAAATAAATTACAATCAAAAAATGATATGCATTTATTATTTACATGACATGCATTGCGAAAAGTATGGCAGTTTTTAATTGCCTCGAACTATTTTATGCGTCAGCCAACTTAGTTGTTATTATTCACTTGTGATATTCGTCAACTGATTATAATTTAACTGACATCATTTTCTTCCGTCAATTGCCAGGAATACCATATCTATTTGAGGAGTAACAAAAGTCTGTTATGGTTTAGACGAAAAGGATTGTTCACCATCATATTTGTATTGAACAAAATCAAGTTGTTATCAATTTAACGCGCTCAAATATAACCAATTTTTACCAGTTGAGTTGCTTACATCTGATGCCGAACCTTACACCTATATATATATATATATATATATATATATATATATATATATATATATATATATATATATAAATATAAGGAGATAAAGAGGGAGAGATAAAGCAGGCTATATAAAATCTCCCCTTTCCACATTCAGTCAAGTCAAGACAGTTATAGGGTTAAAAATGTAGTGCCCATTCTTCTAACTGGCCTTTTAAAAATACTTTTAAAAAGTGAATATACAAAAGAGTGAGTGACTACAATTGGTTTGTGATGTAATTAACTATTGTTTAAAACAAAAATCTCTGTTCTGCATCCGCATCAGTTGAAAAAGATTCGAAAGAATCGAAACGTCCTGAGAAATAAAAATATATATATACAATAAGTATGACTACTGTATATATGTAGTTTCAATATAAAAATGAACCATATTCCCAAGAAAATTACCAACTAAATATATATATATATATATATATGGGCAATAGCGTCTAGTATATAAAAACTGCAGCTACACAAATTTTGCAGGACAAACCAAAAAACTTTAATTATTCTACATTAATAAATTATAATAGATTTCAATGAAATGGTATGGCACTCGAACGCAGCCGAGTCGTGATCTGTCGTATATTAAGCACTACCCAATGTCTAAAGTATTCTTAAAGCCACATAAACAATATTTGAATCCTTAATTCTGAACGTTTCCGCTACTTACCCAACTCAGAATTTATAGGGTCCCTTTAATTCTATTTTTTCAAATATTTTCAAAAAATCAGATTTACAAGGCTATAAATTTCAAAACAAATTCTGCTTAGCCCTGCGTGGAATGATCTAAATAATTCACTACTCATTTTAAACCTATACCTAAATGTAAAATAACTTCATTATTTTGTTATTTGTTAAAAATTGATTGAGGAAACGTATTGAAGATAAAATAAAATACTAAAATCATCAAATCTGGGCACAAATATTTTAAGTACAAGAGGGATTGAGAATTAAAAAAAAATATTTGAACGTACTACGATAATATTTGTACTATCTTTAAAATTATTTCTGACTGTTTAGAAAACTCCACATTACACATAGTTTCTTGGTATTTCCTAAAAAAATAATATCTTTTATAACACATTTTCCAGAAAATCAACACTAGATACTAAAAATTTCCCTAATAACCTTTTTTTATTTATTTATTCATTTACTTATTTATTTATGTATTCATATACGATAACATCAATATGCATAAAACAAATTTTATATCTAAAACTCAACATTAAATCAAATAAAAACTTATAATTAACCACAATAGTTTGGCCACAAATTTATAGTAGATACATGAAAGGAAATCTAGCCGTTCTGAGAAGTTATTAGGCAGCCTTTTAATGCACTAAGATATTATTATTTAATGATGTAAAATTATATCTCACTCCTTTTATGTCAAATTTAAATACTTTTTAATATATTACAAATAATCGTGGAAGCGATAAACTATGTCATTATTCTTTTAAAACAAATATATGTAATTTAATTTTTATTTTTTCCTGTAGATTTGATAAATATATATTTCTAAACATTTTATATCATAACTATTAAGCTTGAGGTTCTTCACACTATAATTTCTCATTCTATATAAATTGTACCTTGCCCGTTTCAAAATGGCCTTGGCCTAACCTTTACACAACCGAGAATTTCTTGGACAAATATAGGAAGATTTGCTTACAAAACACGTACAAAAATACGGCTGTGCTTTATCGGTTAAATCTCACGAAAAAAGTCATTTTGATTGTCTTTAAAGAATAAGCTTGAGAAAGAAAAATGGCTCGGGATTTAAGAAGTTATTTTGCCATGTTTTTTAATGGCCTTTCCTTGAAAACGATAAAACATTAACGGTTTTTATGAACAAATCTTGATCTTAGTTTAATGTAATTAATCTTAATATTAAAACAAGTCAGTAAATAATTCTTAATTTTATGTGGAGGATATTCAATATAAATCTATTTTGCGTTGTTTTGAAAATAACAGTCATTTATACATCGTTTTATTTGATACTCTATTATATATCGAAAAATCAAGGACATTCCCAAAAGGGGCAATTAAGAAGAAATGAAATCCATGATATAAATGCAAATTTCCTTTCATAATTTCGTTGAGAAATGCTCCTGCTAATTACAGAAATTGCAAAATTTGGTTATAATGAATTTTTATTTACTTTGTTTGCGACGGTAGTCGTTTATATATCGATAAATGGCGACACTGGCTTTACTAGAAACCATTTGACATTACAAAGTTTAATATTTAAGACGATATACGTATCGAATATATAGGCGCTATTTGTGTTGTTAACTTCAAGATTTTATCTCGATAAAATTTATTCTTGATCATTTTCAAGCAGTTATTTTTTACGATTTTCAACGTAATTTATCTTAACAAGAATGCATCGATGAATCTAATTCTTCATATGGCGATGAAGCACCTACAAAAACCACTGTATATGACTTTTTCAGTGAATCCAACCGTGGCCGTCGTTCGCTCAGGGACGAGTAGCGGAAAGGTTGTCTAAAATCGTTTGATAGTACAAGAAAACATTGATGCTGTACGTAAACTGATAATGTAAGATCATCATATGAAATACTGTGAGACTGCGGCATCCCTGGGCATTGGTAATACTAGCGTATATAATATATTACTTGAATATTTGGCCGAGAAAGAGATATGTTCGCACTGAATCCCCCATATTTTGACAATCGTGTCGACTGATGAAAAAAAATGCTGAGACAAGCGACGAGTCTGAGATCTAAATGCATAAGTCCGAAAGTAGACAACAGTCGACTGTATGAGTCTTCTATAAAGAGTCAAAATCAACAAACGTTGCTCATACACGAAGCCCTTCGAAGTAAATGGTCGCCTGCAGGCAACCGTGCTTCCAAAAAATCATAAAATGGTCAACTCTGGATGGTACAGGATCATTTGTTTATCAGAAATCTTCCGTGAATTGGGGGAAAGAAATCAGATACGTGGGATCATTCTTCACCACGGCAAGGCGTCCTCTCATACATTAATTCAAACAAATGACTTTTTGAGCACTCAAAATGTGAAATTGATGGGTTATCAGATGTACAGCCCTGATTTGGTAGCCAGTGATTTATTTTTGTTAACGTACATGCGGTCAAAAACAATGCTTTGAGAATACCACTTTTACACAGGTAAAAATACTTTTCAGAAAAGTTCAAATGCTTGCAAAATGTAAACCATTTTTAATAATAAATATTTGTTTTTGTTTATTCCCGAAATATAAACTGTGACCCATTGAGAATACCTTTGTATAATAAATTTCAGATAGCGGATGCCATTACAAACATTGCTTTTTGGAGAACTCAACGGGCGGTAAAGTAGGTAACCCTCTGTTTTCTTGAATAATACATAAGGAACACTGGCTTTTTAGCTTACAAATGTAAAAATATTTCAATATGGCGGACGACAGCGTCAATAAACAACCACGAGAGGACCAAAGACATTGACAGCACACTTTGTATTGACAATATATTAAAAAAAACTTAGGTCAAAAGTTCATAATTGCTTTTTACTCTCGAATGTGTTAGATCTCTTCTCCAACATTACCCCAAAAAGTAGTGACAGTATCCTCGATTCCTAGTTCCTGTATTGTGAAGCATAGATTGTCCTGGTGGTCACCAAAGTAGGCCATTTTGATATAGTACTAACGATGACTCAGTAAGCGACAGTTTATTCACAATGCTCGGTTCATTAATAGTTTCTCATGAGTTTGCTATCATGACATTACATTTCCATCACTTTTCATTTCTACAATAAAATATTTTGTTGTATATTAAGAAAACTTAACCTTCAAATAACCCCAAGGATCTCATCTCAATATCAAACCAAATGTCTTGATACAATGATCCATTCAATTTTCTAAAATTTTGGTTTCCAGAATTTTTCTCTATATTGCTTAGTTTTCTTGTTATAAGCTAATTTTCTTTTTAATTCATCGAAGAAGCAGAGTTTTTCTTTTTATTACGTTTAGATGACATTTGACTTTTAAGTTTTTCATACCATTGGATGTGAAGTTTTCCCACTTTTAAGGCAATAAAAAAATGGACTCCTTTTAAAAATTCGACTTGACCTTCAAAATAATCTTAAAGATTACTATTAAGGTGAATCTCAAAGTTGCTATGAGATGTTTCGTTTCATTTTTTACCTTTTTTTGTACTTAAAATTTCTTCCCATCAGGCTTTGTTTCCACAAGATTGGCTGATTTTGGCTAATTCACTGAAAAGGCAAATTTGACCCCCAGTTATTTATACAATTGAATAATAAATTCTCCCCTCCCCCACACTCTCTTTCCTTCTTCAATACAAAATGAATGTTTGTATACGAAATATACAAGAAACTTGAAATAATACTATTTTAATTATCCAAAATAGCCAGACGATTTTCGAAAGTAAATGTCTTGCTTATATATATATATATATATATATATATATATATATATATATATATATATGTATAACTGTTTTTGAGATTAAGTTTCATATAGCGTTAAAACACCGTTTTTTTTAATTGATTATGTAGTCCATTTTGCATATAATAATAAATAATGAATGTAACAAAAAAATGGGAAGAAACCAATGTTTGTCTTGTTGCAGATAACTGGTGAAGACCATAAAATAGTCGAATCGTTTTAGGAATATATTTGAATATTATATAAAGATGTTTTAACATTATATGAACCTTCATCTCAAATATATATATATATATATATATATATATATATATATATATATATATATATGTAATCGAAGGTTTTCGGGCATCCCGTGTATGTGCTGAGTGCCTCTCAGGACATACACGCTCGTAGACGCCATACAGTGAGCTTTGAAAAATGGTGAATGAGATTTCACCGAAACGTCAGCTGCCTTACAGTCCTGAGAGGGCCTCACCCCATACACGGGATGCCCGAAAACTTTCGATTACACATCACACCCATAAGAATATCCGACATAACATATATATATATATATATATATATATATATATATATATATATATATATATATATATATATATATATATCCTAAAATATTCTAGTTCCACCGCTGAAATTCTATCTATTCTTTCATAATATTTAAAATATTATCGATGTTATAAAACGCTCATAGAACGGAGGCGCAGGGAAAATATGAAGAGTAGGGGTAGACCGGATGTGAAGCGATGATATCAAAAGAGTGACAGGAAATTAGGTCAATATCGCTCGAGACAGAAAGCACAGGACTGAAAATCATCGCCTTTCCCAGTCTTTTTTTGTTTTTTACCTTCATATTTGATGTCTGAATTTGAAGAAGACTTTAACTGTCAAAATAAATTTAAATTTGAGCTCTTTTGAGTCAACATTCAATATAATCAACGCTTTGAACTCTTGACAAAGACATGTAATTCTAACGAAATATCTAATACACTTTGCTAAGAAAGATTATCTATTCAATCTGTCAATTTTTTGTTGAAATGAAGTGTTTTTTCTGCAAAAATGTAGCACTGTCACTGTTTGTGTCACTACAGACCTATAGTAAATCAGTCAGAGAAGTCCGTAAAGGCTTTCTAGTGACACTTTAATATATTTTATATTTTTTGTGATGCATGACGTATAGATGAACGAATACAATTTGAACTTATGAAAGGACAGCGTAATTATAACGAGATATATTAGCGTGCACGCCCAGTAAATTAATTGAGAAGCTAATAGAATTGATTGGCATCAACACAAAAGATGAATATGTAGAAAAGCACAGCGTAGACAAATATGAATATTAAACGATTTTTTTCTTAATTAAACCTTTAAATCAATTACTTTTGACATAATTGCATTCAGTTAATCAATTTAAATTGGCAAGTGCTACTATTAGGTTAAGGACACCGACTAATAATAATCTAAATCAGTTTTAAACCATTGAATAAAAACTCTTGCAGCATAATAAGGTGCAGAGTGTTTTACTAAATAGGTAAATAATGACAAGGCAAAAAGATAACTAAGTATAGTTTTTCTTATCTGATTTTAGATTCTATTATTTAATTTGATCTTAATTTATTACAGAAAATTGATTTATTACGTTAATGAAAGTGTCAATGTGAAACATCAAAAAATTAAATCAATTTTAATTTTGCGTTTCATACTTTGCTTTAAGAAAAGATGTATAGAAGTAAAAGATCTTTTAAATTAGTAATTGAAACAACATTGAATTTTCAGTGTGTCGAAGCTTAAAATTGTGTGCAGATATGTGCACATGTGCGCACTCCTCTCTTTCTGCCAATTCAAGTTTCTTGAGGTATCCCTTCAAGGGGCAATACTCCGTCAGGATTCCTGCGAGAACTATAAGTTGCTTTTTGGTTAGGCTTGTGCATTCAGTTCGGGCTCCAAAAATGATATCTCTGTCCCTTTGCTCGCGAGTTGGTCTACTATTTCAATCCCCTTTAACACAGCGTGTCCCGGTACCCACAGGAAGGTGACCTTATTATTTCTACTTAATTCGTTGAATTCCTCTAGGTATTTTCAGGCCATCTTAGAGTTGATTACTTGAAAACTCAGCACACCGATGGCTGTTTGACTATCTGACATGATAGTAATCTCCTTTTCGCAATAGTTTTTTCCTAAGTAGGATGTTGGCTTTTACTTGATGGAAATCCATATTCAACGATGAATAAAAGACGAATATTTGTCAAATTTCCATTATATTTAACTAAAAAACTTGACGCGTTTCGCCAACACTGTAGCTTCATCAGAAGTTCTATTTTAAATGATAAAATATTTGGTTACTTGAAAAACTTATACCTAGATTTACTATAATGAATAAGTTTTTAAGCCCACTGTTAGCAGAGATTTTTATGGACAATATAGAAAAAATAATATATAATAACCACATAAGCCAATATTTCTTGTACAGGGTGAGTCAACGATTGGATGAAGTAAGTTTGTGCCTTTTCGATGAAATTAACAAAGAAACTATATTTATTGTTTGATACAGTTTATTTTTACGCAGATTTTAAAAATATTTAGGACTCTACAGGGTGAATTAAAAAACTAGGACAGCATAAAGTTGTATTTTTTTAAATAGAACACCCTATATACGAATCGTATTTTCGATTTAGCTTATAATTTTAAATCTTTTTTATTAAGGGTTTACCATAACAAAACTTTATAGTTTCTGAGATAATTAAGTTTAAAGAAAAAAAGTCACAGTTTCAAGCATCAATTCAATCCTAAATAACGTTTTCAATTTTGTGACAAATATATTCAAATTTGGAATTTAGCAAGGCCAAGGACAAGTTAACATAATTTTTACCTAATATTTGCAATAAAAGCTACAAGGTGTTGAACAAATCGGCTCAAATTTGAACAAGTTTAAATGAATAAATATCTTTTTTTTTAAATGGTACACCCTGTATATTTTCATGTTATTTAATAGAGTAATAAAAACCCTAAAAGTTTTGTCCAATATATCCTATACCTATTTATAATAGTTTTTGAGATATTTCAGTTTTTCTTATTTTCCATACTTTTTTACAGAAATGGTCTTCATTATCATAGTAGCCATGTAAACTAATAAAAAGAAACTACAGAAACAAACAGAATGTGGTTAAATATGATGAAATACATTATTCGTTATATTACAACGGCAATAGTTTAATTAAACATAACGTGAAAAAATTAACACAACAGTAACGACAAGGCAAATACATATTTACTTTTATACTAAATTGAAACAAAAAAATTACCTATTAAATACTGAGATTAATTATTTCTTTTTAATAAGTATTCGAATAAACGACCCTCTTGTGCAATGCACAAATTTAGTCTTTTTTGCAGATTTTCTAGGACCCTGGACAAAATTAGTGGCGTTATTGTTCTACAGGTATCCCTAATCCTGTTTCGCATATCTTCCACTGTTGTTGGTGGATTAACATACACCTTATTTTTAATATAACCCCATAGGAAGAAATCTAATGGGGTGATGTCGCAAGACCTTGGTGGCCACTCAATGAAACCCCCACGTCCAATCCATTTTTGCTGATATCGTTGGTCCAAAAACGCACGAACTTCACGATGGTAATGCGGAGGCGCACCATCGTGCTGGAACCACATACTGTCGAGCTCATCCCTATCGAGACCTTGAAGCAGTTGGGGTGGTTCTTCTTGTAGAAAGTTCAGGTAACTATGGCCATTTAGTGGTTCATTAAAAAAGTGGGGTCCAATAATTCGATTATGATGAATACCACACCAAACATTTAATGACCAGTGGTTTTGATGTTGTACCTCTCTAATCCAAAATGGGTTTTCTGTGGCATAATAATGCATGTTGTGTCTATTTACGGCACCGTTACTTCTAAAAGTAGCTTCATCACTAAACATTACCTTGCATAATAAATTTGGATTTAATTGAATCTCCGCATTTATTGTACGACAAAAGTTTACACGACTTTCAAAATCCTGTCCATGCAATTCTTGGTGTAATTCCATGTGATATGGATGATACCTATATTTCTTGGTAGTACGATTAGCGGTGGATTGTGATGTTTCACATAATGCTGCTAACTGACGGCTACCAATATAAGGATTTTCCTGAACATTTAACAATACTTGTAGTTCTTTTTCTTCATTAGTTACTGGTTTGTTGACCACTTTACGTTTTGGATAATCAACAGTACCAGAAGAATCAAGTCTTTGCATTAAGTTTTGAAAAGTATGGGTATTAGGCTGGCGTCGATCAGGGTACTTCATTTTGTAAATTCTTTGAGCAAGAAGGCAATTTTTTTGAGCCTCTCCTATTGTATAAATCATATCTATTAACTCATTCTTTGGAAAATTCATTTTACAATATAAGATGAATGCAAAAAAAACCAAACTACACTACATAAAAACCAGAAGAAGCGATTGCGGTTATAAATTTGACATACAGAAAAATGTTCTTTTACATTGTTTTTTCCATGGCTACTATGATAATGAAGACTATTTCTGTAAAAAAGTATGGAAAATAAGAAAAACTGAAATATCTCAAAAACTATTATAAATAGGTATAGGATATATTAGACAAAACTTTTAGGGTTTTTATTACTCTATTAAATAACATGAAAATATACAGGGTGTACCATTTAAAAAAAAAGATATTTATTCATTTAAACTTGTTCAAATTTGAGCCGATGTGTTCAACACCCTGTAGATTTTATTGCAAATATTAGGTAAAAATTATGTTAACTTGTCCTTGGCCTTGCTAAATTCCAAATTTGAATATATTTGTCACAAAATTGAAAACGTTATTTAGGTTTGAATTGATGCTTGAAAATGTGACTTTTTTTCTTTAAACTTAATTATCTCAGAAACTATAAAGTTTTGTTATAGTAAACCCTTAATAAAAAAGATTTAAAATTATAAGCTAAATCGAAAATACGATTCGTATATAGGGTGTTCTATTTAAAAAAATACAACTTTATGCTGTCCTAGTTTTTTGGCTCACCCTGTAGAGTCCTAAATATTTTTTAAATCTGCGTAAAAATAAACTGTCTCAAACAATAAATATAGTTTCTTTGTTAATTTCACCGAAAAGGCACAAACCTACTTCATCCAATCGTTGACTCACCCTGTACTAGTACAGATATGTGGATGACATATTAGTGTGTTTCACAGACACAGATCGACAACTTAATAAATCTTTAGATTTTATTAACTCAATCCACCAAAATATTCAATTTACTATAGAAAAAGAAGAAAATAACTCAATAAATTTTCTTGATCTAGTCATTACTAAAGTTTTAAATAAACACTCTTTTGAAATTTTTCACAAACCCACACATACGGATACAACCATACATAGAACTTCATCTCACCCAGAACAACATAAATTAGCGGCTTACCATAGTTTTATTCATCGTCTTATTAGCATTCCCTTATCTGAAGAGAATTTTAATAAAGAATTAAATTGGGTTAAACAAGTTGCAGTTAACAATGGTTACTTACCATCAATGGTCAACTCAATTTTAACAAAAAAATTAAAAAAGAAAGCCACACAAGAAGTTTATCCTATTGCACATGAAAACAAGAAACGCAACTTTACCGCTTTAACATATTTTGGTAAATCATCAATTAAAATTAAAAAGTTTCTGAATAAAAAAGATATTAGGGTAGCCTTCCAAACAAGCAATTCAATAGGAAAACGCTTAAAAAATTATGAAACAAAAACAAATAAACATAACAAGTCTGGGGTCTATAAACTTAAATGCGGAAGTTGCCCAAAAGTATATATAGACCAAACAGGCAGATCGTTTAAAAAAAAAGGATTCAAGAACACAAAAATAATTTTTTACACAATAAAAACAGTTCTTCATACGCAAATCATTTAATAGAACAAAATCATCAATTAGAGGATAATTTTGAAATTCTCCATGTAGAAAGGAAAGGTTATAAACTGAATTTCTTAGAAGCCATAGAAATAAATCGATTAAAGAACACAGGTAATCTATTAAATGACCAAACAGATATCAACACCTCACCCTTGCTAAATATATTTTAACAAAAACCAGTGTGGATTTCCCAATAATTTAAATAATAGGTTATAAAATGTAAATTAGGATATTGCACTTATTCATTATTGTAAATCTAGGTATACGTTTTTCAAGTAACCAAATATTTTGTCATTTAAAATAGAACTCCTGATGAAGCTACAGTGTTAGCGAAACGCGTCAAGTTTTTAGTTAAATATAGTGGAAATCTGACAAATATTCGTCTTTTATCCATAGTTTTTTCCGCCTGAACGATGCTTGGTAACTTACTCAAGCTTTCATGGTGTTTGAGTCTAGGTCCATACAGTCCTATAGCAGTTTCTTTCGTTGTTTTGAAGCCATCTATATACCACTTAATAGAATTCTTGTTAAGTTTTTCAACGGTATTTCTGTCTCATTCACTTTGGCGACTCAACTTTCTGTTTTTTTTTTACAAAGTTGAAATCTTTTCTCATTTCATCTTGCGGCATGATCCAGATTTGGTGATTTATGAATAAGAGATACAAGTATATGTAGGGGTGTAAGGTTTGGAATTACTTTCATGGAGACTGTTGGACATATTTTCACTGCTCCAGTTATACACGCAGAGAAGTTGGCTCTTGTGTTGACCAGACTGGTTCTTTTATTAGCACATTCTAAGTCCCCTAATTTAAGAAATTGATATTTCATTATCCTTAGACCTTATGAGGCTTACATTACTCTACAATTATTTCCCCAACCGTGAGAGAATGAAAAATTAGTTTTTCTGTCTATGTTAATCATCTTTTTATCCCCAATTGTTCAACAACCACTCATCCAACAAGATCAAATGGTGCACACTCCTTAAACAATATTAAATTCCATATTTCAAGGACTTATCGCTACGTTCTTAATATCCCTATATAAGCGTTTATTTGTTGACATATGTAATTCAAATTATGACTATATCATTAGCAAAACAAAACTGACCAACTAGAAGATTTTTCTATTCTTCACGTCAACTAGTGAGAGTTTAAGTCTTAAAATAAAAACTTCTGAGTGAATCTGGCTATTAATGTTTATCTGCGACTTCTAACACTAGCAATTAATTTTTGTAAATAATTCTTTTAATAACAATACATATTTATAAGTAATTTTATATTATAGTTAGAGTATAATATTTGGTTTTAAAAGATTGTTTTATTATATCATCTTTATTTTAAATAATTTAGCATAAAATGTAAGATTTTTAATCCGAACTGCATCAAAAATAAAGATTTTCATGATATTTTTAAACACAAATGATATTAAATTCATCGAAATAATTAAGGAATAGATACAAATTATTCATCGCCATTTAAAAACAAAAAAATTGATATATGTATGGTCAAAATTGGGGCAATGGTTGGCAAGATAAGCCTTTTTTCCAATTTCTAAAACTGAAAAAAAATCGAAAAATTTTAAACTTCATCTTTATCGATATATCAATACATTTTTTATAGATTTTGTATCAGCGCGCAGAAACCAAAAAAGAGAACTTATAAGTCAAAATCGAAGGGTTATCGAGATACGAGAGTCAACTTACGAAATAAGTGCCCCAGTTTTACGGCCCACCTAGCTATTCAGCTTCTTAGATTTAGATTCCTTAGGAGCCCGATAGTATGTCGTAGAAATGGCAGACGCATCATTGAAGACGATCTTTTGCTCAAATTTGCTCAGAAGAAAAACAAGAACAAGAAGTAAATAAGACGGAGAAAGTATCGAAACGAGTGTAAAGTGAGAATAAGTAAAATATACATAAGATAAGATAAGATAAGATAAGAGCATTTATTAATGTCAATGTACAAAAGGTACTTACACAAGTCAATTAATAAAAATATTATACAATCAAATAGCTTAAGTACTAATAAAACTAGTGTGTGTATAAAAATTAAAATGTGTACAAGTAAAAAAATACAAGAAACATATAGGTTACCAAGACAAAGTAGCAACAGATATGCTTGCTTAAACAATATAAACATTTAGATGAAAAGAAAAGAAACAACACTACATTAATTAACATATTATTTAAAAGTTATAATTTATAAATTCCTCAGTGGAATAAAAGGCATTTCGGACAAGAATTTGTTTTATTTTATATTTAAGATTTAAATAGGGTAGATCTTGTAATTCTAGGGGAATTTTATTAAAAAGTTTGATACCCCAATATCCCGGGCCACTCCGACACCTCTCCACACGTTGGTACATAGGCACTAATCTATCCTTAAATCTAGTGTAATGGTCATGCACCTCTGCATGAGTTCCATAAACATGCCTATTCTTATGAATATAAAGCAGATTCTCAAGTATATACAAAGAAGGGATGGTTAGTAGAACAAGAGCCCCGAAGGCCTCCCTACAGTAGTCCCTATAGTTAAGACCCGACAAAACCCTGATAGCCCTTCTCTGTATTTTAAATACTCGAGATACCTGGGGTGCATGCCCCCAAGTTAATATGGAATAGGACACGACTGGATGAAAAAGTCCAAAGTATGCTGTTCTTAATACAGACCTTGAGGCACTTTCTGCTAAAGAACGACGAGCATATAAAGCAGTATTAAGCTTTTCAGCTACTTCCTGGATATGGCTGTGCCAACGAAGCTCTTCATCCATCTGCACCCCCAAAAACTTGACATTTGTTTTCTCATTTACCTCCTCTATATTTCTGAGTGAGAACACTATTTTATTGGTTTTGCGTTTATTGAGAAGTAGTCTGTTTGCACAAAACCACTCCTCAGTATTTATCTGCATTTTAAAGAAAAGAAAACGAAAAAGCGAGCAGTTGACTAAAAAGAAAACGAGAAAGAGGATAGCAAGTCTAGGGAAGTCTGGATTCAGTGCCGGAATTGCACGAAGCATGCACACCTGGGCTACCAAATTACATTTGCCAAAATTGTAATTCTAAATATTCAGACTAATTATTTAAACTGATTAAAATTATTTCGTTATGTCAGGTATTTTTAATGAAAAAATATTGCACCCAAAGAAATTAGTGACTAACAGTGAAAACAATTTACTTAAAGCGAGTACAACATTTTATTTTCAATAAAAATACTCATTTAATTTTTTTTTCTTATATTTCCTCTTAATTTATTATGTGACTATCTAGTCGAGACAGTGTCATAACCATACGTAACAAGGGGTTAAGTCACGTTTCTTTCTTTTTACAAATAAAGTAATATTTTCTCACTAGACAATGTTGGAGAAAGAGTTTTTATTTCTCTTTAAACTAGAACAAATATACTATCTATTAATTTATAAATATCATTGTTAAACTAATAACATTGGCACATGCAAAAGGAAAAAATGTAACTTTCAACTCCGGTCTCCCCTACTAAAAATTTTACGTAAAAAACTCTATAACCAAATATTAATTAAGATATGAGCGGGACTTGTAAATGAAAATTTTCTAATTTCGATCTGTAGTTTAAAAAATGAGGGCTAGGAAAATTATGTTTTCTGCAATTTTTGTTTGACAAAAAAATATCCTGCCATTGTATCGAATATTGAACACCCTATATATAGTTCCGTACAGATTTGCAGTGTTACTTTTTACTGTGGAAAAATGTTTTATATCAATAATTTCACTAGACAATAACTCAACTTCTGAAATCTCTGAAAATATTTTTCCCACACATCATAATATTTTTTTCAATTACGCCGAGGAATGAGTGTATATGTTTTCATTACATCTACTTCAAGCATAACTGATTGCTTTTAACGCCCGTAATTAATTATCAGTTAAAGTTACATGCCGATTTTTGCTTATGAAACCCATAACTAATGGTTCACTGTCAATTTAAGCAGGTGTTTAACAGTTATTTGAAAAACCCATATAGGGGAGAGTCGTTTGAATCATACTACTGTTCTTAAATTCATCTTCAACATTTTTTGTTGTTGTTTTTAACATCCCAGCATCCAAATAAGAAGGAATAACTTGTCGTGTCTCTGGAGCTGTTCCTCGTGGAATTCTGTAAGAAATAACACAGAAATGCGAGGACGGTTCGATAAGTTCTCAGCCTGAAATAGAGACGGCGCTAGTAGGATCAAATAACTATAATATTTTGTAAGCATTAGCCTTGAGATGACGCCCTGCAAAGTTTCAGAGGTTTACGTTCGGTTGCTTGTTTGTGGCGATCGAGTGAACACATAAAATTAAAAATGAGTTAGATTCTACTTTAAAGGATTCTTCTCCTTCGTTTTCGACAGTAAAAAAATAGACTGCTGAATTTAATTGGTCGTACGAAATTGTCACAAAAATTCATTCATTCTTCATGACTGCCGACTGAAAGTACGAGAGCTTGCTGGTATAGCAAACATCTCGATAAATCATGTCCATTACATTTTACATGATGTTTTTGGCATGAAAAAGCTTTCTGCGCGATGGGTGCCGCGTTTGTTAACAGTCGACCAAAAACACCTCCGTATGAACACTTCGCAAGAGTGTTTAGACATATTCAGACGCAATCCTGCTCAGTTTCTTCGACGTTTTATAACTGTAAATAAAACATAGCTTCACCATTACACGCCAGAGACAGAGCAACAGTCTAAACAGTGAGTGGGAGCAGGTGAAAGTGCGCCAAAAAAAAGTAAAAACGGTTCCGTCTGGAGGAAAAGTCATGGCAACAGTTTTTTGGGATTCACATGATGTGGTACTTATAGACTATTTAGAACAATGCAAGACCATCACCGGGAGTATTACGCTTCACTACTGGACCGTCTGCAGCATGTGATTAAGGCTAAACGTCCACATCTTGCCAAAAAAAAGTGGTCTTTCATCAGGATAACGCGCCTGCACACAAATCTATGGTTGTTGCTGCAAAACTCCATGACCACCGGATCTGGCTTCCAACAGATCACTTTCAGAGGGCATTTTCCTTCAAATACTAAAGCAGGCGGCAGTTACGCCAATATATAAAAAGGATGATCCTCACAACTTGGCCAATTACAGGCAAAATACTGAGTGTATTTTCTAAAGTTTTTGAAAAAATAATATACGAAAATTTGATAAAATTTTTTAACCAGAATTCAATTATTACTCCTTGCCATCATGGTTTCAGAGAGAACAAATCCATCAAGACAGCATGCTGTGATTTACTTAATTTTGTATGTACAGAGCTCGACAGGGGCAAGTATATGATGTGTCTAATGTTTGACTTAACAAGTGCGTTTGATACTGTGAATAGAGAGTTCTTATTGAGAAAGCTCTTTGCTTCGGGTATAAGAGGAAATATCCTAAAACTCATCGACTCGTATATGTCTAATAAAAGTATGTTTGTTCGATACCAAAAACTAAATCAGATTGCAAAGAAGTCGCCTTGGGTGTGCCGCAGGGGTCGGTTTTGGGGCCGCTCTTGTTTATGATTTATGTTAACGACCTACCTAGATTCATCAGTAGGTGAAAGTTGGTTATGTTTGCTGATGATACCACGATAGCTATATCTGCGAATGCCCCAGAGGAGCTGTTGCGTACAGCGGGAGGGGTATGTGAGGAGTTGGAGATTTGGTGTCAGCGTAATCAGTTAATACTTAACCCAACAAAGACTGTATATATAAATTTCAATATTAAAAAACCATTGCTGGTAGAGGATAAAGTAACATATAATATTGAAACCTCAGCACATGCTAAATTTTTAGGCACGTGGCTTGATGAATCGCTGCATTTCTTTTCCCATATTGAACATGTTTGTAAAAAATTAAATTCTGCCTTCTTTGCTATTTTGCAGATGAGGTCATCTCTAGACCGGGCTGGATTGCTGACTGTGTATTATTCTCTGGCATACAATCATCTGTCAAGCAATGTCATGTCTTGGGGAAGAGAGTGTGAGGTGAATAGAGTGTTTCTGGCTCAGAAAATAATACTGAGGTTGATATTTGGTCTTAAGCCGATGGATTCATGTAGACCCATTTTTAAGGAAACTATTTATATCCTAATGGTGACATTCTTAGTAAACCTAAACATAGAACGGCATTCTTTGAGAAATCCCCAATTTATAATTTCATTATTCTGTTTAACAAATTGCCTGCAAAATTAAAAAACATATCAAACAGTAATAAATTCAAAACAGAAATAAAAAAATTCTTGCTCAGGGATCATTTTATTCTTTAAACCAATACTTACGCCTGTAGGATGTACTGACTCTTTTACTGTGTACTGAGTGATTATTTCGTTTGCGTCCTTCGCTGACCAGTGCTACGGATTGTGTCCTTATCGTTTTATTTTCTTCTTTCCTGTTAGTTGTTTTAGGATTTTAATCTGTGGTTTTTATTATTAAATATTAGATTAAGTTATTTTACATTTTTTATTTTATAACAAGTATCTAATAGTAGTAACTAATATAACTGTTTCTTGTTTTTTCTAGCTTTAAGGTATGTTATGTATATATTTTTTTATTTAACTGTATACTGTTGACGAAACCAATGCTGAAGTATCAGTCATATGGCTAATAAATTATTTCATTTCATTTCAGCGATTACTTTCTCTTCCCAAACTTGAAAAAATGGCTCGCTGGATGAAAATTTCCTTCAAATAACGAGGTCAGAGCAGCGACAACCGCTTATTTTGCAGAGTTAGACAAATCGCATTTTACTATGAGTATTAAAATGTTAGGATATCGTTGGTCTAAATGTATTGAAGTACAAGGGGACTATGTTGAAAAATAAATAAAAACATTTTCAAAAATCTTTCGTTGTCTTTATCAGGCCGAGAACTTATCGGACCATCCTCGTATAATGGTTTTTCATATTCAAAACGAATGACGAAAATACATGAGACCGATTTAATTCGATCTAATTTTTTGGTAGTGTCTTCTGGTGACAAGTTAAGGAAGCAATTTTACCACTACATTAGAGTAAACAGCAATAAAGAAAATATTAAAATTATAATTTAGAAGACAGTTTAAAGTAGATGACTTTCCCCTGATATTGTTTCTATCGCATACCACAAATAGCAACAACAGTAGGTATTGTTAGAAATGTTAAGCAAGACAGACGAAAATGCGTATCTCCTTGTTATATCGCGCAATAAGAAGCTTACGAAACGTACGCAAATATTTTTTTAGTCTTTTACAAACAATCTCTTTAATTCAGATCTACTTTGAAATAAGTGATGAAAAAAAAAAACGTAATATTATTCAGGTGAATTTTCCCATAAACGAAATCATTTTATTTCCCACAGATTACAACAAATTTAAATAATACAGATTAGTAATTGCCAAAAAAAATATATCGAAAGGTAACACCGTGTCAAGGTGTTTATTAAAACTAAGTCATAGTCTACTCAGAGTTAAATTAAATGTCTTTTTTCCTGTAACTGGAAACTTATTTGTGATAGTCGTAAAACGGGCATCTGGATACTGGATACTGGATACTTCCTTCTTCTTCTTCTTCTAGATAGAACCAAGTTCTGTTATCTACACAATACCTCATCGATCCTCGTATGAGATCGAAATCCAGCCGTTTGGTATTTCGTTTCTCTCTCATCATGGTTTTTGCTAGTCTGTCATCGTCCATTCGTTTCACGTGATCTCTCCACTGTCTACGACGGTTTCGAACCCACTTCACAACTCCGCTGTACTCGCGTATTTTTGCGTTTATTATTCTATCTCTTAAACTTGTTTTCGTGATCATTCTCAGCGTTTTCATTTCTGTGGTTCTTACAATTTGTTTTGTTTTTGTTGTTTCATTTCTTGTTTCTGCGCCGTAGGTCAGTATCGGTCTTACACAGGCCTTGTAAATTCTTGCTTTGCTCTCAACCATCATATGTTTATTGTTCCAGATTATGTCTCTTAGTTGGCTTGATATCATGGCCGCTTTGTTGGCTTGTGTGCGTACTTCTTCCGTTACTGCCCTGTTACTTGTTATATGTGCTCCCAGGTATATAAACTTCCCAACCTGTTCGATATATTTGTCATCAACCATTAGTTTGCATCTTACCGGTTCTTTTGCTATTACCATTGCTTTGGTTTTCTCCACAGATATCTTCATATTATACTGTTTGGCTGTTCCATTGAGATGGAAAAGCATTCATTGTAAGTTGTTCTTGCTATCTGCTTTCAAGGCAACATCGTCTGCAAAACATATAATCTGAACGGTGTTGTGTCCCATTGGGTACCCAATATTTGTGCTTTTTACCTCATCAATGATTGCGTCCATGATTACATTGAAAAGTGTTGGACTTAGGCTATCACCCTGTCTTATTCCTATGGATAGTGGGATTTCCTCTGTTAGAGTGTTATTTGTTTTAATTACCACGGTGTTTTTGGAATTCAGTTCGTATATTGTGCGTATGATTGCTTTGTCTACTTGTTTTCTTCGCAGTAGTTCTGTTATGTGTTCCAGTTTGACTCGGTCGAACGCTTATGTAAAGTCCACAAAACAAATGAACAGCGGTTTATCGTATTCGTTAGATTTTTTAGCCAGCTGTCTGATAATAAATATACCGTCGATAGTAGAGCGATTATCCTTGCTGTTCTTCTCACGCCCCTAACTTGTCTACGATCCGTTGTGACACTATTTTGGTTAACAATTTGGCTGAACTGTTCAGTAGGCTGATTCCCCTATAGTTTTTGGGTTGTTTCTTTGATCCTCTTGTGTGGATCGGAATTGTGATGCTTTTCCGCCATTCGTTGGGTACTGACGTTGTGCGGAGTATTTTTTGAAATAGAACAGTGAGCTCTGTTGGGGCCTCCGTACTTTAGCATCTCATTCGTAATTTGGTCGGTACCAAGTAATTTTCTGTTCTTTAATTTTTTAATTTTCAAGTGCATCTCTGCTTCACTGATGTTAACATCTGTTAGTTCTGTGGTTTCTTGTTGGTTTTCGTCTATGTTGTTTTCTGTAGCTGGTGCCTGGAGTCCTTAAAATGGCTGATCCATTGTTGGCTGTCGATTGAACTTAGTTGAACGTATTCATTGATTGTTTTTTTTTCTGTTTCTCAGCAAGTTCCATATTTTCTTTGGTCCTCCATATAGGTCGTGTTCCATGTCTTTTGAATACTTTTTCCAGTATTCTTGCTTTAGTTGAGCTATTTGACTACTGATTCTGTTTCTCACCGTTTTATACTCTTCGAAACATCAGATGAAGGGTTTAAATATATATTAAAACCAATCTATTTTACTGACTTTAAAAAGTACTTTCTTTAACGGATTTTCAAAATGTCATGTTAAATGGTAATATCAGATTTTCTTCTGGAAATTACCAACACCGATAATTCGGTGGTATAAACACAAATGGTAAAATTAGATAAAATATTTATAAATTATGCCAAAGATTGCGGTTGATGAGATATTCTGAAAAAAAAATACGTTCTTAACTCAAACCTATTACAGTGTTTTATTTTTTTCGAATTTTAGCTTCTCACATTTTATCCGCAGATAATTAACAATTAGTGAAAAAAGAAAGAAATTAAATAAAAACATATTTTTTTGCCGAATTTCATTAAATTTAATTTAAACAATTAAACCAAAACCTTGAGAGTGATTATTTCAGAAAAATACAAATTAAAGAAACAATTTATTGGATTATTAAGCAAAAAGTTTTTGGAAAATAAAGAACTATTTCAAGAATGTTTAAGTATAAAATTTTATTTACGAGGTGCACTAGATAAATTTTCTTACAAACAAAGAAGCAAATGATCTTTTGATAATTTTGTTTTTCAATCCAATACAGTGGTGGCTGTATTTATGGTATTGCCACAGTGCTATGGCACTACTTAATTTTTTTCTTTTCCTTATTAATAATTTGAACGTCTGGCAACAGAGCAACAGCTTAAAACACATATTTTCTATAATCGGCAACATAGAATTGTGCAATTAATTATTACAACCCATTGGATAGATAAAGATCTAATAGGTCTTATGTGTGAGCGAGAAAGATGAAACTAAGTATTGAAATTTTCTGCATTCAGCTAAGACACAATTTGTGCCAGGCGCTAAATGACTGAAAAACTGTTAAATAAATCGAATAAAGAATGCATTTGTTACTGGATAGGCCTATGCAACTTGCAGTAACGGTAAATGGCAGGAAAAAAACAACCTACTAGTCAACAGAATGGAAAGAATGGAAAATTAAGAGGAAAAAAAATCTCAACCAGGAGATAAAACAGAAAACATCATAAATATTTCGATTTCAAATTCATTTAAAGCCTTGGAACATCATAAAGTTACTCGTACTATGATCAGATAGTTGATATGGAACACGACCAGTAAGGACACCAAATTAAAGCTCAAAAGCCACCGCTAATAATTATAACATCACAAGTAGATTACAGAATGTGTAGAAAACGTTTTGGTAAATTCAAGGGACCCTTTTCATGCTTCATAAAGCTAACACTTGAAGAAAAAAGATTAAAAGGGCTTCCGAACCTAGAAATAAAAGATGTCAAAGAGATATTCAATGAATTAGGATACAAAGTTGCAGAATTTATGAAACTAAGGTAAAGAAAAAGCGCTAGCCACTCATACCTATGCTTCTAAAGACACCAATATACGACAAATTCTGCTGCCAAGGCTTCGGACACAGGGCTAGAAATTGCAAGAGAACAATATAGTACGTTAAATGCGCAAAAAACCATGACATAAGATTATGATACAAGAAAAAAAGCCAGGATGAAAACATACCAGTCAAAAACGCCAGTTGCGGCGCGGGCCACACAGCCAACTAATGCAATGCACTTCTAGAATACCTAGATAGAACCAGAAATCAAGAAAGACCAAAAACATTCAACTCGAAGAGAAGGCAAGAAAATATTAATTACAACTTCAATTACAGTAGTGTAGTTAAAAGACAAAATCGAGAAAGGACGCCAGAAAGAAATGAAAATAATGATCAAGATAAATCGGATAACATAGTAAGATCCCGAACACACAATACATCACAACAACACAATGAGGAAGTTGAAGACTTACAAACACTGTTAGACGAAGTTACAGATTTAAATAGAAAAGTCAACATAAAAGAGTTAGCGCAGAAAGTCATTTTATTTGTCGCTATGAGTACGAAAAAAGTTTGTTTTTTTTATAGAATTCTTTTAGTGAAGAAAAAACTTAGACTAAAAGAATTAGAATAGTCATTATCTAGTATAAAAATTAAGAAATAAAATGGAAGTGGATAAAAATCTCAATGGAGCAGTTCTCAAGAAGTCTTCAGTTGTACAAAGGCTTAATCAATTGTTGCAATCGTAGGCAAGATGGTTGATGTATTCATTTCTTGTTCGTGCGCTAGTTTTGGATTTGCTTCATGTCAATAGGAAGTTGTCTGTGTGGATTCGCTTTAATTTGCTCCATCTTTTACAAGGCAGAGTAAAGCCAGGTTGTGGTTAGTGATGAGGACGCCGTGAATATTAGATAATGTACACTAGCTCACCCCTCTCGTTCCCCGTTTCCGGTTCAAATTGTTGTTAATTATGAGTTCAGTGATTTGAATAGGTAGTTTTCTGGAATGTAGTCTGCGACCTAGTTTAGTAATGTCCTAGTTGAATTTGAGTTGAAAGTTTCCCTGAATTTTGTTGTATTCTCTACATAGAGCGTTTGAGCAATAAAGATGTGGGGTGGAAGGTTGTGTTTGGTGAGGAGGACGTAGTGAATATTAGATAATGTACATTAGCTCGCCATTCTCGTTCCCACGCTTGTTTCAGGTTCAAATTATTGTTAATTATAAGTTCAGCGATTTGAATAGGTTGTTTCCTGGAATATAGTGTGCGACCTAATTAAATAAGGTCCTCGTGGAGTTTGAGTTGCATGTTTCTCTGGATTTTTCTGTATTCTCTACACAGAGCGTTTGAGCAATAAAGATGTAAGGTGAAACGTTGCTCAAAGTGGGCACTCAATAAGTAAGAGAGGGTCTGATGGTTCTACTTATGATCCGCAAAGAGTTAGTTATGAAAATACCAATCCCATGACAGAGCATCGTGGTGTGTTAACTATGGTTCCATCGGAGGTACCGCTCAACTTAGAGATCATGTTATTCCAAGTCTTAAGTTTTGCAGCTCCGTTAGTAAGATGTTTTCTAAACGATAATGTTCCATCCAATTTAACGCCAAGATGTTATTCAAGTGAAAGTAAGATGCCTGGATTTTAGATACGTTGGCTTTGATATTAAAGGTAAAGGATATGTCATCGACATAATTAAAACTTCCACGAACGTGTGTCAGGTAGGTCAAAAACATACAAGTTAATAAGTAGAAGAGCAAATACTGATTCCCTAGGAGAGACCGTTATTCAGGGTTAATTTTCTGCTTGTCTGTTTATTCATATGTACTCATGTACTCACAAGTGTAGTTTATTGGCATGCTTACTATAAGTCGGGTTGTTGTTTTGCACTTAGTAGTTCTTAGGAATTTGTTTGTGAAGCCTTATCGTCAGACTGTGTCATATACTTTTCAAAAATCTATAAAGATTACTAATGTTTATTCCGTTTTTAGAGTGCAGTTTCTATAAAAGTTGTCTGAGAAAGAAATTGGTCGTAGCAGCTTCCATTCTTGTACTGCCTCTTCTACTGGAACATTCTCAATTATTATATTGAAAACGTGATTGTAGATTAGTCTTTCTAGCATCGTTATCCTTTCCTGATTTAAGGGATACTATTATTCTCGATTATTTTTGTTTTGCTGGTAAATTGCCGCAAAGGAGAATTTCTGAGTAGAACCTAGCTTGTATATTTCTAATTATAGAATACAGCAGACTCTTAGAACAGAATAAAATTAGAAAGAGCTAAATTTGCCTAATTATTGAAAGAATAAACTTTTTTTTGGGGGCGTTAAAAAGAAAATAAATTTTGAAGAACAAAAAATAAATCACGAGAACCTAGTTACAACACTGTATTTTGTTGCAAATAAAACAAATATTTCGCAAAATTGCAAATTAACCAGTTATTTTAAATTATTTCTACCTCCGTTTATGGAAAATCAAGGAGCTCAACAGGACCAGAATCTGACTCACCACGCAGTAAATTTATATCGCCGTTGTTGGTTGGTTTGACCCCATTTTTTATGACTTTATTATACAATACTCTAATAGTAATAATCTTATGACGTCCGGTAAAAATTATGTGTAATATTTTTTTTATTGCCAATATAAGACATACATGTTCTTGTCATAAATTCCATACTGAAACGATGTGTAATTGAAACAATAGAAAAATAAAAACCAAAAAACTATTAATATTTTATATCTACACAATTTATTTTCTATCTAGATTAGAAGTTGGTACTACAAAAATAAAGGTTTTGAAGGCTTCAGCAGCTTTTTAAGTCCAAAAAATGTTTGCCAAAATTATTTATCCTTTGTTTTCATTATATATATTCAGTATTTAATATATTAAAATACATTACATAATATATTCAAATATTCTGAAAATCTAGTTAAAACACAAGCGATAATAAAAATTTAAATAAGGCCGTGAATGTCAATATTTAATCCCACGTTTTGTTGTCATTTAAGCCTAAACCAAAATATACAACATTTTTTACCTACGCAGGCATTGTGTAAAATGTTTTTGAATCGCATTTAAATGTAATTTGGATATTTCCATATGTATATGGATTTTTATAACACCTGTTACATCTAAGTTTATTATTTCCTTCGGATAGGTTTGTTTTGAAAACAAAATATATTCAAATTATACGCAGTACATTAACATTGTTGTGGACATCTCTCCCAAGGTTCTAGGAGCTAAATTCGACTATTTACAGTACCTTCTACTTATGAAATTGTTTATTTCAGCATTAGTCGATGACTGTTACTATGAATATAATATCCAGTTTATTGCCTTGATAGCAATTGCAGAAGGAGAATATTTTCTTTGAAGATACTAGAAACTATATAGTTTTATGTTACGGTTGTGAAATTTACTGCTTTTGTACTAATTTTAGTACCATGAATAAAAATTAAGCAATTTGGTACTTATGGGTCACAACAAGTAGTACTAGGCAGCTTCTTTTTTTTAATGTTGTATTCAAGAGGTATGTGAGAGATTAATCCCATAGATTAAATAATGTAGGGAATAACCCCTTCAGTTTATTATTCCACTATCAAACGCTCTCTTTGTTTGAAGGTTGTAGACAATGTTGCTACGAAGAAATCAAAGCTGAAACTTTATCAGATGATCATGAGCCAATTTTCAATAAAAAAGATAATATATGCAACAAATTGAAAGAAAATATGGCGAGGAAACACCGAAATAAACTAGAGAAACTAAAATCACATCAACAACCGACGCTACCTGAAGCAACTTCAAGAAAAATCATCATAAACTTATCTTTAAGAATACTTTCAACAGCAGAAGAACAACCACTAAGCAAAGGGCTTAATTTCGCAGTAACACCAAAAAGCATGCCCGTTTTAGATATCATAAGCTCTATAGAATCTATACAAGTAGCCGAAAACCATTCCGACTAGTTTAGGTGGAAAATAAAATCAACTTTGGAAGACAAGGAAAATCCAGTTCAAAATCTCTCCAAACTAGAAGCATCAGCCTTAAAAGCACTTCGTAAGGATGAATCCATAAAGTTTTTACCAGCGGACAAGTGAAATGCAACAGTGATAATGGACATGATAACGTACGACCAAAAAATCGGAGATATCCTGGAAAAAGAAAAATATAGACAATTAGCCCGTGACCCCACAAAATCCATAGAGCCAAAAATCTACAGAACACTTAGGAAATACCAAAACAATATACCTGACAACCTACGATCGGCGCTCACACCACACTACAGTAAGCCACCACATCTTTATGTACTTCCAAAAATTCATAAAACGAACATACCATTGAGGCCAATAACCAGCTCCAAAGGATCCCCAACAAATGCACTGGCGAAATTTCTCTTAAAAATCATACAACCTTTAGAAGGTAAGATAAACACATATGTTAAAAATTCTACACATTTCGTGAACATTATTAGTAGCATCAATGTAGGGCCAGACAACAGACTTATAAGCTTTGATGTGGAAAATCTGTATACTAATGTACCATTAGGAGAATCACTAGACATAATCAAAAACTAGACTTTCAAATGATACTACTTTATCAGATCGAACCACGTTACCAATCGATTTTACTCTATCCAACAGTAAAATCCAAATTAGAACGAAAGAAAAAAAAAGAAAAATAAATTGTCTTCATATGCTGACATAAAAGGAAAATATGAAGAGAGATGCCAAGAAGAATTTGAAAATAAATCAGAGCCCTCAGAAAATTATAACAACTTTGAAATAGAAATAACAACGTAAATGTAAATAGCAATAAAGGGAAATGGATAACAAACAAAGAAAAAAGATAATAAGCAAACCTATATGACAAAGAAACTGATTGAAAGAAGATCAGAAATAGATAGAAACTCTGATGAACATAAATATGAAAATCAAATCATATATTTCGGAAATTTCCAAGGCAATTGAAGACTTCCACACAGAGTTGAACTCATCCAGAATATCAAACCTAAAAAAAACTAACCAAAAGGTTAATGAATGAAAAATAAACAATGTCCTGCAGAAGGTAGCATAACCGTTATAACATTGAAATTCTCTGCTAAAAGCTATAAAATTTTTAAGAAACTGATTCCATTTGGAGGTAAATATGCTACCAAGTTGGACGAACGCTGGACTAATATTGTTATTTAAAGGAAACTCTGCTGACATAGGAAATTATAGACAAATGATACAAGCTAATAAAGGTTCTTATCTTTGAAAAAACTACAGTCACATCGACTATCTGAAAACAGTTTACTTAATGATTGAAAATTGTGAAAAATACAATACCCCTCTACACTTCGACTTTGGTTATTTTCAAAATGTATTCGACTCTGTAGAATTCTGGGCCATATGGAACAAAATGTACGTTGCCAATATTGACTTTACTCTGGCGCTGAAAAATGTTTTCAGAAAAATGAATTGGGAAAAAACTGGAATCAATATAGACGACACTAAAATCCCATTTACGGAAAAAGTCGCAAAAAGTAGAGCTATGTACATTCACGTAAAGTACATTGGTGGCTCAGAACATTAACAAGAAGGTTAGAAAATAATAGAAAAAAAAGGGAGGTAAATAACTCGATACAAGAACTGACTGCAAACCGTCCAAAATTGGATACAAGAGAACTCAAATGAGAAGAAAGAAAATGCTATTATCTGTACACAGATGTGTAAAATATATGCATATATAACTAAATCTGTGTTTTCATAGATAAAATTGTTTCTCGTTCTTCTTCCAGTGTTGGATATGTAGAGTGACTACATATCATGTAATGTCTAATGTTTGAAGCTAGGATATTTTCTTTCTTTCCATTCTACTTCTGCCCTTGATCTTTCCTTCAATCATCAGCTATAAGTATCGGTATTTTAAATTTCGCATAATGTGCTTTAAATACGCCGACTTCCTTCTCTTCATTATATTGTATAGTTTGCTCTATTTGCCAACACTCGCAAGAAGTTTTTCATTTGTTATTCCTGCTGTCCATGGTATTTTAATTACTCTGATGTATCTATATCTCGAAAGCCTTCAATCTATTGATTACACATGCATTCAGTGTCCAATCTTCTACATCATACAGAAATAACATTTTCTGTCCTCACTCTTAATTCAGGGTATTGATGTGTAGGCCCATTGATTTGCTGAGTTCTGATATTACGTTGATCATATGTTTATATTGGCGGCGATGTCGACTGTGAAATTGTTTATTGTCGACGAAATGGCGAACGTAATTATCAAAATGCTTTATGAACCAACTAATTGCCATGAACAAGCATCACTATTTTTTTTTCTTTTTAAAATTAATCTTTAAAAATATTTACAGTCGAAATTATTAATTCTTTTAAAAAAAAACTTATAACTATATTCCTTATGAGTATTTTTAAACTACTTCATGATTTGTTGACAGATACAGTTTTGTTTCCACACTATGAAACATCAAATTGAAATGTATACTTTAAAGATCTCAAAAACAATCGACAACTTTATAGATATTCTCAAGGGCAGTTAAATTCTATATTTATTTTTTGATTTCTGTATTAATATTTAATTGACTTTAACTTCAAAATTCATCTTAAATGTTTAATAATGTTGTTTTTTTTTTCAGAAAAAAGTTACTTAGTAAGAAATGAATTAGAAATTTACGATGACGGAAGTAGCAAGCTTATTACCAAATAACCACCGTCTTACCTCAGTAAAACATTATGAAGCAGGACCGCCAGCAGGTCTAGAACTGGTAAGTACACACAATCAAATTTTAAATGATTAATGAAGTTGCTTGTGTGTTAGTAAATTGGAAAATTTGGCAAACATAAAAACAAAATACATGCATGTATATTTCTTTAATACAAACATATCATGACTGTTTTTACTACCAAAATTTTTGATACATGAAAAACAAAAAGTACTTCTTCTATATAGATATTAGCTTGCACAATGAGACGGCAAACCTATTAAAAGAGGCGAAATGACTTTTTCTTCATTTATCTTTAATTTTTGTCATAAATAATAATCAAAGGTAATAAAAAATTTGAACAGCACTAAAATTATTCCCTTCAACAACGCATAATACGACAAAGATTGTTATTACAGTACCAAATGGCTACTGTGTTTCGTTTCCTTCACCATGTTGTCAAGATAGATACCATCTGCGTCGAGGAAATTTTTCCTATTAGTTTGTTAAAATAATCGATTAAATGCACTGAAACCATTTTGAGAGTTATAAACAAGATCTTATTTTTACCAAAAATCAAATTAATTTTACAAAATGGACATTGCTAGGTTATTTTTACTTCTTTAGTAATTAGATGCAGAACTAAAACTGGTTTTAGGAGTTTTCTACCATTTTATTGTCAGTTTTTGGTATTTATAGCTTTACATTGAGAGCAGAAGTTTAAATATTAAATAATCTTATATTTTTAACCGATTTTTGAAAGAGAGAAGTTCTGCATTCGACCCTTTTTTTCATGTATGTATGTCAATATAAATGAAATTTTTTGCGTTATATTCAGGAAGTTGCTGCAATGGTCCCATATTATTGTGGACGAAATTGGTTCAGTAAAATCCAAAATGGCGCTGACAATATGGGGGACAAAAAAAATTTTGTCCGATTTTCTCCAAAATAGACATAGCGAAGTTTTTGGGGTCATACATGACAAACCTAAAATTATTTTTAAAATATTCAATATGGTGGATCCAATATGGTGAATAAAAAATTGTACAGAACTCGATTTTGTCCAAAATTGGGAGTCTTTGAGAGAATAAATTACGAATTTAAAATCATTTTTTAAAAATTCAATGTGGTATATCCAATATGGCAGATTAAAATTTTACATCTCTCGATTTTGTCCAAAACTGGTAGGAGGGGGAGAGGTGAGAGTGAAGATTATGAATTTTAAATTATCTTTAAAAAATTCTATATGGCGGACTAAAAATTTTACATCTCCCGATTTTGTCCAGAATTGCTATTAGGAGCTTTTTGAAAGTGTAAATTACCAATTTAAAATTATTTTTAAAATCTTCAATATGGTGGATCCAGTATGGTGAATTAAAAATTTTACATATCTCGATTTTGTCCGAAATTGGAAGTCCTTCACAGTATACATTACGAATTTAAAATCATTTTTTAAAAATTCAATGCGGTAGATCAAATAAAATTTTATATCTCTCGATTTTGTCCAAAACTGGTAGGAGGGGGTGAGGTGAGACTGAAGATTATGAATTTTAAATTATCTTTAAAAAATGCTGTAAGGCGGACTAAAAATTTTACATCTCCCGTTTTTATTCAGGATTGCTATAAGGAGATTTTTGAAAGTGTAAATTACCAATTTAAAATTATTTTTAATAAATTTATTATTGCGGATCCAATATGGCGGACTAAAAATTTAACATCTTTTGATTTTGTTCAAAATTGGCATCGGGGAATTTTTGAGGGTGTGGAAGGTTTTTAAGTGTATAGATTACGATTAGATTAAAAGTTTAAAATTATGTTTTTGAAATGCAATATGACGGATTCAATATGGTGGCTTAAAAATTTTACGTTATTCACATATTTTCAAAATTGGTATAAGGAGATTTTACGAATAGTAAGTTACGAATCTGAATTTTAATATAGCAACTACAATATAAACAAAAAAATATGACATTTTTCCGATTTTGTCCAAATTGATACTAGAGAGTTTCTGAGGCGTAAATTACGGAACTTAATTTTTTTTTTCAAACTGAATATGCAGCCTAAAATATCTTAAACTAAAAAATTTACTGCTTTAGTTCTTTCTGTATCGATATTGGGTGGATTGCTCTCGTGGCAATCGTAGTCATTTGTAATAAAAATTAGTAATTTTTAAAATAATAATTTTTAAATGAAGTAAAGGGTCAATAAAATCTGTTTTTATTAATTTCTTTTTTATAAATCGATCTCTGTATCCAATTAAATTAAGAAATTTAAATAAGAGGTTTTTTAGTTATTTGTGAAAATTAACTTCCCATCAAGTAGGATGAAGTTTTAGTGGTATACTTTCATTTCATAAAAAAGGTGCATTCTAGATGTTAGTTTCCGTGGTACAAAAAAAAACCTTTTAAACAAATTTACTTGTATTCAAACACACCAGACTTAAAAAATTTTAAGTTTTTTATATATAGAGTGGTAAAAATTGTTAGGTGATTAAAAAAGTAAAATAATGTAAATAGATCTTTGTCATTTTTCGTAATTTCAAGAAATACGGCCTTGTTTCGTAACTTCAAACAAAATGTTTCAACAAGTATTTATCACAACCAATTTATAAAGTGTATATATATATATATATATATATATATATATATAAGTATATATATATATATATATATATATATATATATATATATATATATATATATATATATATTTCAAAATGTCACCTAAATACAAATTTTAAAAGCAACTTATTTTATGAATATGTTTATTTTTTTTGTTAATAGTCTGTCACCTCAATAGAAAAAGTAAGGAAATACATTAAAATAAACAACCAAAACAATAATTGTTACGGCCATATTGTATTAATATCTACTTATAAATATTGTACTTCTCCTAATAAGTAATGTAATTTGCATTGGTGTTTGAATGACTACGACCTCGGAGTAACAATCAAGGTTTCGCATCAGAAGCGTAGGAAGAGAAAATATAATATTATTTATTTTGTTTTCATAGCAAAATGTGTAATTTGAATAAGCTTTTATTATAATACGCATTTATTTCTAAAACGAAAAGAAAGATTTACATTAAGTTTTGTTGTTTATTTATAGTTAGTTACAATTTACTAAAAATTTAATCTTGAAATAAAGGTACGAACGCTATTAGAAAAAAATTACACCTCATCTTTATGGCAGGATCCGATTGATCACTAAGTTGGCTAGGAAATCTCGTTTCGTTTACAGACGAGTCCAAAACTGACCATGCTGCAGGAGCCAGAATACACGGAGCCACACCTACGGTATTCAAGACAGAAATATATGCTATTGATATCTGTCTTAGAGTGAGGTTACAGGGACGGGATCGTTCCCATTTTTTCCGATAGTTAGATGGCGGTGAAAGCGCTTGCACGTTATCATGCTGAAGGAAACATCTAAACACAATATGCATCTATAAAGAAGAACCAGTATATAAACTATATAAGGACGAAATACGCTTCCTCACTCATTGTTTTCGAGGGCAAAATTCTAATCTACTGGAGACAGATTCAAGGATTCGGCAGGTTTATACCCAGAGGAAAAACTAGGAAACAGACAATCAAACTGCTCATATAAAACAATATAACAATAAGTCACTATGTTGCACGGTAAGAGCTTTTCAACTCTAACATTGCTATATCAATCAATCAACCTAGCCTTGATGGAGACAACTGAATGTGAATTGTTTAATAACCTTCAATGGCGACCGCTTTTTCTATTTGGGTGTCAAATTTGATTTTATTTTCTTTTTTATTTCGTATTTTATGAAGTGATTTGTAGCTAAAAATGAGTTTTGAAGAATCGCAGGTTTATTGCTACGTATATATTGTTCCGGACCCGATCTTCGAACTCACACTGTATTATTGAATACACTATTATTTTAAAATATTTTTATTGTCAACCTTACATTTGATACTTGTCAAACAATTTCAAGTTGCATCAACGAACTCTTAAACTAAACTGAGTGTGAAAGTCGATCTGGACCCTTTATATACCCTTTTGGTCGATACCGGAAGATTCCCTAATTCTCTAGAAGGATTTTCATACTACACGGGGTAATCAAAATAAGAAAAAGGAATAATGCGGCGATTTCTAGACCTTCTATCATCGGCGGTCCATGTTAAAAATAAAGAAATCGAATTCTCTAAAAAGTTCCAGACCTTCTTTCATAGTCGTCTCCAGAGGAAATTAACAAAGGTAAAATTACTTAAATAAACTATGAATTCGTAGAAAATATACCTAAAACTTTATAGTTTCTGAAATAATTAAGTTTAAAGAAAAAAAGTCACATTTTCAAGCATCAATTCAATCCTAAATAACGTTTTCAATTTTGTGACAAATATATTCAAATTTGGAATTTAGCAATGCCAAGGACAAGTTAACATAATTTTTACCTAATATTTGCAATAAAAGCTACAGGGTGTTGAACACATCGGCTCAAATTTGAACAAGTTTAAATGAATAAATATCTTTTTTTTTAAATGGTACACCCTGTATATTTTCATGTTATTTAATAGAGTAATAAAAACCCTAAAAGTTTTGTTCAATATATCCTATACCTATTTATAATAGTTTTTGAGATATTTCAGTTTTTCATATTTTCCATACTTTTTTACAGAAATAGTCTTCATTATCATAGTAGCCATGTAAAATAATAAAAAGAAACTACAGAAACAAACAGAATGTGGTTAAATATGATGAAATACATTATTCGTTATATTACAATGGCAATAGTTTAATTAAACATAATGTGAAAAAATTAACACAACAATAACAACAAGGCAAATACATATTTACTTTTATACTAAATTGAAACAAAAAAATTACCTATTAAATACTGAGATTAATTATTTCTTTTTAATAAGTGTTCGAATAAACGACCCTCTTGTGCAATGCACAAATTTAGTCTTTTTTGCAGATTTTCTCGGACCCTGGACAAAATTAGTGGCGTTATTGTTCTACAGGTATCCCTAATCCTGTTTCGCATATCTTCCACTGTTGGTGGTGGATTAACATACACCTTATTTTTAATGTAACCCCATAGGGAGAAATCTAATGGGGTGATGTCGCAAGACCTTGGTGGCCACTCAATGAAACCCCCACGTCCAATCCATTTTTGCGGATATCGTTGGTCCAAAAACGCACGAACTTCACGATGGTAATGCGGAGGCGCACCATCGTGCTGGAACCACATACTGTCGAGCTCATCCCTATCAAGAGCTTGAAGCAGTTGGGGTAGTTATTCTTGTAGAAAGTTCAGGTAACTATGCCCATTTAGTGGTTCATTAAAAAAGTGGGATCCAATAATTCGATTATGATGAATACCACACCAAACATTTAATGACCAGTGGTTTTGATGTTGCACCTCTCTAATCCAAAATGGGTTTTCTGTGGCATAATAATGCATGTTGCGTCTATTTACGGCACCGTTACTTCTAAAACTAGCTTCATCACTAAACATTACCTTGCATAATAAATTTGAATTTAATTGAATCTCCGTATTTATTGTACGACAAAAGTTTACACGACTTTCAAAATCCTGTCCATGGAATTCTTGGTGTAATTCCATGTGATATGGATGATACCTATATTTCTTGGTAGTACGATTAGCGGTGGATTGTGATGTTTCACATAATGCTGCTAACTGACGGCTACCAATATAAGGATTTTCCTGAACATTTAACAATACTTGTAGTTCTTTTTCTTCATTAGTTACTGGTTTGTTGATCACTTTACGTTTTGGATAATCAACAGTACCAGAAGAATCAAATCTTTGCATTAAGTTTTGAAAAGTATGGGTATTAGGCTGGCGTCGATCAGGATACTTCATTTTGTAAATTGTTGTAAAAAAGTATGGAAAATAAGAAAAACTGAAATATCTCAAAAACTGTTATAAATAGGTATAGGATATATTGAACAAAACTTTTAGGGTTTTTATTACTCTATTAAATAACATGAAAATATACAGGGTGTACCATTTAAAAAAAAAGATATTTATTCATTTAAACTTGTTCAAATTTGAGCCGATGTGTTCAACACCCTGTAGCTTTTATTGCAAATATTAGGTAAAAATTATGTTAACTTGTCCTTGGCCTTGCTAAATTCCAAATTTGAATATATTTGTCACAAAATTGAAAACGTTATTTAGGATTGAATTGATGCTTGAAAATGTGACTTTTTTTCTTTAAACTTAATTATCTCAGAAACTATAAAGTTTTGTTATAGTAAACCCTTAATAAAAAGATTTAAAATTATAAGCTAAATCGAAAATATGATTCGTATATAGGGTGTTCTATTTAAAAAAATACAACTTTATGCTGTCCTAGTTTTTTGGCTCACCCTGTAGAGTCCTAAATATTTTTAAAATCTGCGTAAAAATAAACTGTATCAAACAATAAATATAGTTTCTTTGTAAATTTCACGGAAAAGGCACAAACCTACTTCATCCAATCATTGACTCACCCTGTACCTTTACAAGAATGGTCTAGAATACGTTCTTCTTCTGGAGTCTCTTTCACCGTCGCGGTCCCTCTCAACGTACCTTCTCGAGGATGATCTGTAGACCGTTCTTCTTCCATAACCGCATTCGCGGTCACGGTCCCTTTCGTCACGTTCTACTCGGTCGCCGCGAGTACTCCTTCTATGTCTTCCGGGATGGTCCTTTCTTCTATCGTCTCCACCAACAGTAATTTCCGGACAATCTGTGTAAAAGTGACCCTTGTTTCCGCACTGGTAACAATGCGTGGTAATCGAATAGTACCGGCGACCCTGACCCCTTCTTCTCGGTCTGGCATAAGTTACTCTAATGCGACAACCGCATATTTCAACTTTATCGCAAGCCTTAACAGCAACGGCAGCATTTCTTTTATCTTTGTACACAACAAATCCAAAACAGGGAATACTACTACTTAACCAGACTTTCTTAAGTTCACCATAAGGAGCAAAGACTTTCTCCAAGTCGCTTCTTCGAACATCACCACCTATATTAGCAATATAAAGCCGATAGCCATCAGGTCCTCTGTCAGGAACAGTATTGCAAGTATACTGGCTTTGTAGATGTCTCTCTTGACCACACTTCCAACAACAAATTCTATTTCTGCTACGAAAGGTTGTATTTTTATTATCTCGTGCTTTCCCTTCATTCAAAAATTCTTGCAACTCCCTCATAAGCCTCATGAAAGCTTTCTCGTTGATATTGTGGTAATCCCTGGAAACATTGACTCTTCTTATGATTTGTTCTTGGTTCCTTGAGGACTGTTTGGCTGTTTCAAACTGAAGGGCATAAGCAAGAGCCTCGGAAATTCTCTTCAGTCTGGCCATTCTTAGTGTGTGACTTGTTTCTGGGTTTCTTTATTTCTTCCGGATATGTTGGGTTGGTCAAATTTATTAGCCTCATTATAAAGTTCCTAACAATATTGATGTTATATTGACAGACACGTTTTTTTCCATTTCGTTTTAAAGTTTAAATTACTTGATTTAATAACAAAAAAAAAGCAATTTGCTTTACCCGACTATGAATTCTGGGTGCATCTAAATTTAACCTTGACTACACACACAATAAAATAACGATAATTGCGAACGGATATGAGTTTTTTTGCTAATTACATTGATATAACAGTATTTTTTGATGCACTATAACAACATGACTACCAGCATAAAAAATGGCTTCATCAGCTGTTTATCTCGCATCTAAATTATGGAACAGGGAAGAGGAAATATATTCAGCTGCTTCTTCTATTGTTTAATTTATTGTTACACGGTGTGATAATCTTTATGGGGAAAAATAATTTTACAAAGTTTTATATCATAAAACAATAATTTTATTGTTTTAGGATATATAAATTGAATCGGAGAAAACTAGAAAGTCTCCCAATATTTCTCATTTTGAGGACCGTGTTATATACACGGTTATTTATTCACTCTATATGGCACGGAATATTGCGGCCAAAATACGTCACTTTCAAAAAGTTTTACTTTTAGGATATACGAGGGTCTAATATAGTTATTTTTAAAAATTATTTTCATAGTATATAGGGTGTCCCAAAAGCTCTGAAAATATCAAAGTTGTGTATTTTTAAATAAAACCCCCTGTATATTTTTGCATTTTTGATTCTCGAATCAAGATAAGTGCCTATTTTAATGAGGTTTATAGTACCTAAACCTTAAGGGTTTTTAAATGATTCGAATTTTGACAAAATCTAATCTAATTTTCATGTTTCAAATATTTAAGAAGTATTTCAGTTATGTACTCGAAATTTACAGTGAAGTGTAACAATACATCATATTTTATATCTCAATTATAATAAACTTGCTATATTACACAGGGTGTCCAAAAACCTGAACTAATCAAATAAGAACTTTAAGTGACTATAACTTGATTAATTTAAATAGAACGCTATACTTTTTTACATACCATAAAATATACTTTTTAAATACCTATCGAATGGTATAAAGGTGTTCTATAGCTAAGTCTTCGCGTTTTCACAGAATGCGTCAAATAATAGATTTTTGCACCATTTTGTGTTTTTGACTAGATATTCTACCGTATCTAGTCGGCTGTGGCATTTAGAAATGTGAGATAATTTATTTAATATATCAGTTTAGTCTGCAAAGCCTGTTGCTATAATATTGGTATTATTTTTTGTAACTGTAAGACTTCATTTATTGAATTGAATTATTTGAACACTGTTGTGTTATTGCTTTGTCAAAATGAAAATTTATCCAAAGGAAGAACGTATTGATATGATTTTTGTCCTTGGAAAATGTCATCAAAATTGTTTGTAGGCTTCTTGAGTCTATTTTCAAAGGTTTCCTGAAAGAAACCATCCTAAACCAGCCGTTTTTGTGAGACTATTAAATTAGTTTTAGGAAAGTGGAAGTGTCAGTTAAAAAAAAAACCTGTCACTGAAGATGAAGAATAGGTTTTTACTGTACTTGGTTCAGTGATTGAAAATCCCAATATTGGTCAGAATCATATATCCGAAAACACTAACATTAGCCAAGCAAGTGTTTCAAGGATTCTTAACAAATACAGATTTCATCCTTATGAAATTCAGCTTTGTCAAGAGCTTCACGAAAATAATTTTGACAATCGATCTGAATTCTGCTTGTGGGTGTTAGACAAAGTAGCAGAACATTTTGATAATGTGTTGTTTAGGTTAAATTTAAAGTTAATTCTTGCTCTAGATTATAACTTCAATTTCTGGGACGTACAATGGCGACTTTTGTAGTAGCAATGAAGGATAGTTTTTTAACATTGTAGCAGAATAAGTTTGAGCTTCATTTAAAGAAGAACTTGGTTCAGTAGTGGCATTGTTATTCCTCATATTATGGTTTTGCAATGGATAACTCTTGAATAAACTTACGAAACTACTAAGGGACATGACTACAATTAAAATACAAATAAATGCCGTCCTTGTATTTCTATTATGCACTAGTATCGATGATATTCTTTATAGTGATTCTGGAAATTGATCGAATTCTTCTGCCATCACTAGGATGGAAGCTGCTGTTAGAATTACAGTTACTACTGAAAGCAGCCATACTATCAGAGGGGATCTAAATGTACTTCTCAAGACAATGGTTTCACGAATAGACACAACTTCCATTATTATTCTGATTCAAATCCGCATGAATACAGAGTTTTTAGAAACCAGAATAGGTGGTCGGTTAATGCGTGGGGAGGAATACTGGGTCCATACTTAATTGGACCTTTAAATGGTTTGATGTTTCGCGATTTTCTTTTACACCAACTTCCAGTGTTATTAGAAGATGTCCTTTTAAATATTAGAACAACTATGTAGATTCAACTGGATGAAGCTCCTTCTCATTATCATAGCGAGATTCGGTAATTTTTAAATGTCAACTTTCCAAACAGGTTGATTGGGAGAGACGGATTTCAAAATTGGCCCCCGAGATCTCCGAATTTAACTCCCCCAGATTTCTTTTATGGGAATACATAAAAGGAATTGTCTACAATGCACCCCCGACAACACCATAAGATATGAAAATACGCATAAGAGACGCTTTTCAAACTGTAAACCCGCAAATGTTGTCCAGAGTTAGCAATGGTCTCGAAAAAGGTATATGTAAGTGTTTGAAAATGGATGGTCGACATTTCGAACATTTACTATAAATATTTTGCTTCGGTTTGGTACTATCGTCAATATGTCATTACCATTATTGCTGTTGTTGAATGGCTATAAATCTCGTTCTTAGTTTCGGAACATTTGTAAAGATATTTCCAATTATTACTCGTATAGTTGTAAATTACCTGTCATTTCCAAATGCCATAAACAACTAGATACATTAGAACATCTATTCGAAAAACACAAAATGGTGCAGAAAACGATTATTTCGCGTATTCTGTGAAAACGCGAAGACTTAGCTATAGAACATCCTTATACCATTCGATAGGTATTTAAAAGTTACATTTTCTGGTAAGTTAAAAAGTATAACGCTCTATTCAAATTAATCAAGTTATAGCCACTTAAAGTTCTTATTTGATTGGTTTTAATTTTTAGACACCCTGTATAATATAGCAAGATTATTATACTTGGGAAATAAAATATGATTTATTGTTACACTTCACTGTAAATTTCGAGTACATAACTAAAATACTCCTTAAGTATTTAAAACATGAAAATTAGGTGAGATTTTGTCAAAATTCAAATTATTTAAAAACCCTTAAGGTTTAGGTGCTATAAACTGTATTAAAATAAACACCTATTTTGATCGGAGAATCAAAAAATGCAATAATATACAGGGGGTTACATTTAAAAAAAAAAACACAACTTTGATACTTTCACAGCTTTTGGGACACCCTGTATAATATAAAAATAATTTTAGTATATATATATATATATATATATATATATCAATAATTATTCCAATTCACTTGTCATAGTTTCGTAATATCGGCCAAAAAAATTGCATCAGGTATAAAGCACTTCTTAAGAATGCGGGTCATCTAAAAGTACCTAAGCATGTAATAAATACTCGACCATAGAAAAAAGGAACACCATCGACAACAACAATCCCACCCACGATTGGGTAGTTGTTTCGCAAAAGTTATTCGCAGCCGCCTTTATTGTTGTTCTTACTTCTATGTAATTGATTTACAGTCGATGATTAAGATTACTATAAAACACGTTAAGGTGGAGATTCAGTAAATGAGAATAGACAATGCAATTTTATGTCCATAAATCACAGATAAAAATACATCGAGTGGTTTGAAAATAATGTCTGTTATTTTCAGTCTAAGGTTTTTATTTCGAAGTATAGACCTAACACTAGAATAATACGATTATACGTTTCTACTTAGAGGTATTACTGAAAATATAATGGATGATTTTTAAATGTGTAATTGGGATATTTCCACATTGTAATAATATAATAATAAATTTAATAATAAAAGGCGCTCAACACATATGATTGCTCTGCGCTAAGCTACTCTTTTGGAATTGTAAAGTGGAGCAGGACGGACATCCAAAACCTTCAAAGAAAAATAAGGACGCTCCTAACAAAAGCACAAAAACCTCACCCTCGAAGTGCTATTGAACGTACAATGCTTCCAAGACACCAAGGAGGAAGAGGATTGGTGGATATTGGTAAGCAGCTCGACCAACAAATAATAAACTTACGTTCATATTTCCACAGGTTAGCGGACTCTTCCTCACTATATCGAGCAATATGCGTTTCAACGCCGCTACAGTTGAGGGAACAAGATATTACTTCTCACCACCAAACAGACCAAGAAAAGTTACAAACCTGGCTTCAGAAGCCACTTCATGGACGGCATCCAAATGAGGTCAATCAGGACAATGTCGAAAACTCAGCGTTGAACTACTGGTTGATTTCAGGACAGATGTTTCCGGAAACGGAGGGCTTCTTGTTAGCTATCCAAGACCAGGTTATTCCGACGAAGAACTATCGGAAGTTCATCATTAGAGATCCCTCAATAGAAAATGACCAATGCAGATATGGCTGTCGAATAGCAGAGACAATTCAGCACATAACTGGAGGATGCCAAGCGTTTGCCGCAACCGAGTATAAGGAACGACACGACTCAGCCGCTAAGATACTCCACCAAGAGTTAGCAGAAAAGTTAAACTTATTACAGGTAGAAAAAGTGCCTTATTACAAGTACAATCCGGAGCCTATTCTTGAGAACAACCAGTTCAAATTATATTGGGACCGATAGGTTCTGACGGATCAGACAGTAGCTCATAATAGACCAGACATTATACTAATAGATACAATTTCTAGGCGAACTACACTAATCGACATTGCTTTACCTAACAACAACAATCTAAGGTCAAAATACAACGAGAATATCGCCAAATACAGAGATTTGGAGGTGCAAATCCGAAGACAATGGGCAATGAACAGCGATTACCATAATACTCTCAACAACTGGAGTGATACCAAGGAACCTCTTGCAGAACATCAAGGGACTGAGCCTTAGTGAGCATCTGTATAAACCTATGCCGAAAGCAGTTCTCCTTGCAACCGCGAGAACCGTCCAACAGTTCGTAGGAAATACAGCAAACAACGTCACCTAGGACCCGATAACATGGAAAGGGTTCCCACAGAGCTTCATACTTTTGGTGTCTTTGTATGCCTGGTATGAGCGAATAATCCCTGGAGGGAGTGCGAAGGCGTTTGTGTCACGTGAACACCAATGAAAGTAAATGATGTCACTCCATATTAACATCATCGCTAGCACTCCGTCCTGATCCAGTTATTCTTTTGAGTCATTATTACTTTCAATTCTATCATTAGAGGTAATCATGATCACTTCGACCTAATGACAACTAAATGCATATTCGTAAGAACATGAAGTTATCAGTTTCATTTTTTTCATTTAATCGTTTGATAATAACTAATCACTCTAAAGAATACAGCCAACGTCATCGCTGTCACGAACTTGACATATAAATTTTTTGGTTTTATGTCACGTTTGTGATCGCTGTCAACGGATATTTTGACTGGTTAAAATTTTATAGTTATTTGCATGTAATTTCTTCGAAGTTTGCTTACTGTTCCCTTTGAAAACGATACAAAGGAATTTCCTCATGATGAACGTGGATTTATTAAGGCAAATAGTTCGAATTTGCCGAGAATTGATTGTTTTAAGGTGGCCAATTTCTTCACACTGCGGAATTTAGAAATATAAAGACCTCCATGTAAGTAATTTATCAAAGATTATTTTTTCCACAACGGATAATGAATACATAATAGTAATCATAGGTATTTAGAAGCTCAAAACTAAAATAAAACCAGTAATTCTGGGCTGGCTGAAACCACATTTTCCTATTATTTTACTAACGTGGAACCAGAATAAATAACTTTCCAGATGTTTTAATTGTAGTACTTGTACACTGAGGCACCACACAACACTTAAAATAACTTAGAACTCACCTTGTATCACAAAAATTACCCCTCTTCTTTAATATAATCCTGGAAAAAGTAGTGAGAACAACACAAATTAGAACAGAACTATTAACAGTAAATGGACTAGCATACGCGGACGACATTAATATTGTAGGAAACACCGTCACCAATGTAAAGGAAACTTTCAACAAAATAGAGATAGAGGCAAGGAAAACCGGGCTAATGGTCAATGGGGAGAAAACCAAATCTTCTTCTTCTTCTAGGTAGAACCAAGTTCTGTTATCTATACAATGCCTCATCGATCCTCGTTTGACGTCGAAATCCAGCTGTCTCTCCATCTTTTGGGAGCCGTCCAGGCGGCCGTTTGGTGTTTGGGTTCTCTCTCATCACGGTTTTTGCTAGTCTGTCATCGTCCATTCGTTCCACGTGATCTCTCCACTGCCTACGACGGTTTCGAACCCACTTCACAACATCCCCCACTCCGCTGTCCTCGCGTATTTTTGCGTTTCTTATTCTATCTCTTAAACTTGTTCCCGTGATCATTCTCAGCGTTTTCATTTCTGTGGTTCTCATAATTTGTTTTGTCTTTGTGGTTTCATTTCTTGTTTCTGCGCCGTAGGTCAGTATCGGTCTTACACAGACCTTGTAAATTCTTGCTTTACTCTCAACCATCATATGTTTATTGTTCCAGATTATGTCTCTTAGTTGGCCTGATATCACGGCCGCTTTGTTGGCCTGTGTGCGTACTGCTTTCGGGAGTAATGCAGAGATATAATGAGGTAACACTAAATGACAACGGGAAACAACTCATACAACTGTGCGCCCAAAACGAGATGAGAATAAATAACACCTTCTTTCCACATAAGTGGCAATATAAACGGACATGGAGAAACACCCGAGAACAAGAATCAACCATAGACTACATAATAACGAACAGAAAAGTGTTACCCCACCAAATACTCGATGTCAGAACTCTGAATTCGTCAGACCTGGGAGAAGACGACTACCGACTAGTATTATGTAAGTACTGGTCCCAATAAAGTATAAACAGAACGCACAAACAGAAACATACCTTTATTAAATACAATACCGAATCATTCGCTAACGATAGCACAAAAGTATTGTATCAGCAGAGACTCTCGGAGAAAATAAAAGCTAATACAATCCTAGAAAATGACGGAGTGGAGGAAGCCTGGGAAAAACTGAAAACAAATATACAAGAGAGCGACAGGGGGGGCTATCGGAACACGAACAGTTAGCACGAACAAGCGAAGCAATACAAAACCATGGTTCACAGAAGAGGTGAAAATACTAGCAAAAGAAAACCAAATACATGTGCATAAACAGACAAAAAAATCGAGATAGACTAGGCCAAATATAACAATAGACACACATAACTTTGAAAGAGTGGAGCATTTTAAATATCTCGGAGCGACAATCACCGCAGATAACGAAATCACAGAGGAGATAAAAGGGAGAATTCAGGCATCAAACAGATGTATGTATAGTCTCAACAACACTATCAAATCCAAGAACCTAACACGAACCTCAAAAATCAGGATATATAGAACAGTGATTAGACCAGTGCTCATGTGAGACGTAAACGCTGACAAAAGCAATGGAAATAAAACTTAGATGTTTTGAGAGGAAAATCCTTGGAAAGATTTTCGGACCCTATCACGACCCCAATACTAATCAATATCGAATAAGAACAAATGCCGAGGTCAAACAGATATATAACGCTAGCGACATCGTACAAGAAATTAAATCCCAACGCCTAAGATGGTCTGGCCATGTCCATAGGCTCCCTAATAACCGCCTTACCAAGTTAATTTGGGAGGAGGCCCCGACAGGGAAAAGACCCTTAGGACGCCCAAGAATGTGATGGAGAGATAACATATGGTCAGATTTAAGAACAATGGAGTTACCCACTGACCCAACTATCATGGACGACCGTGTGAGATGGAAGCAAGTTGTGCAGTCAGCCAAGACCCACCCCGGGTTGTAGGGCTACTAAAGAAGATAAACTTCCGGTATAATCAGAAGCGCCATCATCTTGAAAATATTTTAGCCGAATTGCTCCCAACGACTGTAGTAAACTGCCAAATTTTAAAAACTTTTCGAAGTCTATTTTCCAAGAAATAGATCGCGACAATTCGTCGTGCAACACCCTGTATATTGGGTTCCATTTAAAAATGTAATTTCGTGATATCCTACTTTATAAAGCACCCTGTATAGCTCTAAATATTTTTTAAAATGTTTCCATTTTGGGAACTGTAAATGATGAAACTTATTCCACTCATTCGTTAACACTCTGTTCAATTAACTAGCACGCCCGTTACATCAAATGTCAAAATTCATGTTCAGCGGTAAAAGCGACAACTCATGTGCTGTAACATTGATGACAAAATGTATCATAAAATGCATTTTTCACAAACCCACAATAGCTCATTTTAGATTTTCATGCACATCATGAATGCATGTAAACATACACCGACAATAAGGATTGTTTCTCTAGGCAGTTTGGTCATCTAGGACGGGAACGAAACGACAGGTAGAACAATAGATATGACGTAATTTAACTTCGATTACAATAATTAATGAGTCGTAAAGTCGTGCTACGAAAGAGTGGGTCAATAAAAGTAGGCCCAAATTTGGAAACGAATTTTTAGATTTGATTCATTTAATTGACAAAGAAAATTAGATCTTTTTGATTACGTCGTCATAAGTATTGACTGTTTATTGTTTTTTTTTAGTAGAGCTGCATATGTCAAAAACTAAATAATGATGTATATTTTTCGATAGAAAGTCAACAGTTTTTCTTGGATTACTGCACTCGCTAACAGAACCACTATAAAGTTTGATATTTTAAACCGTAAAGGTACTCAAAACTATTCGGGGGAGGGGAGGAATAGCGCAAAAGTACATAACTACACTGGTATTTACGGGCGCAATACCTTATAATTAAAGGAAAAGGAAGAATAATTCATAAAATCACCAGAGTATAGTTGAAGGCTAGTGGCAGCACCATCGAGCGAAATGCCAACCTAACCTCTATGCCGAAGAGTAGGGGTGTGTTATTCAGGACGCCACTGCATCTAAAGCTAGGCCGAATGGATAAAACCCGCCCTTTCGACTTAACCCCCTATAGATTAGCAAACGCATAAAGAGAAATACCAATGCAAGTAGCATGTGGAACAAATAATACTCGGTTTAGGTAATAATAGTAAAAATCTTTAATTGAAAATTTAATAAATGTTTAAACAGTTTAATGCTAGATACGCTTCAATGAAAGTTCCGTACCAAATAATTATACAACTTAACGAAAGGGGTCTAACTAAAGTTACAAACAACGCACACTGTTAGCTAACGGCCCTTAAAGAACGCAAACCCTATATATTCAATGATCGTAGAATGTCAGTAAATTGCGCAACGCCTTGCAAAAACAAATAGTGGAGAATAAACCTAATTTTCAAAATTTATGAGTTTACGTTAAGACGTAAAATTAATATAAGTTTGTTTGATGGTGTGAACGCTAGCTTGATGGCCTCTCGGCTTGGCTGCGTAGGAACAATTATAATTTCAACAGAGTAGTCCAAAACATGAACAGAATGGATACTAACAGTGTTGACCTGCAAGTAAAATCCGTTGGTAAAGATTAGCTATAAGTAGAATAATCAGTAGGGAGGACTCAAGTACATAAAAAAAACCGGTAGGGAGGACCTCAAGAGAATTTTTCTTACCAAAACATGCAAATTCCTTTTTCCAGGTTTATCCCGGTAAAAATGACCCAAAAACACTAAACAGGTTAAAAATAAGGAGACTAATCCACAAAACTCAATTATAGGGTTGATTTAAAAGACTCTCCAGCTCCTAATCCTAAAAAAAGGTTCCAATAAATATAGATGGAAGTCTTCTGTTTCTTTAACCTATTCGAATAGGAAAAAGTGAAAGTCCAGGCTAAATGGCCTCCATTTATAGCCAAGATCTTTGCTCGCACACAATACTACTTCATTTAAGCGCATTTAATTGACACGATTGCGAGAAATGACAGCTCAATAATATGATTCATGGCAAACAACAGTCGGCTAAAATAAATTTGTTAAATAAGCCAATCCATTAATCACTAGCATTTTCTACTAAAAATTAAGTAAGTATCTCAATAGCTATTTTTAAATTAAAGAAATACATTTCAAATGAAGGAATATTCTCCCTGTAACCCAAAAAATATTACATTGAATAGATGATGTACAATCACATGACAAATAGTAGTAGCCAGGAAAACCGAAATCTATCTGAAAAAAGGTAAAAATAAATTGTTCTGTAAGAAAAATTCAACCAAGCACAGTGTAGTAAAATACCACATAACAAAAATAATGGTCAACTGATAATGAAATAGAACTTTAACCATTCTTTGTGGTGTAAGAATGTAGGATAAAAATAACCGAACTAGAAAGGAAATTAGTAAAAAATAGAACTATGAGAGTTCGTAATATAGTAAAACCAGCAATGCAATAAATTGAATGCTTTTATTGAAAGAGTTTGTGAAAAATATCAAAGGAAAATAGAATTGAGTTGCCCAAAGCAAGAATATTTGCAAAAATAAGGTAATATTAACCAAATTAGCCATACATACAAACTACGTTCACACTGGATCCAGCATAATTTGACATTCGCTCAAAAAATACAATCGCGGTACTTGAAAAAATATTTATTAGATCGTAACAGGTGTCGATTCTCGGATCTATATGCATGAACCCGAAAGTACACAGCAGTCGACCGTATGAATCTTCCATGTGGAGTCAAAACCAACAAAAATTGTTTGCGCGCGAAGTACTTCGAAGCAAATAATCGCCTGTTTTTCCAGAAAAATTGGCCACGTCTCAACAATACCTGTGAAGAATCGAAGAACCGGAGACCACGGATCATTCTCTATCATGACAATGCGAACTGTCTTACATCGACTCAAACAAACGACTTTTTTAGTACTTAAAGCCTGGAATTAATGGACCATTCATCCTAAAGTCCCGTTTTGGTACCCAATGACTTCTTTTTATTTCTGCACATGAAGAACATACTGCGTGGTTGACGATTGTCTATGCCAGAAAAGGCAGTTGGTGCGTTCAAAAACTATATTTTGGCGATATCATCTCTACAAGGTCAAAAATGCTCCTTTGAATGATTTATTTACATTAAAAAGTTCATTGATCCCCATGAAGCATATTTTGGAAAATAATAAAACCATTTTCAATGATAAAGATTTCTTTTTGTTTGGTGTTCCCGAAATTTAGACGGGATAACAAAAACAAAAATTTAAATAATAAATTGTTTTTAAACTGGTAAACATTACGTATCTAATTCGTAATCAAAGTCAGTGAAGCTATCTTTGCTCAAATTAATGATAATTGGTTCCTCTATCTCAACGATCATGAGATCGAGTTTCCACATTTTGTTTTATTCTTTTAGTTTTCCCAATTTTCCGTAGTAACTTTATTCAAAAAAATTCTTCAAAAGTTCAGTTAAATTACTAATTTTATAAGTTGTGTTATTTCTTGCAACTCTACCTTTTACTTCAGAGAGATATTTCCTTCTCCAATGGACAATTTCCGGACGATTTATAAGAACAGATTTCCTATCTGGTTTTTCCCAGCAAAAATTAAGTTCTCTGAGCAATTTCCAGAGCTCAGTTCTTTTAATTTCAGGTAATCCCGATCTTTATTGATTTTAATTAGAATTTTTTTGACGGTTGGGATCTGCCTCTCATAATAAAATGTATGTACAACTCCTTTTATTGCAGTTTTCATCTCTTCTTCCAAAGAGGTTTTTCGTCTGCCTGTGATCGAATGTGGCTTGGGATTATTACCAATTCCAGTCGTATTTACTCCTGCAGTATTCGTTACTTAGTAGAGTTTCCAACTCCTGTCATGTTGGAACACATCTCAACAGAGCTTTTAACATTATTATCTATATATTGATATCTTAAGGCATCATAAACATTCATCGTAATAAGTTTTTCGTTTTAATATAATGAGATTTACAGCACTCCTCAGTTACCTGCTGCACAGGAGCAGGTACGTTGGAGGTTTCGGCAACAGTTTTAATACTCTTTCTAGTTCTTGAATACAATATAGGAATGTGTATGCTTGCGACCGTCCCCCCCCCCCTCCTAAAAGCTTTGAGTTCAGGAAAATAGAACTGATTCTGCCGTTTATATTAGGAATGTGTATGCTGCTGGCACTCCCTCCCCCCTTTTGACAACTTGCTTTTCTTACGATAGCCGCCCCCAAGAGCTTTGGGTTCAGGAAAATAGACCCGATTCTACCTCGTATACTAGGAATGTGTATGCTGCTGCCATCCCCCCCCCTCTCCAAGAGCTTCAAATTCAGAAAAATAGATCCGACCCTGCCTTTTACACCAGATATGGGAATGTTTCCGGTGTCCCCCCCCCCTCCCGTCGACAACTTGCTCTCGCTTGCCACACTGTACTTTTGTGATATCACTGCCCCCCGCCCCTGCTCGTATGTAACAACAAATTAAAAGTCGTCAAACGAATTTTTTCATTCAAGGAAATTGTAAGTTAACTTATTTTTAAACTAGATTTATCTGAATATCAGCATAAATTATTTATCTTGTAAGATTGCTCGAACAAGATCTCCCTTTCGCATTTGTATGGTATTATTATAATAAAATAAATTTTCAACGCAATTCTGAATAAATGGTCAACCAATTATGGCGTCCGCGAATGAAAAAAGAGCAGATGATAATAATAGTAATAATAAAAAAACAAAGCTTGTCATTTTGCAATTATTCCATAGTAGGTATTTAAAGATTCTTATCTACAATTTATGAAACACTTACTAACAAAAAATCGCAATAAAAAGCAAATAAAACATCCAAGTCATCTTGCGCTTGCTAAAATATCTTTGGAAAATCGAATAGAATGAGTTATTCATCGCTGTGTTCTCACGCTCACCTAATATACTTTCAATTGCGCCTTTTTTTCAAATCTCGGCCACAGAAACGGAAAGTAAGTGCGCATTTGGCATTCCGGCGCGCCTATGATATAACCTTTTTAAGGACCCTATAATAATATTTTGTTAATTATTGTAATAATTAATTATCAATCAAAAATATTTCATTCAAAAGATAGTAGAAAAAAATATCACACGGTGATATCACAAAAGTACAGTATGGCAAGAAAAACAAGTTGTCAATGGGGGGGGGGGGGTGGAAACAGCATACTCATTCCTAATATAAAAGGCAGAATGGGTTCTATTTTCCTGAACTCAAAGCTCTTGGGAGGGGGGGCGATCGCAAGCATACACATTCCTATACTCTATTCAAGAATTAGAAAGAGTAATAAAACTGTTACCGAAACCTCCAACGTACCTGCTCCAGTGCCGCAGGTAACTGAGAACTGCCGTAAATCTAATTATATTTCATTATATTTAAATATATTTTATAAATTTACTGCAACATAAAATTTCTAATAGTTTAATTTAATTTCTGTTAGTGAGCAAAGTACACCTTACAGTTTGTTCTAAGTGATTTATCTTGTTTTTTTTCCTCAACGAAAAACCTATTACGATGAATGTTTATGATGCCTTAAGATATCCATATCTAGATAATAATGTTAAAAGCTCTGTTGAGATATGTTCCAACATGACAGGAGTTGGAAAATCTACTATGTACAGAATACTGAAGGAGAAAAAACGATTGGAATTGTTAGTACTCCCACGCCACATTCGATCACAGGCAGACGAAAAACCTATTGGAAGAAGAGATGAAAACTGCAATTAAAAGGGTTGTATATATATTTTATTATCAGAAGCAGATCCCAAAATCAATGAAGATCCTGATTTACCTGAAATTAAAAGAACTGATCTCTGGAAATTGCTCAAAGAACTTAATTTTTGTTAGGAAAAACCAGTTAGAAAATCTGTTCCTATAGATTGTCCGGAAACTATCCCTTGGAGAAGTAAATATCTCTCTCAAGTAAAAGGTAGAGTTGCTAGAAATAACACATTTAACACAATTAGTAATTTAACTAAACCTTTGAAAGATTTTTTTGAATAAAGTTACTGCGGAAAATTGGGAAAAATCCATATAATAAATGAATAAAACAAAATGTGAGAACTCGATCTCATGATCGGTGAGATAGAGGAACCAATTATAATTAATTTGAGCGAAGATAGTTTCACTGACTTTGATTAGGAATTAAATACGTAATGTTTACTAGTGTAGACACAATTTATTATTTAAATTTTTGTTTTTGTTGTATTTTATTGTTTTTAAATTTTTTTTTATATATTTTTATTTTAGTGTGTCCCACTCTTTAATTTTATATATATTTAATTCTAATTAGCCGTAAGTTTTTTATTATTTTACTATTGTATTTGTGTCTTTTTCTTAAGCGTGTAGAATTATCATATTAATCTTATTTTTTTGGCTATATTTCCATATATTAAAGTAAATGAAATTAAGATATCAGTACAGTAGAACTAAAAATAAGTAAGTCTAATTTTAATTACAACAAATAAAAAGTAATTACATTTGATTCCCTTTTTAGTGTTTAATTGTAATTCTGCAGATGGTCTAAAAAATAAAAAATTGAAACGTTAAATACCCTAAAAATGTTTTTAATTAATAATAAAATGACCGATAGCCCCAAAAATATTTTAATATTATATGGACGAATTTATTTTTTTATATATGTTTAACTTTTTGTATTTTTGACAATGGATATTTCTTCGAATTTTTTGAGAGAATAAGGCTACGTTTTAGTCCATTATTATAGACCGGTATTTTTGACTATAAAATTTCTAACCCATTTCTATGAAAAATATATATGTCTAACAGATTTCGCTAAAAACACCGGACTAAAGAAGGAGAAGAGAAAAAGGGTAAAAAATGATTTATTACTCTCTCTAGTTCTTAAATAAACTGTAGTATAAGAGGAAAAATCTGGTCCATTTTCCTAAACTCGAAGCTCTTGGGGGAGGGGGGGGGGGGCGATCATTTTATTTTATTACTGAACCAGCAAAAATGGAGAACTTTATTTATTTTCGAGATACCACTATTTATTTTACATATTGCAAAGCTTTATTCTAATGTTCTTATCATTAATATCCCTATATAAGTGTTTACTTGTTGACATATGTAATATTAAATATGACAATATCATATGTAAAACAAAACTGACCGACTATAAGATTTAAATCTTATGGCAACTAGATAGGGTTTAAATCTTAAATCTTCTTAGTAAACCTGGCTGAAAAAATTTATGATATTTATGAATAAAAATTACAGAAAACAGCTCCCATAAACACTAGTGTAATTTTTAATAAACATGACATAATGAAAAGGACGCTGGTTCAAAAAACAATCCTGTTCTAAATATAAGCAAAATTTTGCATTTTTGCCAGTTTAGTAAAGAACAAGTGTTTTATTCCTCAATTTTTAAGGTTCAAAACTCCACTGACGTATTGCACTTATTAATTGAAACTCCTAATTGTTATAATTATAAAATTAGGTCATGTTAGTGAATTTGAAGGTAAATGTTTAAATTAAATTTATCAGTTAAAGATGACCGATGCAACAATAACTTCTCTAAGTTTTTCGACGACTCAAGACTATTCATTAGACCCCTTAAGCTTTTATGGACGATCCGATCTCCATTGCCCACGCAAAACGATTACTCTCTACGTTCCTTGTAATCGCCGTTATGGTTTTCTGGATTTTTAGAGTCGAAAAGGTCATTATGTGGTGCCTCGCCTCATTGTTTACAACTTGCTTGTTCTAGCTATCTAAAGAGTAACGTCGGTCAATAAAATGAATAAATACAAAGTTATAGCTGAAGTAATTTGTTTTATGGAAATTGAATTCATTCTATTAAAATGTTTTAATGGTTTGATAGGAATGAAATCAAGATTAGATGTAATGGATCTGCGAAAAATTTTGCAGCATGTGAGAAATTTTTATTTTTTTTTTGGTCACCGGCATTAGTTTATATATAAGAAATTACTAAAGAATGTTTAATAATCTGCCAAATATATGCGTTGCTCACTTAAAACTTAGAATGACTTGTAAAATCATTTTTTTATCTGATTATAGAAAGACTTCAGTAATGAATGTCATTATTGTTTAGGTCTTACTTACTTACTTAAGCCTACGCTTTTCTACCTTTCTATATAAGACCCAAGTGGAGTCAAACTTCTGTTTTTCCTCACTTTCCCACTTTATCCCTCTTCTTTCCACTGCTTCCTTTATATCATCGTTCCATTTTGTTGTTGAAATTCCTTCCTTATTACTCATCTACATTCTTTGTTAGTCTCTCGTTAATTATACGACACAAATAATCGTACTACCTTAACTGCCCCTCTTCTATTCTTTCTGTTAATGGTATAAGCTCTAGGTTCTGCCTTATTTTATCACCTTGGTCTTATTTTTCATTCTTCTCAAAAATCTCATATCCATTGCATTCACATGTGTTTAATCTTTTCTGCTATCGTTTATATCTTACGGCTATACATTATTGTTAGTCTTATCACTTTTCCACTATTTCTATCTTGATCTATTTTGGTATTTCCATTTTTCCTAGAAATTATAGTCTCATTATATAAAACATTCTTCCCGCCTTCATTTTCTCTTTTATTTATTGACATATTTTTTCGTCGTTTTGTATTATTATTCCCAGACATTTAGCACTTCCCACTTATTATAATATTTTTCCTTGAATTTTTGATGTCATATCTTTTTTATTTTACTGCAATTATCATTGTTTTGGCCTTTTCGATATTTATCTTTAAATTTGTCTTTGTGATTTCTTTGTTTGAAATTATTCGATTTCTTCTATCACTATTCCCATATTAATTATAGTTACATTTGCTAGTATCCCTTTTTTTGGTATTCTCATTGGTTTCCTTTATGACTCTATCTTCCACTATTAAGAATAGTAATGCGCTTAGCACATTCTCCTGTTTCTCCTATCTTTGCTTCGAATTCTTTAGACACTTCGTTATTAGTCTCTATGATGTTTGTGTCCTTCCAATATTTTTATTAATTCTATTGTTCCTTTACGTACCTTTTGTTTTTTTTTAAATTTTACCTTTATCTTCTCTTCTTACACAATCAAAAGAATTTTTTAAATCTATAAAATACACATTTATTTATTTTTTCTTGTTTGGAAATTTTTCACTTATTTGTCTTATCGCAAATATAAAGCCACTTGTACGTTTTCTCTTCCTGAATCCACACTGAGGGTCTATTCTCAGTTCTTTTTTTTTATTCTTCCTTCTATCATATTTTTTCGGGAATGCTTAATAATATAGTTCCTCTATAATTATTACAATCTCTTGTTTCTTCCATTTTATATGTCGGGAATTTTTTATATAATCTCCTTCTTCTCAGTTATTATGTGTTCTTCTTTATGTTTTATGTTATTAATATTATATTTCTTTTTTTGGCTTATTTGTTTGAATATACTTTACTGTTTTTTTTGTAGTTTTTGATCAATTTCTCTCCAAATTATATATATATATATATATATATATATATATATATATATATATATATATATATATATATATATACAGGGTGATTCAAAAATCGATCACGAAACTTAAGGGGGTGATTCTACTTGACAAAATAAGGGTAGAGCTTCATATAATTTTTTTTCAAAATGTCATTCGTTTTCGAGTTACAAGCCGTCCAAGTTCAAGTTTTTATTTTTTCTTTTTTGAATTACTCGCTTACAGGAAAACCGATTTGACTAATATTTGAAAGATAAGCTAAGTCTTCTGCGCTTCATCATTTTAGTAACAATTCACATTGATTGTTTGCCGCTAGAGGGCACTTTACCTACATTGAAAATTGTTTTTTTGTCATAATTTTTTAGTGTTGACAGCTACAGTAGTTTTTGGCATAATTTCTGAAAGACTGATGCCAGGCCTTTAAAAAAGGTGCTCTTTATTTACATCGCTAAACCCAACGGTTTAGACGTAAATCACCCTTAAAAATTAAGTGGTAAATTTACTTTTCTCATTTCATTACCACCAGCTACCAGGTAAATAGCTATCAAAGTATACTAGAGCTGTCAGTTTAACATCAAATAAATTCGCTTTTTAAACTATTTAATTTATAATCTTAAAATAACTAATAATGGCTAATCAGTAAATATTCATATTATGGATTATTGCGATATACATTTAATTGATAAAAATTAATGAAACAGTACTAAACAACCTAAAAAAGATTCTCAAAATGTCCCCCATTTTCTTCCATACATTTCCTAACACTCTTCAAAAAATGTCGCCTAACTCGATGAAAAATTCCTGGTGTTTCTTTAATAATTTGGCACTTTTCGATTATCCTGAAGCGAAGATCCTCGACGTTGATTACTGGAATATCGTACACCAATTGTTTCAAATGACCCCAAAAGAAAAAATCCATAGGATTAAGGTCTGGTGACCTCGCTGCCCATGCCAATGGTCCACTTCGTCCTATCCATCGCTCAGGATACGTTGCATTCAAATACTGTCGGACACGTATACTAAAGTGGGGCGGAGCTCCGTCTTGGAGGATCCACATGTTGGCCCTTACTTCCAATGGCACATCTTCCAGATACAATGGGAGACGATTTTGGATAAAATCTAAGTATACGTCACCAGTTAATGGGCCATCAAAGAAATAATAAATAATAAATAATAAATTAAATAGTTTAAAAAGCCAATTTATTTGATGTTAAACTGACAGCTCTAGTATACTTTGATAGCTATTTACCTGGTAGCTGGTGGTAATGAAATGAGAAAAGTAAATTTACCACTTAATTTTTAAGGGTGATTTACGTCTAAACCGTTGGGTTTAGCGATGTAAATAAAGAGCACCTTTTTTAAAGGCCTGGCATCAGTCTTTCAGAAATTATGCCAAAAACTACTGTAGCTGTCAACACTAAAAAATTATGACAAAAAAACAATTTTCAATGTAGGTAAAGTGCCCTCTAGCGGCAAACAATCAATGTGAATTGTTACTAAAATGATGAAGCGCAGAAGACCTAGCCTATCTTTCAAATATTAGTCAAATCGGTTTTCCTGTAAGCGAGTAATTCAAAAAACAAAAAATAAAAACTTGAACTTGGACGGCTTGTAACTCGAAAACGAATGACATTTTGAAAAAAAATTATATGAAGCTCTACCCTTATTTTGTCAAGTAGAATCACCCCCTTAAGTTTCGTGATCGATTTTTGAATCACCCTGTATATATAAATTATCCATCTAGACATTAAATATAAAGAATAATTTTCACTCATAATTTAAAAGTATAATTTTGTATTATTTCATTAAAGATATAAAAGTAAAAGTATAATAACAGGTTAAGAACATTGGACACGGTAAAATTAAAGGGTATAGATTATGTTATATTTATAGATATCGGAGATAATTAAGGCCAAGTAACTATTTAATTAGACACTTAATTTGATTTGTTTTATAGTTACAATAGTTTATTGTTTTTTAAATTAAAAAAATCTCTTCCAATAGGTAGCTGGTAGGTAGAGATTTACTTAACATGAAATGAAATAAAGTAAAAAGATATATGTAGGATTCTAATATAAACAAATTATTTCATATTTGTTCCGCCTTAAAAATGACAAAGAAGAACCTACAATAATTATCCAGAAAACAAATTACCTAACATAAACATAACAGATGTTAAAAATTAAAAGAAAATAGTTTTTAGTCATTTATTTTTGAAATTATTAAGCAAAAAAGAAATTAAATACAATTTCTCAGAATCTAGTAAAATTTAATGTTAATTTATTTTTACTTAACTTGATCATGTCATCAAATTTTTATAAAAAAATTTAATCGACTTCTAAAAAGCAAAAAATGACAATATAAATTTTTACATGAAATTGAAATTTTTAAGTCGGCGCCAAATCCGTAATATACACCCCAAGAACCTCCCAATATCATTTTGATCAAAATCGGAAAAGTGTAAAATTTTTAGTCCTCCATATAGTATCTGACATGTTAAATCGTAAAAAATGAATTTCGGATTAGTAATCTACGATTTTGAAGAACCTCGAAAACCAATTTTGAAAAAATGGAAGTAACGTAAAATTTTCAACCCACCCTTTTTTTCAAACTGGTAATTTAATCTTAATCTACGCCCTCGAAGAGGCCCCAGTATCAATTTTGAACATAATCTGAAAATTTTAAATTTTTAAAATGCCATATTGATTTTTTTTAAACACTTTAAAGACCTTTCCTTACTTACGGGTGCCCACCCCGGGTTTCATGGTATTGTCACGACTGTGAGCAAAAAGTCGAAGTGCCGAGCCTTGAGTAACGAGTTTTTGAAAAAAAAATCCCTAAAAAATATGATTGTCAGTCTGATGTCATAAACACATACTGCCCTCGATTCATTGGCCGGAGCAGCTAAGAGCTGTTCAGGTGCAAGAAAGGCTTGCTTTATTCACGTAGTGCAATATGCCTCAGAGCTTGTCAAATCTCCTTTCCCCCTACCCCTCAAACGCCATTAAAAATATTTAGTGGGGCAATAAAAACCTGCCCAACGGCCTCCATGGAGGTAATCCTAAACGTCACATCTCTACATATATTTCTAGAGAATATGGCGAAGAGGACGACTTATAGGATGATGAGAGATGAGGTCATAAAACGAAGGTCCAATCTCTCATGCAGAAATCACCAAATCTGAGATATACTTCAAGATGAAATAAAAAAGAATTTCAACATTGTAAAAAACTTCAGCACAAAGTTTAGTCGCAAGAGCGAATGGGATAGAAACACCATTGAAAAACTCGGCAAGAAATTCACACATATACAGATGGTCACTGAGGAAACTGGAGTAGGAGTATATGGACCCGGCACTAGACCTTATGAAAGCTTAGGTAAGTCACCAAACATTTTCCAGGCAAAAATACATGCTATTTGGCTGTGTATCCAATTTAACAAGGAAAAAAACTATCACTGCCAAGAGATTATCATTATGACGGAGAGTCAAGCAGTCATCAGTGCTCTGAGCTCTCAAGTTATCAGTTCCAAGATGGTCTAGGAATGCTTAGAGGAACTGAATGATTTGAGTAAGAATAATAAAGTCACCTTCATGTGGGTACCGGAACATATCGTGATAGAGGCGAATGAAATAGTAGACGAGCTCGCGAGGAAAGGAGCTGAGATTCCTCTTCTGGGGCCAGAGCCTTTCTGTGGAATCGGTAACAGCGTAAAGCTGGAAGAGGAAAGCAGGAAATCCAATTATTAGACGGATAGTAGATTAACTAAAAACCAGCTCAGAGTTCTGACAGGGATCCTAGGGGACATTGCCACCTGAAGGGACACCTCAAGAATCTCAAACTGGTAGAAAGAGAAGAGTGCAGATTCTGTGAGGAGGAGAACGAAACCTCTATTCATATCCTTGCAGAATGCAGCGCTTCAGAAAACCGCACACCAAATCGAAGAAGGGGAGCTACCCACCTTGAAACCGTCCAACATCCGGAAATTCCTGAGAGAAGTAGGACTGGAGCACCTACTCTTACGCCAATAAGATAATTTTTAAGACTGGGCAGCAGTAGGGGGGGGCACAATAGATCAACCAAGTCGCAGTGTACAGACCCCCAACTCTACGCACATACATACAAGCCCTAGCAGTTGTCAGTTATCATTTTTAAATGCCAATTTTGGGCCAAAAACATTTGATATATGAAATGGAGAAATAAGAAATAAAATTGGTTCATAAACCAGCTGAACCAGACAAGATTCAAAACTAATAAGTAATAAAATAATATTTTTAGAATTTTTTTCTCCAATATGTTTAGCTATACTTATGAAAAACATCAAGTCTGAAAAATATGATTTAGAGGTTATTTATCCTGCATATTAACACTTTAACCGCTTTATTCAGATTTGCTTGAAGCTCCTCAAGGTGGGATGCATCCAACTTTAAAACGCTTGAATCGAGGACAGTAATAGTGATATTAGTGAAATTTCCTTTGTTCTGCTGCAGCCAAGAGCGAACCCACCACCGACGTTGCTTAGGCAACAGAAGAACTGCTGCTCCGCAAATAATTGATATGAGTACTAATTCCTCGATATCCATTTTTTAACAAAAAGTAACATTAGAATAGTTTATAAGATAAACAAAACACAAAATGTGCAATAAAATTTTTATTAAAAAAATTGAACCGACTTCTAAAAGTGCCCTAAAAAGTGAAAAATAACTAGAAATTTTTATATGAAATTGAAATTTTTGAAGTCGGCGGCAAACTAATACCTAACAAAATGTGATTCGCATGAACAGATTCAAAATACTATATTTGTAATTGCTTTCTTACCATAATTTGTATATATTAGTAGTTATTTATTTCATTTAGAAATAATTTGGCGCCGACTTCAAAGATTTCAATTTCATATAAAAATTTATAGTTATTTTTCACTTTTTAGGGCACTTTTAGAAGTCGGTTCAATTTTTTTTATAAAGGTTTTATTTTTCGATTTTTAGCTTTGAATTCATTATGATTTCCAAAAATTATTTGAACTAAGTACTTATCGAAATTAGTTTACCTCGCAATGACTCCAAGGTGGCAAGAAAGCTCGTATTTTGTCCAAAGTTGTAAATCACCCTAATATGAACCACAAAAATTATTTGGTTCTTAAAGGTTTCCATATACCAATAAAACTGTGTCAAACAAATATTTAGTCTGTCACAGTAAATCCACTATTTTAAATTTCAAATTAATTTTAGATTGGTAATATAAATTTCTTAGCTCGATATATTTTATACTACATATTGAATTTGTATATGCCTCAAGAACCCAACAATATCAATTTTAGACAAAATTGTAATATGTAAAATTTTCTGTCCCTCATATTGTATCTTGTCAACCTAATAGTTGTAAAAAATTAACTTCATATTTGTAATAGACAACCCCGAAAACCCCCTGATAACAAATCTGAAAAAATGCAAATAAGGTAAAATTTACAACCCAACAAAAAAATAATTTTAACGTCTCAATCTAATATAAATCTAAACCCTTCAAAGCCCCTTAGTACCAATTTTGGATGAAATCCGGAAACTTAAAATTTCCAGACCGTGATATTGCATTTGACATATTAGATTTTTCTTTTAATAATTATATATTCGATATTTACATCCTCAAAAACGATTCAGTCCCACCTTTGAACAAAATTGAAGAATGTAAAACTTTTAGTCCACTATATTGAATCCTGAAAAAATACGTTTAAATTCATAATTTACGCCCTATATCAGTTTCGGAGAAAATCAAAAAATTTTAAATTTGTAGTACGCCATATTAAATCCGCCAGATTGGGTTTTTCAAAAAATATTTTAAATTCGTAATTAACACTAACAATAATCCCCCAATACTGATTTTAGACAAAATCGAGAGATGTAGAATCTTTAATCCGCCATCTTGGATCCGCCATATTTATTTTTTATTTTTTAATAATTTCACATTCGTAATTTGCAATCGCAAAAACTCCTTCATATCAATTTTGAAAAAAATCGAGCTAAATTAAATTTTATCCGCCATATTAGATCCGCCATATTGAATTTTTTTAAAATAATTTCAGATTAGCTATGTGCAACCCCGAAAACTCCCTTTGATATTTTTTGTCCGCCATATTGGATCCGCCATATCGAATTTAAAAAAATATATTTTGGATTTGTTATATGTGACACCGAAAACTCCCCCACATCAATTTTGGAGAAAATCGGACAAAATTAAATTTTTTTGTCCGCCATATTAGATCCGCCATATTGAATTTTTTAAAACTAATTTCAGATAATAAAAAAAATAAATGAGAAAAGACCTTAAGATTCGTTCTTTACACTTTCAGAAATCCCCCAATACCAATTTTGGAAAAAATCGAGAGATGTTAAATTTTTAGTTCGCCATATCAATTTTTTTTTAAAAATTTTAAATTCGTAAGCCTTATTATTAAAAAACCTTTAAAAAAATCATCGACCTCCACCCAACTGACAACTGTAAACAATAAATACTCGTACATTCTAAACCATACCGCGCTTTACATGATCGCTATTTATTCCACCGCCAACAATTTTATAGTAAGTGCATAAAATGTTGAATGGATGTAGCGAAAAGTAGTAGTGCAGTAGGATAGTCATGGTTGCTTAGGAAAAAACAAACTAACAGCGCAAAAGTGCGACCTAGTGACAAGTGCAGCGGAACGAGTGATGCGTTTTTGTTTTATTTTTTAAACGTGATGTCCGGGAAGTGATAAAAATGTGATTTAAATTGTTATATAATATAAATCGTGGGGTTGCGAGTAAAGCAGGATTTGAAGTGGAAAATGAAGAGAGGCTTATTAAGTGGTAAAATTGGTGGAAGGTGAAAAAATTTCTTATGCATGAGCGAATTTATCTCACTATGTTCTGATAATGATTAAACTGTTGTCCCATATTATTTTTAATAAGGAATTTATAACATCAAAGTAGATACTAAAATATGACTTATTCCAGAAACGACCGTATTAATAAATTTAAATGTTTAGTTTAAAATTTTGATTTATATCTAGTCTCATAACTAAAGAATTTATGATGTATCAACACCAAAACTTGGTTAATGAGTTTTTATGAAATTAAAGAATAAATTAAGTTCCGCATCCTAAAAACCTTCTAGCTATCGAATTGCGTGTTTATTTTGAAATTTTCTTAGATTAGCAATGAAAATTAAAATTGGCTAGAATTTAATAGACTGTCCCTCATTTATGGCGACTTTAAATCATATGATTTTTGATTTAAAGAAGAATTACATATATATATATATATATATATATATATATATATATATATATATATATATATATATATATATATATATATATGACAGATAACGAACTTATTAAACAAATTCACTCATTAAAAAATGATAGTGCCCCAGGTAAGGATGGTATTAGTGCTAAAACTATTAAATTTGCACATTTAGAAATAATTAAACCTTTATTACATATTATTAATCTTATTTTTAATACAAATAAAATACCATCTTATTTTAAACAGTCAATAGTATCTCCAATTTATAAAACAGGACCCAAAAACAAAATAGGAAATTACCGTCCAATAAGATTAATAAATAATTTTGCTAAAATATTTGAGAAATGTCTAAAGGATCGACTCGTAAACTTTCTAAAAATGAATGGCATTTTATCGGGGAATCAGTTTGGCTTCTCAGAGGGAGTGTGTACTGCTGACGCCATATATGGTCTGAGTTCTGAGATAATAGGCAAATTAAATGTGGATAAGAAGGTCATTGCCGTGTTCATAGACTTAGCGAAGGCTTTTGATACCGTGTCCCATGAAAAACTTCTGGAGATCCTGGAACCCTATGGAGTGCGGGGCAGGGTATTGGAAGTCTTTAGGAGTTATCTTTTTAACAAAGAGCAGTTTACAAAGGTCAATGGCTGCCTTAGTGCGCCGCGGAGAATTCGGATTGGTGTTCCACAGGGGACCATTTTGGGACTAATACTTTTCGTGACCTACATTAACGTTTTATTGTTTTATTATATCTTATTCTTATGCTGATGATACGGCCATTCTGTTCTCTGGTGATACTTGGGATGAAGTAAGAGATAATGTAAAGGAAGGCTTTATGATATTATATATATTATATATATATATATATATATATATATATATATATATATATTTTCTTGATTCTTGAACCATAGATTATATCATTTTTCTTAATTTTTTATTTTCTTGGGTTTAGGTTCTATAATTAATAAAACACAAAACGATTGACGTTTCGCCCTTTATTCAAGGCATTTTCAAAATTTATTCCACGTGCGGCCCATGTGATAAATGATATAATCTATGGTTCAAGAATCAAGAAAATTAACATTGATAGTTTGGGTTGAAGCTACTAGAACAAAACATCCATTATGGCATTTTATAAGGAGATAGAAGCATCACATGGGCCGCACGTGGAATAAATTTTGAAATGCCTTGAATAAAGGGCGAAACGTCAATCGTTTTGTGTTTTATTAATTATAGAACCTAAACCCAAGAAGATAAAAAATTAAGAAAAATTATATATATATATATATATATATATATATATATATATATATACAGTGTGACCAGTAAAGTCTGAGTCATATGGAAATTTTTTTTATTAATTGCTTTATTCGAAATTTGACTTTGTCATAAATTCGATCGAGATGAAAATTAACCAACAAATAGTAGTCACGTGATTAATATTATCTGTCAAATTGTAATTTGTTTCCAAAAAAAATCAAAATATCGAAAGAGGTTGTAACAAAAAGTTTTTTTAAATGCAATTTTTAGCCCATGTGCAAAATTTCAGCTGTATAAGATAATTTAGATTTTGTGCCCATTTTTTGTAATTTGCACCACTGTTATAAAATAAGACTCAACTTAACCTACATAAAACTTCTTAGTTTTGACAATGCTTCATTCCAGATATATTTTGTTTGAAGTAGCGTCATATTAAATGTGTGTTTTGCTTCAAAATCCAAATAGGCCTCTCAAAATTTGATCACATGTGATGCAAAGTGTATTTGTTTCTGACCCTGTATAAGGTAACTTCATAACATAACTATTTTTGAAAACGTAGTTTGTGTCTAAAAGTAGTACATATTATAATTAAGACAAACAAGTACCACAGTGTCATCAGAAAAGTCTGCATTAGGTGAAAAATAAATTTTAAATGCGTTTAATTTTTATATTATGATTTTTTTATTAAAAAATTTGAGTTTTTACAATTAAACTATTTTCTTAATATTAATGTTTATTACCTTTAGACACAAGCACTTTAGAATTTTTTTTGGACAAAAATTTAAATTTGACAGTGAGTACTGTTTTTTTAGTTAGTTTTCATCTCGATCGAAACAAAAATTGATGCTAATGTTTCGTGTTAAACGGATAATATGCACTCCCAAAATTCGAATGAATGGATTTTGACGTTTGAAACCTCAAAACATTGATTAGGTTTTGTATTTTCAAAAAACTGCTGGCCTTTAAAAGTATGCAATTTGGCAGATCCAATATGACCCCGAGAAAGTTGGTTCTCGTGATGAAAAATCCTTGAAAAATACCTGCCAATTGAATTTTACATAATTTTTAGGATCGCTAATTATGAATCCACCATCGAAAATACAAAATTCAAAATGGCGGATCCAACATGGCGGACCTAACCACTTAAAAACCATTTTGTCGCACAAAATGATTTAAAATCAGTTTTCGATATAAAGAAATTATTGAGATAGGGGTTTTAAGGTCTCTGAGTCTCATTGTATCATCGAAATTTTAAAATTTTAAATGACAGATCTAATATGGCAGTCGTAAGCCTTCTCTAACCTTTTTTCGAATATATCATAAATGCAGATTAGTTGAATTTATTGTTACTAAGATCATATTATGTCAAATATATAGTCGAACCCTTCTGATTTGGCTAGAAATTCACAGGCACATTTGTTTTGTCTTGAATACGCCATTTTGGATTTGTAGTTTCTACAGTATATCTAAAACCACAGACAACAAAAACAGTGCACAAGAAGTTTCGAGTGAACTGGGTTCACACTGCCGCAGAAAAATAGGTTTGAAGAGTCTGCCATATTGAATCTGCCATTTTGAATTTTGAAATTTCGATGACACAATGAGACTCAGAGACTCCAAAAACCCCATACTAATAATAACTAATTTTCATGTAGAAATCTGATTATAGTTTATTTTGTGCGATAAAATGAGTTTTACGAGGGTTAGGTCCGCCATGTTTGATTCGCCATTTTGAATTACGTATTTTCGATAGTGGATTCATAGTTAGCGATCCTAAAAACCATGTCAAATTCATTTGGGATCTCTTTTTTAAGAATGCTTACCATTTTATTATACTTTTTAATTAATCTCATAACGAGAATCGACTTTCTCGGCGCCATATTGAATATTTTCAAAAACCAGCAGTTTTTTGAAAGTACATAACCTAACGAATAATTTGAGACCTCAAACGTCAAATTCTATTCACTCAAATTTTGGGAATGCACATTATTCGTTTGACACGAAACAGTAAAAAGTGATATTCCAAAAAACAAAAAATCAAATGTTGTCTACCAAATAACCTGCAAGGATGATCCATCGAATTATATCGACCAAACTAGTCAGAATCTTCAAAATCATCTAAATGGACATAAATATGACAAAAAAAAATATTACAGCCCTAAAAAAATACGAAATGAAACACAAGCACACCTTTGATTATGAAAATACAAAAATCTTGAAAACTGAAACCAACAAAGGAAAACGAAAATTTTACAAAACGATCGTAATAAAAAAAATCCGAATGCCGTAAACGATAAAGCAGACATTAATAATCTAAATCAAATTTATTCAGCATATTGAAATAAACCAATATAATTTTTTTAAAGTAAATAAAACAATAAATAAGAATAATTCTCCTCTTTCAATTCTTCTAAATTGAATCACGATATTTTATCAGAAAGATATCACTTCAATTAAAAGACCCAAACTTTTTACGCCACTTAAAGTACCTAAAACATACACCAGCTGGGTTCCACATTCAGTCAAGTCAAGGCAGTTATAGGGTTAAAAATGTAGTGTCCATTCTTCTACCTGGACTTTTAAAAATACTTTTGAAAAGTTAATATACAAGAGAGTGTGTGATTTTAATTGGTTTGTGATGTAATTAATTTTTATTTAAAACAAAAATCTCTGTTTTTAATGGTAAGTTTTTTACCTGTTATTTCGTATATAATAACATTAAAAATGTACATTTTTGTAGAATTCGCCGAAACCATCAGTTGAAAAAGATTGGAAAGGATCGAAACGTCCTGAAAAATAAAAATATATATACAAAAAGTATAACTACTTTATATATGTAGTTTCAATATTAAAATGAACCATATTCTCAAGAAAATAATCAACTAAAAACATATTTAATGGTTCAAGAAAAATTAATTCCTATATATATATATATATATATATATATATATATATATATATATATATATATATATATTACTCTCTATATATATATATATATAAATATTCTGTATTTGAAAGTTTATTATTTGATTGTAGAAAATGATTGTTGTCATCTGATGAATGAAACGTATTTCGATACAAATTCGTTCAATTAATTGAAGAAATATAACAAACAAACTTTATTTGTGATTACTCAATTTTAACTGGAGAAAGTCAACATCTTCATTTGTTTGACACTTTCAGCAAGTCTGATGTTAATCTCCCAAAATTATATATTAATTTGAACCAACTGTGGGCATTCTATATCGCTTATCTGGTCCGAGAAATTCAATTTTTCAAAAATGCGCAGCAGGTGTTATTGTTAAAGTGTAACTATTGTTGTTAGATACACCCTTGTTACTGTCTCGAGGGCAGATTTTTGTCCTGCGGAGTTCATTAACTGTACATAATAGATTTATTATTAAATAATAAATTATTTTAATCATGGTAATCAATTTTAGACAAAGAAGACTGTTTGAAATTAAATAACTTTCCTCTATATATAATTTTATGAAAGTAACTTTAAATACCAATTAGGTTTTTAACTTTCTGCGTTGGCAATGAAAAAAAATACGAGCTTATAATTATATTTTTTAAAGTTTAAATTGGTATGAACATAACTAGTACATTAAATAATTACCCTGTACTTGTACATATCATTCGGTTAAAAGTCCAAATAAAATTAGAAAAAATTAATATTATAATTTTACGGATACGTTTACTAAATGTGGTTCGCCAGGTAATGTAATATCCTGCAGATTTAATTACTAAATGCTAAAAATATCAAGATATTTCAGGACAGTATTCTAATAATTCCAAAAAAAGATTTATTTTAAATAGCAGGAAATGTCTGTATTCGCTTTAAAATTATGGCATGTTTTCTTTAGCCTTATACCTCCTTTGTTTCACCTCTAGTCTTAGGCCTCTTCCTATTAAAGTACTCCACTAAGTTTTATTATGTGTGGTCCCCCTCCATTTCTTTGTACTGACAATGAGCACTAGTTTTGAATTTACTTCGTCCAGTATCCACTTTCATCGGGACTTTTCCGTATGTTTTGCTTTATTACTTACTTCTATTTTACATTATATCCAATCTCCTGATACCTAACATTTTTCTGTCCATTACTATATGTGCGATGGCTAGTAGTAGCAGCAGCATGCATGTATATATATATATATATATATATATATATATATATATATATATATATATATATATATATATATATATATATATATATGTCTATATATATATATATATATATATATATATATATATATATATGTATATATATATATATATATATATATATATATATATATATATATATATATATATATATTGTTGCAGTTAGGCCGGCCCCTGGCGGCTCTAATTTGCGCTTCGTGGAAAATTTTTGGATGTTTCGTCCAGGTGCCAGTCGTAGAACTCATCAGTGGGATTCCGACTAACACTTTCCCAGACACCCGTCGTCGTACTTATTTATGTTCGGATCTTTTATTTGAAGTTAAATCTGACCGGAGGATGGCGGTAAGATGTTGAATAATACGCCACCCCCCTTTAGGCCAGACAACTTCGTCGTTCTTTTGAGATTTCATAAGTCTTAATCTCGAACGAACGCCGATCGTTGGATGCCCAGAAACTGCGGGGACTAACACCCCGAATTATGTATTATTCAACGTCTTCTTTGTCACATCTGTCGTGGGCTCAGGCTTAATGCCTTTCCATGCAGGGATCATATATCTTAGACTTCATCAGGGCCGTCGAGCACCCTTCACCCCTACCATTCAAGTTACTTTTCGGATATCCTGTCAGGGCCGTCAGGAAGTGCTTCACCCCTATCATTTAAGTTGCTCCCGTGAACCCCATCAGGGCTGTCTAGGTAATGCGTCACCCCTATCATTTACGTCTCTGCATATCGAGGCCGATCAGCATCCCCTTTCCCCCATATCACAGTTGAAACTGAGAGTCTTATCAACACCGATCCTCACTTTCATCCCCCCCCCCCATCACACAGTGATACCGAAAGTACTTATCAAGGCCGATCCGGTAGTACCGTCCCCCCATCACACGAATATCGAGACTCTATGACCCGCTGTAATCGTTCTCTACAGGAATGCCATGTCGCAGTTAGGCCGGCCCCTGATGGCTCTAATTTGCGCTTCGTGGAAAATTTTTGGGTGTTTCGTCCCGGTGCCAGTCATAAGACTCGTCAGTGGGATTCCGACTGACACCTTCCCAGACACCCGTCGTCGTTCTTATTTATGTTCGAATCTCTTATATGAAGTTAAATTTGACGGAGAATGGCGGTAAGATGTTGAATACGACAATATATATATATATATATATATATATATATATATATATATATATATATATATATATATATATATTTCTTCGCTCATTCGTTACAGGTGTCCATACCAATTTAACTGCTTTTCAGTTAGATTGTCCATTATCGTATTTTTTACTTCCATTCTTTTTCTGATGGTGTTATTTCTTACATGATCAAGTAAAGTTAATCCGGAACATCTTCTTCAGTACCTCATTTGGGTTAAAAGAAGTTTTTGGGACATATTTTTATCTGTGACCCACACTTCTGACCCATACATCAGAACTGGCTGAATCACAGCCTGATGTATCATTATTTTTGTTTTATTTGTTAGATTCTTACTCCACAAGATTGGATGTAGTGCTTTAATCATATTTTTCCTTTTCCTATTTTCTTTAGTATATATTTATTATGTTTTCCATCTTCACCTATTGTAACTCCTAGATATTCGTATTGTCTAAAGTTTTTTATTATTCCGTTTTCTGTTTCAATGTCTTGTCCTATGCCTCCTATAGTCATGTATTGTATCTTTTGTATGTTTATCTCTAAACCCCATTTAGTGAATTCTTCTATGAGTTTATTTATCATGTAAGTCATGTCTTGCTGGTCTTCCTCAAGAAGTACCTGATCATCGTGCAAAAAGGATTGTATACAAGTGAGTGTCTTCTATCCATATCTCCATGGGGCTACATTTTCTTGTCCACTGTTTTAAAGCGTTGCAGAGATAAATTTTAAACAGGGTTAGAGAGAGGTAGGAGCCCTCTTTAACCCCTTTTGTTTGTGAGAAAACCTTAAAAGTTTGATTTCCGACCTTAACAACCGCTTAGTTTTCTCTACGCAGTGTTTTTATGGCGTTTATATATAAACTATTTATGCCAGCTTCTTTCATTGCGATCCATAATTTCTACAAAGGAACGAAGTCAAATGCCTTACGAAGATCTATAAAAGTAGCGTGAAGCGCAATTCCTCTTGCTAATCTCTTTTCTGTCAGTTGTTTTATTGTAAATATATTGTCCAAGTAGGATCGCCCAGGTCGAAATCCACCTTTTTCTTCAATTTTTGTGGTTTTCTCTTCTATTCGGGCTGTTAGGACTATTTCGTAAAGCTTTCCAATGGACGATGTAATACTAATACCCCGATAATTACTGTAGTCGCTAAATGGAATTTATGTAAGAGCTCCTCCAATCTTTTGGAATCATTTCCCGTTCCAGACACTTGTTAAAAATTACAGCTCATACGTTCTTGTGGTGGTGTACTTAATTAACTCGAAAGGTAAATCCCCTGGTCCTGGTGCTTTATTATCCAATAAAAATACTGCTATAAAAGTTCAAAATAAGTGTCCAAATATTTTTGTATAATTATTTTAGAGTTTATAGAAACGAAATATTAGAATACTTAACTATTTTATTGGTATTGGGATTCCACCATTGAAAATTAATTGGATATGCATCTCGTGAACATGCCATGCATCACAAAAAATATGAAATCCAATCAAAACATCCTTTATGCTCTCGATTAGTGCCTCAACAACAGGACGATGCTTAGATCTATTTTGTCTTAAAACAAAAATATTTAATATAATGCGAGCTCTCACACATCGGCAGAAACAAGTGACTTTTTGAGCATTCAAAATATGAAATTGACGATTCTTTCGCCATAGAACCCTGATTTGGTACCCAATGATTTGTCTTTATTCCCATTCTTTTACGCTAGAAAACACGGTTGATGCATCCAAAACGTCATGTTTTTAAAATACCATCTTCACAGTAGAAGAAGTACCTTTCGTATTGGTTCAAATACATACAAAATTATATTGATCGTCGTAGAAAATATTTGGAGAAACATTTTCAATGACAAATATTTTTTTTGTTTGTTATTCCTGAAATATAAACGGCTAAACTAGTATTATAAATGAATGAATGAATGAAATCGGGGTGGTGATACTAGATTATCGATGCCTAGGCTTCTACTGCGCCCTTTATATCCCACCATAGCTGCTGGTCATTCGAGACTGATCGTCTTTGCGAATCCAAGCAGCCTCATTAGTTGAACTTGCCTAACTGCTTCCAGTATCAAAATGGTATCTCCTAAATATCTCTCTCAGTCCGTTGAATGCTAGGCACTCTCTGAGAATATGGTCAACAGTTTCATCCTCCTCCAAACACTATCTGCACGTCGGGTCGTCTTCGACACCGATTGGATGACAATGTCCCGTCACCAATTTCACCACAATTCTCAGCTCTTTTCTTCCCATGGAGATAAACTCTTTAGTACGCCGTGCGCTGGCCCAGTTATATGTTCCTTAGCACACCTCATTCCAGGATTCTCCTCCACGATTCAATAAATTTGCTTTCCAGCAACGATTTTAATTTCCTTTTGCCAATAGCAATTAGGACAGTTAGTTTTGGTTGGGGTCCATACGGTTTAGTTGCCGAACACAACTTTGCCAGACCTGGGACTCATAGGAGTCTGACTGTGCAGCCCTTCCTTGTCATACCATTCAGTACGTCCTTGCACTCAGGCACTAGTCGCGAAATTACGACACTGGACTTCAGTGCCAATATCGCAGCCTTACTATCTGAGCATATATTTATTACTCTATTCCTGTCTATGTCTCTCTCATAGAGATAGGCACACTGCAGAATAGCATAAATTTCCGCTGTGAAGATTGTCACACATTGTCTGAGAGAGTAGTATTCTGTAACTCCTCTGCTGCTGCCCAATACTCCGGCTCCAGCTCTTTCATCTTGTCGAGATCCATCAGTATACCACCAGAATCCATTTGTAAGAAGATTTTGCTCTCCCTCCCAATCCTCTCTACTTGACAGAAATATCTCCAGGGAGAGGTTGGGTTTTAAAAGCGCTGCCATGTAATCTGTCCGCATGGAGTGATGAACACCTCTCCACCGCGCTTTTCCAGACACTTGAGTAGCCGTCCGTTCCAATCCCAAGATGTCCTAGGCAACTGAGACGATAAAGAGTCTTTTTTCTTCTCGTTCTCTATATATAAGTGAAGAGGAGACAGGTTCACCAGGACTTCAAGAGCCCTGATGGGAGCAGTCTTCATCGTATTTAATATTTCCACACAAGACATTCTTTAAACTTTGTAAAGCGGAAGAATGTGGTTGCATTATTAATATTGATCTTAATCTCTTCCTCAACTTCTAAAATTCCCTGTGCTAGGAAGCAGAAGACTGCAATTTCATCAGTATCCCCTCAATGTTTTCTTGTTCTAACCCAATATAGCTAGCACTGCAGTCTTTAGTATAATTACAAAAAATGATATTGTATCATAAATCACAAGCAGATGTTAATAACAGATGCCGGCAATATTTCAGATTAAGAAACGATACTATACTTATCCGACGGTTTTTGACGCGTCGAACCCGAATTTGACTTCCAATTTGACTTGTCAACTCTAGTTTTTGAGGTGGATCCTAACTTAAAAGTGTAAAAAACGCTCTTTTTCGGGAAATGTTTAAAAGGAACTACTATGTTTTATACCACTAAATTTATTAAGAAAATAGTGACTGCAGTTTCAACTCACAGAGTCATTTTCAAACTGAATAACAAAGGTAGACTAAGTATTCAATACAAAAACATGAGAAAATTTAACAATAAATAAAAACTACCTGAGATATTTCATTATTACAAAGGGGAGGTACTAAATTTTGGGAACTAATCATTATTTGGCGACAACAAATAACGGGAAAAACCCAAGTTCTGTCTGGTCATTAAGCAAATTTACATTTTTATTTCTACTATGTTTATATATTTCTAAAGATTCAAGAATATTTAACTTTTGGCCCTTTGTTGAATAATGCAATATGTCAGTGTTGCCCAAATCAGGAAAACTGTGGTTGTGTTCTAAGCAATGGTTGGCAAAGCTCGAGTCTGTTTTTTGTAGTCTATATGATCGGTGGTGTTCTGAAAGGCGAGTTTTAAAGCTTCTACCACTTTGTCCAATATACAAGCTATCACACTCTGAACATTTTAACTTATAAACTCCTGATTTAAAATGTTCAGAGTGTGATAGCTTGTATATTGGACAAAGTGGTAGAAGCTTTAAAACTCGCCTTTCAGAACACCACCGATCATATAGACTACAAAAAACAGACTCGAGCTTTGCCAACCATTGCTTAGAACACAACCACAGTTTTCCTGATTTGGGCAACACTGACATATTGCATTATTCAACAAAGGGCCAAAAGTTAAATATTCTTGAATCTTTAGAAATATATAAACATAGTAGAAATAAAAATGTAAATTTGCTTAATGACCAGACAGAACTTGGGTTTTTCCCGTTATTTGTTGTCGCCAAATAATGATTAGTTCCCAAAATTTAGTACCTCCCCTTTGTAATAATGAAATATCTCAGGTAGTTTTTATTTATTGTTAAATTTTCTCATGTTTTTGTATTGAATACTTAGTCTACCTTTGTTATTCAGTTTGAAAATGACTCTGTGAGTTGAAACTGCAGTCACTATTTTCTTAATAAATTTAGTGGTATAAAACATAGTAGTTCCTTTTAAACATTTCCCGAAGATGATTAACTACCACATAGTAACGGCTACCAGCATCACCTTTTTAAAAAACGCTCTTTTTTGTTATATTGAAGTATATGTTTCAGGATAGCATGAAACTTTTCGATATTACACGATGGGGCATCTGAAAGTTCCGCTCATTGCCATCAAAACGAATTTTGAACCAGCTCAAAACCTTTTTTCCTCTCTGAAATATCGCTTGTAGAAATTTATGTTTTTTTTATATGATGTAAAGAATAAAATACTATCAAACTCACTAAATGCTCATCATTTTTTAAAATTTTCCATCATCGTTCTATAGAGAACAGTAATGATTTTTAAGACATAGGAGACTGTTAATAATAAAGGAAACAAAAATAAGTTAACTAATTATTTTATAAATAACAGGTTTTGTATAACCCATATCCTGTAAACTATTAAATTACTCTTAAACTTTACGGTACTATCTGATTTGATTTAGATTCGATTAAAGTACTAAAAATAATTCAGGCCGTTAGTTAATTTCTAGTACCTAATAAATATAATTTTATGTAAATTCTAGTAAAAGTCTCAGAAAAGGTAGTGGCACTTTACTTTTAACGCAATAACTGTTCGTTACGTATATTTATTGCAAAATAAATTAGTTAAAAACATTACGGTGACCTTTATGTAATTTACTATAAGCATAATAAAATCGTAATAATTATTACTAAAATAAATATAGCGATCAGGTGTTATAAAGAATGTAATTTTTTATCGGTACTTTGTAAGGTATAGACCATATTAATAATTGTCATCTTTACTTTTAAATAGACATTTGCGTCTTAGAAAGTCCAAAATTTATTTAAATTTCTTAAATAATAATAAAAGATGTTGATCTAGGAATTCTGCTAAATGGAGAAAAAATAAGCAAGTAAGGCATTAATACGTTCACAGATAAACTATCATCGTTTCAAAAAGGCAACACTACTAGAGGATATTCGCCAACGGTTCGAAGAAATTAAAGAATATACATTAGAAAAAGACTATGCCCCCATCCTAAGAAAAATTGACGCTATTTGTGACAAAGTGAGAACAAAACAAGAAATCATACACCAAAAGAAATTTTCCAAATACCTGAACAGACAAGAACGACAACAGCCATCTCAAAGCCAGAGGACAATTGTTAATATATCTGACAAGGAATTAACATCAGCGGAAAACTTACTACTTGCCAATGATTTGAACTTCACGGTTGATCCAAAAGAGGTTCCCATTCTCGATATAATTAGCGCCGCAGACTCAGCGAACATCGAAGACCCTTTTGCAGATGAATTCAGGTGGAAAATAAGAGAAACTCTACAAAAATCTAGAAAAACCGAACCAAACATCAGCAAAGGAGAGAAAACTGCCCTAGCTAACCTACAGAAGGACTCCAGTATTAAAATTCTACCAGCGGATAAAGGAAATGCTACAGTAATGAATGCTGAGACAAACAATCAAAAAATTGACGAAGTTTTAAGGAAAGGAAATAATACATCTCTTGATAAAGATCCCACATCTGCAATTGAAGGAAGAATTTATCGCGTTCTTAAGAAACATGAACGGTATATTCCTGAGAGGATCCGGACTTAGTTGACGCCACACCATAGCAAAACTCCACATCTTTATGGACTCCCGAAAATACATAAGCAAGACATGCCCTTACGACCTATCACGAGTTCCCGGACCTCTCCGACTTCTGAACTTGCCAAATTTCTTCTTCCAATCCAGAGACCATTACTAGGAAATACATCGTCCTGGGTTAAGAACTCGCAACATTTCGTAGAAATTATACGTGAAATAGAAGTACAACCGGAAGACCATTTTATTAGCTTTGACGTGGAAAGCCTATACACCAACATTCCAATTAAGGACCCACTAAAAATCATAAGAGAGAAACTTGCAGAAAACCAGACCTTAGCAGAAAGAACATCTTTACCACATTATGGACTTGTTGGAAAATTGTTTGACTAATTTCTATTTTCAAGAAAAGGAAAAATTCTACATCCAGGATGATGGACTACCGATAGGATCTTCACTCTCACCGGTGGTCGCAAATATTTTCATAGAATAGTTTGAGACGTTTGCAATTGAATCCACAACTAAGAAACCAAAGTTATGGCTCAGATATGTAGACAATACTTTTATTATTTGGAGTGGAAACGACGAAGAACTTCGAAACTTCCTTTTTCATCTCAACAATATCAGCCCAATAGTTAAACTCACCATGGAGAAAGAAGTAGAAAATAAATTACAATTCTTAGATGTCTTGGTTGAAAGAAATGGCAGACAAATTCGAACTTCGGTTTACAGAAAAGTCACGCAAACAGGACAATACCTTAATTATTCGTCTAATCACTCCAACAACACCAAACAAGCAATTATAAGAAATCTCGTGGATAGAGCCTTAACTCTCTGCAACTCTAACGAGAACTTGATGAAAGAGATAGATTATATTAAAAGTGATCTGATAGCTAACGAATACCCAGTATATCTAGTGGATAAATTTCTAGAACAACGCTGAAATAGGGCAATATCGACAACGGATGAAGAACGAAAACCAGTATTGAACATTCCCTATGTTAAAGGCATTTCAGAAAAAGTTAAAAGGATAGGAAAACGATATAAAATCAACCTTGTTTTCAATTCAAATAACTCTCTGAGAAGTCGGCTCACTAGGGTCAAACCAACAACTCAAACGGACATGAAGAACTGTGTATATCAGATACCACGTGAATGTGGCAATTCCTACGTTGGCGAAACAAATAGACCTCTTGACGTAAGGATCAAAGCACACCAAAAATGCACATCTCGAGGAGAAACAGAAAAATCTAGTGCCGCCAACCATGCCTGGACTCATGGACACCACATAAAATGTAAAATGGTCTGAAGCTAAAATACTACACCGAGAACAACATTGGAGAAAACGGAAATTCAAAGAAGCCGCGGATATACATCAGAACCCGAGATGTTTTAGTAAACCATCTTTAGATATAAGAGAAGTATGGAAACCACTTCTTAATAATTGTAAACTAAAACCAAATGCAGCATAAAAAAATGGGATTTTGCCATAGCAGGCATGACTGCACCCATCTCAGTCACACTCCACTGCAATTATTTTTGGTATAAATAGTCATGTAGCTAATGGATTTATTTAGTTTCACGGCTAGAGTTAACTACTAGCCGAAACGTCGTGATATTCAACAAAAATAAAGACAATGAAAGGAAACAGATATCTACTATTTCGCAAGAATAAACAACTTTCGATACGCGAATGGGACGGTCATATTCAGTGATACTTTAGATGGGTGACAGTATCTTGTGAATGAAGTAACACTAAACTGTCAGAATTACAAAATTAAAATTAAAGCTAATAAAACGAAAGAAATTGATGGTCATCAATCTATGAAATTGTAATATCGTAGGTAATCAAGAATTTATTAATTTTGTGAGTGAGTAACCTATCTTGGCACTAATTTCAACGATCAATGAGATCACTCTCAAAATATAAGAATCCGGATTGAAAAGGTCAGAACAATATTCAAAATTAAATTTTTTCTATGGTTATGTGTTCTCATTTCTACTCTATGGTAAAAGACTGAAGGCCTTTGAAATGTAGCTTTATCGACGTTGAGTATTTTATAGATAGATCGTGTCACAAACCAAGCCATTTTACAAAGAATGAATAAAGAAAAGGAAAGATTTAATATCTGAGATGTATCATCAGAAACGGAGACAGACGCAAATTGCTGCCAAATATACTACAAGGCAAAGTATTAAGAAGGAGATGTAGGAAAGCGACTACACAATTGTTTAAAACTGCAGCTAATAAAATGATAGTAGTTAATATGATTGCTGACATCTGGGAATGGATAAGAACTCTAAGAGGAAGTATTCACAACAGGTATTTACAAGTCAAATTGAAATTAACGCAAAGTTATTATGTCGTTAAAATTCAGTAAATATTGAAAAATTAGAGCTACTTTGTGAATGCTATATATTTTCTTCCATAAAATATTTTTCAATATAGCAAGAATATTAGATAATTTCACCTCTTTGTCAAGAAAATTAGCTGAGATTATTTAAAAGTTCTTTGATATTCTTCTTTAACCAAAAAAATAATAATCGGGCCTCATTAAGTTCTCTTTTATACTTTAAAGAACAACCATGCAAAATTTCAGATTTCTAGGTTAATAGGCGACTTTAGAAAAGCATTGAAAAGCATAGAGAGAATAAATAAAGTAGGGAAACTTTGGTACTTTTTATATAATTCAATATAATTATATATATATATATATATATATATATATATATATATATATATATATATATATATATATATAATAAAACAGAATCAAATATTGGCGAAGCGGACGTGAAAATTTGTCAATCTACATGATTCTCGTGTTAAAAAGTGCGGAGCACTCCAAAAATATGGAAAAACTCCGGGTCCGACAGATGGGGACAGCGCTGTTTCGTCCTAATATGGGACTCGTCAGGCCACCGCATTCGGTACAAACCATCATCTCGCCTTTGCATCCTATAAACCTGAGTTTAAAATCAAAAAACAGCAAACAAGACGACAAAGGCGACATCTCGATGGTGCGACACGTGGCTTTGGCTGCTAAAATAAGCGGTAGGCTTGGTTGCCAGTACCGGAAAATGCGACCCCCATCCTTTAGGCAGCGCATTTCGTGTGCTCGATTTTACATATTTCTGTTTTAATCCACCGTCGCGCCACCATATGGCGGTTATTTTACAAACTTTGTTAATCTGTGTGTTTCTTGTGTTATCGAGTGGACCCTCGAGATGTCGCCTATGTCGTCTTGTTTGCTGTTTTTTAATTTTAAACTCAGGTTTATAGGATGCAAAGGCGAGATGATGGTTTGTACCGAATGCGGTGGCCTGACGAGTCCCATATTAGGACGAAACAGCGCTGTCACCATCTGTCGGACCCGGAGTTTTTCCATATTTTTGGAGTGCTCCGCACTTTTTAACACGAGAATCATGTAGATTGACAAATTTTCACGCCCGCTTCGCCAATATTTGATTCCATTTTATTTTAAATTACACGGACAAAAACTTATCTATTTATTTATTTACTTGTTTGACTTTGAAACACGCTGATCGATGCTCTCATGGTGGGATCGTTTGGTGCGACACGTGGTTTGGCTGCTAAAATAAGCGGTAGGCTTGATTGCCAGTACCGAAAAATGCGACCCCTATCCTTTGGGCAGCGCGTTTCGTGTGCTCGATTTTACATATTGTTGTTTTAATTCACCGTCGCGCCACCATATGGTGCTTATTTTACAAACTTTGTTAATCTGTGTGTTTCTTGTGTTATCGAGTGGACCATCGAGATGTCGCCTTTGTCGTCTTGTTTGCTGTTTTTTGATTTTAAACTCAGGTTTATAGGATGCAAAGGCGAGATGATGGTTTGTACCGAATGCGGTGGCCTGACGAATCCTATATTAGGACGAAACAGCGCTGTCGCCATCTGTCGGACCCGGAGGTTTCCATACTTTGGAGTGCTCCGCACTTTTTGACACGAGAATCATGTAGATTGACAAATTTTCACGTCCGCTTCGCCAATATTTGATTCTATTTTATTTTAAATTACACGGACAAAAAAACTTATTTATTTATATATATATATATATATATATATATATATATATATATATATATATATATATATATATATATATATATATATATATTCCGAAAATCAAATATCTTTACTTGGAATAATGCTAATGAAGTATTTTTTTTAACTAGAAAGTTATGAAATTGACATTCGATATAGAATCCATGTATATAAATATGATTTTTTTTTAAATCGCCAAGTTTGAACTTGGTTTTCAAGATCAAATGAAAGCCACTGGAACTTTTTAGCATTTTTTCCAAATTCGCAATTGCATAACTTTAATTTAAAAAAATCTCATCAGAGGATTATTCTAATCACTTTGAAGAATTTGGACGATCCCATTGTGTATTGTATCTTAAGTGTCACACATTTTAAAAATATATTTTAAGGATGGTACAAAGAATTTCTAAAGTTATTTTTCAACTCAAAAATTCAAAAAAATAATTTTCCAACAAGGGAATTAAAATTACTAAAAATATTCAACTATTTTTTCCAGTGTAGGATATTTTGTTGATACTTGATAAAATTGTAATTTTCCAAAGAGACAAATTAATCACAACGACCTTGCTGTTTTCTTAGACAAAAAACAGTGTATCTAGGTAAAAAAACAATGCTACAAATGAAAAGACATGTTCAACGGTGCTTATCAAAGAGTGACGGTACAACAATTAATAGTTTCATGAAAACAGGATATACCATATAATTTCTGATTAATTTATTCACGTACTGTATTTTGATAAGCCTGTGCTCTATTATATTTTGTTGTTTATACTTTTTTATGACATCGTTTAAAATTTTCATCTTCAATCATCAACCAATAAGTATTTGAAACCAAGTATAATCCATTGTAAATTTAATTTTTCGTGCATCCACTAAAAAGGTTTATTTGCTGTAAAATTTAAGTCTTCTAATTGGCAGCTTCAGTTTTTCTTATGATGTTGCTACTATTCATCATCATCATTAGACAGAATTTCTAGCCAACTGATGGTCATCAGCCTCTTGTACTCTTTTCCACTCTCTGCGATCTTAAACAGCTTTAATCCTCTTGGTAATGATCCTCATTATGTCATCAGATCATCGGCCTTCGGTCTCCCTCTGTTTCTGTACGCCTCCCGTCTCGATCGCCACTCCAATATTCTTCTGATTGATCTAATGTAATTTATCTTTGCCACGTATCCTGCTCAGTTCCATTTTAAGTCAATGGTTAATTTAATTGTGTCTGTTCTTTTACTTCTACGACATATTTCTAAGTTTAAATGTGGTTTCTCAGAGTTAATCCCAACATTGTAATGTATTATGCCTTTCTGTGTTAAGATCAATGTTTTCGAGCCGTAAAGCAGTACTAACAGAACAACACTTTACGTTTGAAGCATATTAGAATGTATAACTTGAATGTTATATATATTCTATTTTCCCGTAGGCACCCCAGGTCAGAGATTATTCTTCCCATTTCAGAAAATCGATTTTCTAGGAAATTCCTTGTCCTAAATATTTATATGATAATACTTGTTTGATTTCATTTGCATCTAGTCTGGGTTTATGGCTTGAGACCAACTGAGTGATATACGTTGATTTCAAGCCCAACCTGGTGGAACGCAGACAATATTTTTAAAAGAAGCTGAAATGCCTCATGCAATTGGTATGAGATAAGACGGAGTTCGTTAGCAAAACGTAAGTAACTCAACTGTCAGCACCTATATATCAATTTTGATCTTGTAACATGTACTTTAGGAACATAGTACAAAGTTTTTGGAGAGATTGTATCTCCTTGACAAACTCCCCTCTCAATGTGTATCTTCATATAGTCTCAAGCCTGCTGTCGCATTGTCATAGATATGTTTGTATATTTGTGATCTATGCGGCAATCTGCAAGAACTTTCATCATTTCATTATGGTTTATGGAATCAAACGCCTTTTCGTAGTCTATTAATATTAACACTAAGAGTTTGTTGTATGTGGTGCATTTAACAATTAATGTCTTTACAACTCATGGTCATTTCTTTTGTATCATCATCGAAATTCTTGGTTAATATAGATCGAGTATAGCTGCAAGTCACCTAGTAATAATTTTCGTAATTAATTTCTATAGATGGGTTAATAGACTAATGGGCCTACAGTTTTGAAGGTCACTGATTCAACCTCTTTATGCTCCATCCATATAGCTGGTTAATTCGACCTATTTGTTAAATATATAGGTTATAGCTTTCAACAGTTTCTCTCCTCTTTCTTTAATAGCTTCCATGGCAACATTATTTTCATCCGATGACTTGTTGCGCTTCATTTCAGACAACGATTTTTTAACTTCTTCCTTAATTATTGGTGGTAATTCTTCAGATTCTTGCTTTGTGATATTGGGTGGATTTTCCCAAGGCTTTTGTTGACTTTTGTGAAAAGCGTAGGTCAGCATAAAATTCCTCAATAGTTTCTTCTCATCAGTTGTTTTCTGTCCCCTTCTGTTTTCTAATTTAAATTTGTTCTTTTTTCCTAAATTAATTTTATTACGGATTACTTCCATATTTTCTTTTATAGTTGTAGTTTTATATGTACTGTTGTAGTTCCTCAGTTTTAGCAGTTCTTTCTTTTAGCGAGTATTTTTCTCTCAGTTCTTACATCAAATATACTCTATTACTGAACAAATAAACCTTTGTATAAGAAAATTATGAATAAAAGTCTTCGAAAGTTCGTCTCAAAAGTAAGCTATGCTGTTAAGTCCCAAATGAATTTTGAAAGTTCTTCTTTCTTTATCTTTAAAATAAAGTTTTCATGAAGGTTTCATTTCTTTTTTTTTATTTCTGGCCTTACAAATTAGTGTATTAGCTGCTATTTAATTTCTTATTCTACAACTTTTAAACATTTATTATCTATAATAATAGCTTTATGATGAACATTCTAGAATATACATTTTCAAAAATTTTCATTCAATTCTATTTTTTGTTTTCGATAATGTCTATTCACGATATTCAACATATACACTTTTTAACCCATTTAATATGGTCTTAAAAAGACTATGAAACTGAACGGAACATTTAAACTATACATAGAAAGTCAAATAAATATTTATATACAATTCCGTAATTTTTTTCATTTAACTTACCTAAAGGGCAAGGTTAAAGGTTTTAGATTATAATTAATTAAATAACGTTACTTAGTGAAGTGTAGATCACGTTTACGTTTTTCTAATTGGGCGTGGTGTGATGAATTTTACAAATAAGATTTTAAAAAATATACTGATAGTTTCATTCTATTCTAAAAAATTACTAAAAGGATATTAAGTTTCTTTCTCTATTAGACTTCCGAAATCCAACAGCTGAACATACAACTGTCAAATAATTAAGACAATTTCTGACTTTACAGAGTTAATAAATTTAATGCCACCTTTTTAAAACTTTTCTAAACACCACAATATTTTATAACTTAGTAAAAAATTAGAAAAAATTATGAATTGGAATGAAACTAGCCCAACAGAATTTTAAACCTAAACAAAAACTTAATCAACAACATTTTGGAAAACATGTTGCAGAGCCCATCATATCTAATTTCTCTATGTTATCAACCATAGATAACCAATATATGGGAGGCAAACTTGGGAGACAATGTGTGTAGCAACAATAACATCTGAAGAGCTTGAAATTATGTTTCGAAGAAGCAAGCTTCATACCTAAATAGCATTCAGTGTTGTACCATGGCCAAATTCGACTATTATGGAAATATTGCTCTCACATTTAGATCCCTGAACCACAACTTGACATTACCTCAGAAGAAAATGGGCTCGCCTGATTGTGGAGTCGGATTATTGAAAACAACGACGTTAGGGATCAAAATCTTATATAAATATATAATGCAAAAATAATCAAAATTTTAATTAGAAGCAGTACATATTATGCAAAAAAAATCAATAATTTATTCGTCAATCTTTCCTCAATGTAGAAATTTATGTTACATGCATTGTTACCCATAATTCATAAATTTCCATTCTGTGCGAGGGAAAGCTTTAATTTTCTAATTATCATTATTTTTAAACATTTCACTTTTCAATGAGTCATGAATTATTTAACTTAAATTTACATAATTACTAGTGTCAATAACGGTATCTTGTTTCCATTATTTAATAACTAAAAGAGTAATTACTCTAATATGCTGATATGTTGTTGCAGTCGCGGCTATATTACCCAACATTCTAAAAAATGAAATTGGTAAATATTATTCACCTTGCGAGAGTGTATCTGTATTGAAATAATGTATATAAATAGATAAATATATATATATATATATATATATATATATATATATATATATATATATATATATATAATTTTTCTTTATTTTGTCTTTTCTTGGGTTCTAGATTTATCAAGGTACTGACATGCACTTGTTTGTGCAAAGGACAGATCGGAAGGAAGTATGCAACATTAAACGCGGCTTCGCCGACCTCCCGCCGGCTGGCTTATATATGTTTATGAGGCTTTCAGGGATTCCTCCGTGTGAGATGCAATAGCAGTGGATATATCCACATTATGCCATTGTAGTGCTGAAATCACATTCAGCAAACGTACAACTATATGCAACTTCGTGAATAGATGAAGTAAAATACGAACAGTAATTGCAAACTTCGTTTTATATATCTTTTCCGTATTAGAGATTGCAAGGTGAATGAATTGCTACAGATCATCACTGATGAGTCTAGTAGAGATGAAACATGTACCTCTGCGGTTTCACTGTAGCGGGGAGGGTAAGTTTTGACTTTCTTCTCGGTATGGTGGTACAGGTAAGCCATCATCTCGATGGTGGTGTAATAAGATGAATTGTGTTCTGTAGCAATTCATATACACTACAATGGTATCAAAATGTATTGTAATACCTGGTGATACATTTAGGCATCCATCTTTCTCTGTATCCTGACGATTGATCCAACACCAAATTCATCATATTTAACAGTTGGTATAACGTAATTAAGATCGAATCTCTGACCTAGTGAGCTTCTTACTTCACTACCAGAGAAGTTAAATCTACTTTGTTACTAAACACTATCCTGAACCACTCATTTTTAGTCCAGTCTTTATGATCTTTTGCCAACTTTAACCTGGCTTGCCGAATGTGCTTCACAAGCAACGATTTTTAACTGCACACTTTCCATAAAGATCTTTCGTGAATATATAATGCTTTTTGGTCATATCTGATACCCTCATTTCACAAAATTCCTGCTTTAGTTGCGATAGATCGAAACAATTTTTTGTTTCATATCGTAACTATAATATTTACATATATATATATATATATATATATATATATATATATATATATATATATATATATATTTATAAAATAGTCAGAAATATTCACTTCTAAAATATGAGAAAAACGTCTGGCTCGTATTTAATAAGACGATGTTGATCATGATCTATGAAATCCGACACGTCGGTTTTAAAACCTGATAATCTCACCATATAGAAAAGGTAGTAACAATTTACAACTTTTGCACTCTTTTGTCAAGAAAAAGTTATTTATCTGAAGAAATGCAACAAATACAAGAAAATATTTGACCATGTCATTATTTCATCTCCTAAGAACATTACATTATTATTCTTACTACGGGACACAAAAATAAAATACTAAAATTATAAAAGTGAAATTTCTAAACAAAAGTAAATACACAGTTTAGCACAGGTGCCTATTATACGCCATTCAATTGAACAACGACTTATTCCCATTATGTTGGCAAGTAGAAGTTTCGCAAGTGTACACGTGAGAAACGCGAAGTATTATCTATTAAATTATTAATGCATAATAGTTGAGTTGGTTTACATCGGATTCGTTAACACTAATCACACCTTTTTCGATTTTTTTTTTAATTCTTGCGATCTCATAGGCTAGTCAAATTTTAAAAGTTTCATATCAACTGATGTATAAATTTTACATAATAGTGATTCTGTTCTTCCAGTTTCTAAATTCAGAAATTCTAGGGAACATAAAATAGAAACAGAATTTATTGTACAATAGTGTAATTTTTACACATTAAAAATCATATTAAACCCCTCAGAAATTATGTCTGTTAAATGGGTTGGTAAAAAGTTATAGTTTCAATATTTTCTGATTCTTTTTTTAGCTTTGAAAATTGGGAGGTGCATAACTTCAAAGACATTAGTGTCATTTCCTATTTATCCAGGAGTCCTTCCGTTCGTTCGCTCATTATCTCGTGAAAACCGGTTGACATAGTAACTTTGTTACAAGAACACTTTTGAGTTTTTTCGATTAAAATTCCTTAAGGGGTCTTTTAGGTTACAATTTTTCAAGAAAAAAATTTTTTTAGTAATTTTTTTTTTAATAGAAAGAAAAGAGATATCATTTTATAATTTTGCACATATATTTATTCGTACTTTAAGTATACAAAAATATTTTTTTTTGGTTTTTTTACCCATAATAATTAAAAAAAAAAACATTAAAAAATGACGTGATTCCAGGTGACTGAATCGTCTCAAAAAAAAATACCAAAATAATCCTTGTTCAAGTGCCCATGGTCAGTACCGGAATGATTTTTTTTCATCAAAAAATAACAAAATGGCGGCCATTTGAAAAAAGTCCATTTTTGAGGGTGAAAAATCGGGAAAAAATCGGAAAATTTGTTACCGATTAAAGTGATTCCGGTACCGACCATGGGCACTTAAACAAGGATTAATTTGGTATTTTCTTTTTTTTCTCAGACGATTCGGTCACCTGGAATCACGTCCGCCGTCATTTTTTGATGTTTTTTTAAAAAAATTGTTATGGGTAAAAAAACCTATAAAAAAATCCAAAAAAATTTTTTTTTGTATACTAAAAGTACAAATAAATATATGTGCAAAATTATAAAATGATATCTCTTTTCTTTCTATTAAAAAAAAAAAAACATTAATAAAAATTTTTTATTTTTGAAAAATTGTGACCTAAAAGACCCCTTAATCTGCATTTGAAATAACAAAATTTATTTTCGGGAATCGATATTTATCACATTTATATTATTTAATCAATAATTGGTTCTTGTTGTAAGTAAATGAATACTCTTTTTATTTAAAGATGTTTTATACTTGTAAATATACTGGACTGGAGTTATTAAAACGAGTAAATTTTTTAGTTCTGTATAGACATTCTTTTAAGAAAAATACCACTCTCATCGACAAAATATGGTCATCAGTTATCTTTCAGCAATAATTCTAGCACTTAAAAACTCAGACATCTGTACAAACAAACAACACTGGCTTTAATATGATGGGCAAAATAAACATCCATTTTTGAATAACACAGGAACGCTTTTCTCCAAGTAAACTCAGTCGTACCTTGACTGTTGCAGGTTGTAAAGTAAATTTTATTTATATTTTTTAGACAATTTAATGAAAACCAGATTGCATTGGCAAGAATATAATTGTATATAGATTGTTTATCTTATTACATTGTATATGTATGGTTAATTTTATAACGAGGCAAGTGAATAGATATCCGAAGAACAAATAAGGAATTCTTCTGTATTTTCTTTCATAATAAGTTAGCATGCATTATATAATTAAGAGCAAGTGTTAATTTTAGCAGTGTTCTCTGGGTTCGTCTTCCCAGTGATATATATATATATATATATATATATATATATATATATATATATATATATATATATATATACACATAATAAAATAGGAAATTCTCGGCTATGCGAACATAAAGAATTTTCGGAAAAGCTCAGGGTCCGATTAATGACGACAGCGCTGTTTTGTTCTAGTATGGGACTCATCAGGCCCTTGCGTTCGGTACAAACCATCATCTCACATCTATCTTGGAGATCTCCATACTTTTTAACATGAGAGTATTTTATTTATCGACGGTTGCATAGCCGAAAATTTCCAATTTTATTTTAAAAGTGTACAGACGAAAACTTATCTCTTTTTTATATTTATTGGCCTAAAAAACACGCAACAATCCTTTGGGGAGATCGTTGGCGCTACACCCCAGAACAAGAACGTTAGAGAAATGTCGCAACCATGTATTTGAAACGTCACACAAGGCCATCCCTTGATGAAGTGGGCGATCCCACTTGCAGAAGTGTGTGTTGAAATTGCCTAATATAACACCTAATAGAGAACCCTGTACACAGTAGCGCCCTCTCGTAGCAGCTAGAAATACTTAGATAACAGCGCCCTCTCCTAACAGCTAGACTAAGTAATTGTTTAAGGCTTGGTTATAAATTTAAATACGTTTAGTAACTACCAAGAAAAATTTAAATTTTAAAAGAATACGTTATCAAAAAAAAAAAAACATTATACTAAAAAAAAGGAATACATAAAAATCATATTTACTTTTAAAATATGGTTTATATTTCATTTCCATTTTTTAGTGAAGTTTCTTTGAACAAAATATTCTATTAAACGAGTTTTTTCCTTGAAGGTGCTAAAAATATTTAAATTGATTACAAACCTTTCAATTTATTATTTAAAACTAACTAAAAATATCTAATTCTCCTTTGGACAATTGTATCGAGTTGTGATATGTTCCTTTTTAAGTTACCGTCGTGCCATCACATGGCGGTTTTATACAACATTGTTGGTTTGTGTTCCTCTTGTGTTATTGAGTGATCCATCGAGATGTCGCAACTGTGTCTTATTTACTATTTTTCAACTGTGAAATTTGTTTATAAGACACAGATTTTGTATGAAAAATAACTTGTCTTTGTTATCTTTAAAGTTTCATTTTAAATAATATTTTCCTAAAAAAATTAAATAATTTAGTGCTTTTAAAATTGCAACTATGTAATATTTAAAAATACATATTACTTCTTCTTTTTAAAACTAATAATACAGCTTAACGAATTAAAAATAATATTATTTTCTATTTATAGTAAGCAATGTCAGAAGGTATGTGTAAATATATAAAACTAACAAAGTACCAGAGTGATTTATTCAATATTACTGAAATAATAACATACAATATATTAATATTGAATTTAATACAGCCTTAGAACATAGCTGCAATATTTGATCATTTCCACATTATACCTGTAAAAAAAGTACGACATTAATAAAAATTGATTTATCAAAGAGAGTTAAATTTAAACACAGTCTAAATTGAAAACTAACAGCCAGATTCACTAAGAAGAAACTTAGACCTGCTTTAGTTGCCATGGAAGTAAGATTTTCTAGTGGGCCAATTTTCTTTTGCTTATGATCTTGTCATACAACACTTATATAGGGATATTAAGAATAAAAACCAAGCGATAAAGCCTTAAAATATCTAAAAAAAATAAGTTTGCCTAAAAATGATAAAATTATCTATTGGTGCAGGTTCAGGACAAAAAAAATATCTTTTTATGCTTGTATTTTAAGGTTCAAAACTTGCTCGACTTATTGTTGTTCTTGTCAGATTCAACCCTCTGCCACCGGTTTTAAAGGTAAACCATCTATGTAGTAAGAAGGGTACGCGTTCAAAATTAGCACTCTTCTATACATTAATTGAAAAAAGTTTTGTTTGTTTTTATATGACAAGAACTCTCCCTACCATCATTATTATTACTATCGGCTGAATGTTCGTACAATATCATTTTAAAATAATAAACAACAGTAGAAAACTATTAATACAAAAGGTCTTATAAATTTACAAATTAAAATAATGTATACATTACTTACAATAGATATTCAAGAATTTAAACAGTAAAAAGAAAGCGATCTTCTAAGCAAAGACTTTTCTCTCGGCAGGAAGGTCCTGAAATATCACTTTAAACTAAAAAAGACGGCAAAAAACTATACCTATTAACACAGGGGTCCTGTAGTAAATTTGGAAATTAAAATAATTTACTTATACCTATGAACATTATTTACAACAGCTTGAAGAATCCAAAAACATGAAAAAAAAATGATCGAATTAAAGAATGCCGTATAAATTATATATATATATATATATATATATATATATATATATATATATATATATATATATATATATATATATATATATATATATATATGTATATATATATATATATATATATATATATATATATACAGATCAAAAGCAAAATTATTTATACATCATAAAAATGTACAAATATTATTCACAATATACCACTAAACTAAAAAGAAAATTATATTCTAATATAAAATCTGCTTGCACCAAAATCGATAGCTTTGTTCTAACACATCATATTTTATCAAAATTAAAGTTTCAACTTTTACAAAGTCCATATTAATGATTGAAAAAGGATTCTAAATATACTGAGGTAGATGATCTGTTAGAATTATGCTACTGATATACTACTAAAATTAAATCATTGTGCTGTTAGTAAACAAAGCAAAAATGAAAACAATACACAGCAAGATTTTGAGTCGAATGATTGTTACTACAAGTTATATTCATTATTAGCTAAAATCTAACTCACAGATCATACTTACGATACCTGTCTTTCGTCACCAAAGCGTTGAAAATATCGTGAAAACGATACAAAAATTTGGGGCCAAGTGCGTATTACCGTACACTTCCTGCAACAAAATAAAAACTATTAAGCAAGTGATTTGAAAAGTATAGAAGAATTCTGTCTTTACACTTGCCCAAAATTTTGGAAAAAATACTGAAAAACATAACAATTTCATAAAACACTCGAAGCAAGCTGATATGCGTGTTGTAATCATAATTCTGAGACAACTGACACAACGTCACACATTGTTGCCAATACACAGCTCATTTTTATAAATGTTTTTCTTGGTATTTTTATTTAAAACATATCACTTAATTAACAATTTATTATAGGAAACACAATATTTTTCTTGTAAAGTTCGCAAATATCGATAAGTGGATTAAAAAATTTTACAATTAGTTCTAAATAGAAAATTCCTAATGCTTGAAGCCTAGAATTTGAAGGTCATCGATATCGATTTTTTCCCGCCGCTGAAGTGGGCGCACAACCACCTCAAATTCCATGTTGCCGTATACTCGTAATTTAGTGACACGGTCCACTGCGACACTACTTAAACTGCGGAATTCGTGGTTGGTTTCGTTGCCGATGCCGAATAATGCGACCTCTGTCCTTTGAGTAGCACATTTCGTGTATCGATTTTGATATGTTCCTTTTTAAGTTACCGTCGTGCCATCACTTGGCGGTTTTATACAACATTATTGGTTTATGTCCCTCTTGTGTTACTGAGTGATCCATCGAGATGTCGCCATTGTGTCTTATTTACTATTTTTCAACTGTGAAATTTGTTTATAAGACACAGAAGCGAGATGATGGTTTGTCCCGAACGCAATGACCTGGTGAGTCCCATACTAGGACGAAACAGCGCTATCATCATTATTTTGGAGATCTCCGCACTTTTTAACATGAGAGTAATTTTTATCAACTGTCTTTATGCCCGCATAGCCGAGAATTTCATATTTTATTTTAAAATTACAAGGACGAAAATTCTATATACATATATATATATATATATATATATATATATATATATATATATATAAAACAACATTTTCTGACACTAAATTAAAAAAAGAATTCTTTCAATTTTGTTTTTTGAGAATTTTGAAGGCAATAACTATTGTTTCTCGTTAATTTGGCAACGACGGAAACAAATATAAAACTAATTTAAAAATTATATGGAAAATTTCGTGGGAAAAAATTATGTAAAAATATATCAGGTGCCCCATTTAAATAAATACATATATTATTTGCTCTTTTACTATTATATAGCACCCTGTATACCCGAAACTAATTTGGGAATATAGATACATTAATCTGCATATAAAATATTTTTTCTTGCTTTTAAAATAACAGAGATATTAAACTTTGCCACATTATTGGGCCGCCCTGTAACAATGGACTAATCTTTCTGGAGCGGTGTTTCCTAGTGATTCAAGACCAACGTAAATCTCTATTTTCATACCCGCCGCCGCTCCTATAATGCCTTAAGGAATATCCTGCCGTGTGTGAATGTTAAAAAAAGCAATGACGCCTTTAAATTTTGAAATAATACGTATTACAGCTTTTTTTCGGTTATGAAATAGGGTTATGAGAACATTTGTACTACCAAATGCAAATAATTCCAATTCAAATTTAACCTTTTGTTAAACATTGCCATTGTTGTTACGTAACTTTTTTTTGTTTTTATTGTTTTGTCGGTTAAATTTTCAAGCAAGTGATTCTATGAGTGAAATTATGTTGACGTATTGGTATTGTTTTTTTTTTTACGAAATGATATTTTAAAAATGTTACTGTTATTAATTATTACATTATTTATTAGCTAACTTTGAGTTCGATTTGCATTTAAATGTCGTTTTTATAATTTTCGATCCAATTATACAGAAAAAGTAAAGTTGAAGAAAAAATAGAGCATTTAATTTACTTACCAAGAAAATAAAAATATTTGTTTTTTTATAAGAGGGAACTAAGAGAAAATAATCTAGTGTTACTCTTATGCACATTGTCTCAAAAAAATAACAAACAGCTCAAAAATTGAAATCACGTAGTCTCGTAAATGAGAGTATATTAGAAGAGAAACAAATTTGTCGCTAACTTTCCTTTTTTATCTATGTATTTTCTCAGTTCTTTTAGATCGATTTTTGTCACTAAGAAGTATAACTCTCCCTCAGGATCGGTTTCTTGGATTACTGCAGGCATTAGAGTGTCCTGCAGACACAATCTCGGTTGGAGATGATCAGATAGCAGGTGATTTTATTCCTGAGTTTTTATCTTTTATTGTAAATTTGGCTTTTACAACAGGTATTTTTCCAAATAAGCTAAAAAAATGCTCATATTAGAGCAATCTATAAGAAAGGGGAGAAATCTGAAGAAAATAATTATAGACTAATCTCGCTATTGCCTAATATAAACAAGGTTTTTAAAAAAGGACTATACATATAGAGAATTGTAACATTTCTGGATAAGTTTTCTGTAATATCAAATTAATAAAATTACTTTAGAAAAGGGAAATCCACTGTAAGAGCTTCATACCAAGCCCTTACACAAATTCTAGAATCACTAAATAAAAAGCAAATATTGGCCCTGTGCCTGAATCTGTCGAAAGTCTTTGATGCTCTGGATCATAAAATATTATTGTTAAAACTTGAAATGTATGGTATAAGGGGTAATGTTCTGAAAAATAAGATCGTATTTGACGGACAGGACTCAGTGTGTGGTAGAGTCTGATCTCCATGGTAGGGCTATAGTGTCTCAGAGGGTTAAAATGAAGAAGGGCGTCCATCAGGGTTCAATACTTGGACCTCTTTTATTCATTCTTTATACAAATGATTTATCCGAAATCTCTGGAGAGCAGACTGTACTATATGCTGATGATACATCGTTTATATTCAGTGAAAGCACGGCGGAGTTGCTATCGATGAAAGTTCAATCTGTGATGAGGATTTTCGATGGGTACTGTCGGTCTAACAGGCTATCGCTGAATGTTTCCAAGCATTATGTTTAGCAACAGAACTGATTCAGTTCTCAGCGAGTAACGAGACGAACCGCACTTGAAAATGCCAAATGAGATTTTGGCGAAACGTCGTGAAAACGATTTTTTAAACGAACGGATTGAAACCCGGAATTATATATATATATATATATATATATATATATATATATATATATATATATATATATATATATATATATATATATACTCCACACCAGAAACTGGACGTTTCTTAAGTAAAATAAAGAAAATACTATATTATTCATCAAATCAGAATAAGACAGAAGAATAAGCATCGTAAGCATCGACATACGTGTAAATTACCAGTTTGGCCCTTGGATAAGGGATAATCCAATGCTAGCGCGCTGAGAGTGGGCGGCAGCATACGCCACGCCCTAGCACAACAAGAGGATTCCAAGTTATTTGCTTTCATTCGGCCGTCGAAGCGTAAGTACCGTGTTTCGCGCCAAATTTTTTTGTTAAAATAGTAGTTTATTCCACGGAACAAAAAGAGCACATTATCAAGTGGTACACTATTCTGGTAAATAATCAGCAGATTTGTATTTATGTGCGAAAATCATCCTGTTCCTTGAAAATTTAGAATTTCGGAAATTATTAAAAAATTTGAGACAACCGGTTGTCGAAAAATTTGTAAAAAATGCACTGATAATAATGAGAAGCAACCGGTTCCTCAAATTACTGAAGAACGAGTCAATCGGGGAGACTGACGTTTGTAGTTTAGCAGAAATTAATTTTCCTTGCAATAGTAGCGTAATCGCCTAAAGCTCGAACAGTTCGGAATATTTTAAAGCTAATAGGGATATAACCCCTGAAGTTTTGGCAAATACGCGAACCATATTTTACAATAGACTGGATTATTGTCTCGCTCAAAGTGGAGGCCTGTTTGAATACCTCGTGTAGACTTTTAGGTGTTTTTGTTGATTTAAGTTGAATTTAGTTATTTGTTTATTTATTTACAATTACTGAACGTGTTGCTTTTATTTTTTACCAGAATAAAAGTTTATTTTTGAGCATGATTTTTAATTTTAAAGTGGTCTATAAGCTTATTTACTTAGAAATTACCGTTGCGTTTCACTAGTATTTTAGAATAAATGTTTATTTTGTAACAGAAATATCAATTTTCTTTACACTCAACGCCCACAAAAACTAATTTTTTTGTATTTCGACTATTTGATGTATTTAAAACAATCAATGTATCAAATAGTCATTAAATATTCCAAATTCCGTCGATTACGTTATAAGTTTAGACGAAAAGTAAATACTCCCTCTCATTCGTTTCAAGGTACTGCTCGTTTTCGTGTCGCTCGGAATTTAGCGGGGGTAATATTGAGGTAGGCGTTCTCTACGATCCTCTGTCGAACTATCTGAAAGAAGTTAGACGGGCTTAGTGGGTTAGAATTTGAGAAACGGCCAAAATAATTTCTAGTTACGAAATTTAAAATAGAAGTCTAGTATAGTAACGTTTCTATTAAACCTCGGTAATATGAACGGCCAGTCTTTTCTTTCTAAAGTTTCGTCTCAGATCAAAGGCAACAGTGTTGTGGTTGCTTCGCGCCCAGTAATATTTGTGCGCCGCTGTTCTGTTTGATATTGGATTGTCGAGAAACAAATATCAAGGATTACAAAATTGGGCTAAACAGAAAGGCACTAATATATTTTCGCCGTACTCTGGTGTGTAAAATACAAAAAAAAAAGCATGTTATCCACATGACGAGTATCTAACTTTTACTAAATCAAAAGCCGAGGTTAAATTCCAAGGCTTACTGGATCATACAGTGGATCGAATTATATTGCTTAAAATTAGACGCCCTTGAGAAAATCGATAAATTAGATTTGTAGATATGAGTTTCATTTGCAAATGGGGCTTCAATGGAATGTCAGGTCAGAGCCAGTACAAAATGAAATTCACTGATCCGAATATTTCTGATACAAACTTATTCCTAACCTCTCTTATTCCAGGTAGCAGGTATTAACTCGCAAACTCATCAAGAACAGATTGTGTTGTACAATTCCAAACCCTCATCTACTATGAATTGCGGGCCTCTGAATTTTGAATTTATTAAGAAAACCGAACAAAAGTCTTTAACAAAAATAGAAAATTATGAACTCGAACCAGACAACTTGCACCATATAATAGAGTTTTCTTTGACACCCGAGCTTCAGTACAGACAACTTATCTATGACGATGATAGATGGCTAGGTGAATGCTTTGGCTGGAGCGAAATCGGTCCAACGTTGTTACCTCTGCCAAACAACATCTCAGTTCAACAACATTGATACTGTGTCTCAGTAAATACAGAGTATTTCAAGCTACAGCCATTATAACAAGAGTAAAGCGAAAACTGATTCTCCGGTTTCCCGTCATTTTGCAAACTATTGGACGCGGACATTAAACTGCAACAGAGAAGTTTTGGGAATACAAACTTCAAACAGCAAGATTATTCTTCAAAGGATATTCTTGGTACAACATTCCGACAGGAATCCACAAATGACTTACTTCATTGACCAGACATCATTTGCAATATTACCGATAGATAAACTATCGAAAGATGCACAAAAATCAACGGACAAGTTGATAAGAACCTATCGTCTAGACTTTGCCCGAAAATCTTCTCGAAAAAAAAATATGGAGGATGTGTTCCAAAACTTTTGGCGTCGATGAATCCTTACACTGTTTTTGACATAGTAAGGATTCGGATAACAATTCGTACGTATTGGAGAATGAGACAAGAGCTGTTAACAAAGAAGGCAGTGATTAAAAAGTTCTTTTTATTATTTTTATTACAGTCGTATTATTTATTCATTTATGTGAATCAATAAATATTATATTACAAATTATTTGCATTGGTATTTATTAAGAAGTCTTAAGCATAGAGGAAAACGTACTTTCGCCTTTTTAACGATTATCGATATCCATGTATTTATTATTATAGTATTATATTTAAAATATACCTTTAAGTCAAGCGCAATATTTTATTCATGGAAATACAATTATTCTTTTTATTTTATTTTTAAAGCGTTGAACCACATTAGATGTTCTTCGAATTTATTTTCATGATTTTAAAGTTTCAGTCTGCGATTTTTATTTTTAATATCAAATCCGTGCTTTCGACCCACTGTGTTTTGACGACCCGAAACCAGCGAAAAGTCCTTGCCCGGCGCCATTTTTACTAGAACTCAGGAAGCAAGCTACGATACAACAGTATGCTTTATTTCACTTCTTTAACATGGCTAAACGGGTTGTCCGTCGCTTTTTGCCCTTTTTTTAAGAGGTTCTGTTCTCGACTTTCCACATATATATATATATATATATATATATATATATATATATATATATATATATATATATATATATATATATATATATATATATATATTTATATATATATATATATATATATATATATATATATATATATATATATATATGTACTTAACTTAAAAGGACAAAAGTTGATTTGTTGCTGACGCCACTGTAGAAAAGGTGTTGCTTGTTGTTTACCCAATAGCTTCCTTTTAAAAAATATTTATACCGCTCAGTACAATTGTTCAACAAAGATACAATCAATTATGAGTAAAAGAAATCCTACGAATTTTATTATCGTAGGTCACAAAAGTAATTTCGTCATAACTGCCATAAAAAAATCCATAAACATCCCAAATATGGAGCCAATGTTCATATCAAGAAACATTTGTTCCGGTTGTTTATATAGAAACTAAGACAATACGTGCATAAAAATCAGTTGGTTCTTCGAATTTCTTTTTTCAAGAGGAGCATTTTTTTATTAATTTAGTTAAGTCGCCTCAGTTGTCAGAGTGTTATAGTGAAAATAGTGCAATGATAGAATTACTGTACTGTGTTAGTTCTTCGCCTTCTAATGAGAATTTTAAAATATTTTAATAGGTTTTGATTCCATTTTCATTTGCTGAAAATTTTTTTGTTCTCGTGCTTCTCACAGTCCTATAACTGATAACTAAAGAAACCAATAGCTGTCCAGCAGAGAGGACATTCCATCTTTTCAATAACATGCCCTCTGACATCCAGGTATCCATATTTGTTCTGCTTTAATGATGAGTCTATGATTGAACTAAGCATATGAATTATAGGTAAAATTTATTAATAAACTATATTCACTAAAATATATAGTTACTTAACTTAAACTTACATTTAAAAAATAAATTCGGCCATATAGAGTGTGTAAGAAAAGGAGGGTAACCCTTTTTTTTTTAATGGAATAACATGTAAAGGGTGTTTTTTATAGAGGTATAAAACTTTAAGTTGGCAACACTTTTTTAACTGGCGGCCATTTTGTCAGCTGTCAAGTGATTTATGTTTAGTTTAGTTTGGCATTTCAACATGAATAGACTGACGCCTGAACAACGCTTCCAAATTGTGCAAATTTATTTTGAAAATCATGGTTCTGTTCGAAATACGTATCGCGCATTACGTCCATTTTACGGTCAACATAATCGTCCATCAGAGCAATTAATTCGATTAACTATGGAACGTTTTCGCACCACGTTTACTCTAAATGATAATACGCATCCACAGAGACGTCGTACAGTGCGTACAGAAGCAGTCATTGCTGCTGTAGAGCGTAGCGTAGAGGAAGACCCGAATCAGTCTATCCGCCATCGTGCACAGGAATTGGATATGTGTCCATTCACTTTATGGAAGATTTTGCGGAAAGATCTTGGTTTGCGTGCTTACAAAATCCAACTCGTGCAAAAATTGAAGCCACACGATCACCTGGCAAGGCGTAGATTCGGTGAATGGGCCCAAAACAAGATTGCCGTTGATCCCGATTTTCATAAGCGAATTTTGTTTAGCGATGAAGCTCACTTTTGTTTGAATGGATACGTCAATAAACAAAACTGCCGTATTTGGAGTGATAATAATCCTCAAGTGTATGTTGAGACACCGTTACATCCAGAAAAACTGACTGGTGTGCTTTATGGGCTGGTGGAATCATTGGTCCGTACTTCTTTAAAAACGATGCTGGTCAGAACGTTACAGTCAATGGTGACCGCTATAGAGCCATGATTACTGACTTTTTCGTTCATCAATTGAACAACCATGATGTGCAGGAGCTGTGGTTTCAACAAGACGGCGCAACATGTCACACAGCTCGTGCCACAATTGATTTATTGAAGGAAACGTTTAGTAACCGCATAGTTTCACGTTTCGGACCCGTGAATTGGCCTCCAAGATCGTGCGGCTTAACGCCGCTAGACTATTTTCTGTGGGGATATGTGAAGTCGCTAGTCTACGCCGATAAGCTCGAAACGATTGATCACTTGGAGGACAACATTCGCCGCGTTATTGCCGATATACGGCCACAAATGTTGGAAAAAGTCATCGAAAATTGGACCTCCAGATTAGACTACGTCCGAGCCAGCCGCGGCGGTCATATGCCAGAAGTCATATTTAAATTATAATGCCAGAAGGTTATCTTTCGAACAAAGTAAATTTCATGTCAATTTAAAAAATTCATCTTTGTTTTATTCCATTTAAAAGTTCTATACCTCTATAAAAAACACCCTTTATATATATATATATATATATATATATATATATATATATATATATATATATATATATATATATATATATCATTTTTCTTTATTTTGTTTTTTCTTGGGTTTAGGTTCTATATTTAATAAACACAAAACGATTAACGTTTCGCCTAAATCTAGTAACAGAGCAGCAAAATGTCATGGAGGAAAGAATTTTGAAAATGCCTTGAATAAAGGGCGAAACATCAATCGTTTTGTGTTTTTATTAAATATAGAACCTAAACCCAAGAAAAGACAAAATAAAGAAAAATAATATAATCTATGGTTCAAGAATCAAGAAAATAAATAAATAAATAAATAAAAAATGCCTTGCCCTTTTCAGACTAGACTCCTTAAAGTCCCAATATCTAAAACAATCTTTACTAATACACTTTACTAAAAACTTGACCAGTTCTTTTAATATTAGGCGGTCATTTTTATGTTGTTTTACAAAAAAAAATTAAATTAATGCGCACATGTGTTTGAGCTTTAAAGGCAAACATTTGTTTACGATAATTTATTAAAATTAAACTAAATTATTTTGTAACTTTTTTAATTCAAAGTTTTTCAGATTCTTTTTATTTCTCCTAGTTTTTTTTATCTCAAAAACTGTAGAGCTTAGGACAATTATACGTGTGATATAAAAGTTTTAGGATTACGTGAAGAAACAAAATGTTGAATCATACAAAAGGTGCCCATTTAAAAAAAAATACTCACCCTGTATAGCCGGAAAAATTTTTAAAATATGTAAATTTGGTAACCATATACTATAGTCAATGTAGTTCCTCGATAAATTTAACCCATAACATAACCTTACTCCATCCATTCGTTAACTCACAATGTACGTGTATTTTCAATAATACTTTTATACATATTTCGAAACAACCAATCTTATATGCAATGTTCGATGTTTGCATTAATTCAAATTAGGAAAACTGTGTTCCATACTTGTTAATGTCAGACTAAATAGAACAATACAATAAGAATTTTTCGCCTCTCGTTCCTAATTTCTTTACATTTTACCGTTCTTAACAAAAACCGTTCATTATTCAAACTTTGTATTGTTTTTAAACTTGAATAAGCACGAAATTCCTTTTCTTCCTTTTGCTAAATCTTAAATTATTTTGATAAGAAGCAATAAACTGTTAGGGGCAATTTACTTTCATTTTTCTAATTTTTATTGAAATAATTAAAGCTCTCCCTTTATCGTTGCTTACAGCTTCACAAAGATTAAAATTTTACTCCTTTGAAGATTGATATACAGTGCCTTCATTTCAAAACGAACCATCCTTAATAACTTTGTTAAATAGAAAAATTTAAAAAAAAGAAAAAAAACGTCAATTTAGATATACAGGGGGAAGTTTAATTTTGCATTTGTTAAAAGTCTGTCAATCACCTCCTCACCTCCAGCTAACCTCACTTTGATATGTCAAATGGGAACCCCCACCTTGTGACACATCATTGTAAGCAGCATAAAATTGTCTATCCAACCGTATAAAAAAAATTAAATCGGTTGACGTACAAGCGAATAGTGTGCAAAAATGTCTTGTAATAATGCATAATATATCGGCCTCGAACTTTGGTATGTCAAATGATTACCCTATAGTGTGATACATCTTTTGAAAGGACGTACGATCTGCTATCCAATGATGTCAAAAAAAATTAAGTTAATAGACGTTATAGGCAATTAGGATGCAAAAATGTGTGTTAAATATAAGCAGTGTATTCATTTTTATTCAGTTGAAGAAAATTATTTTATTAAATGTTCAAAATGTGCTCCGTTATTAGCGAGACAATAAAAAAGCCTATTTTGAAATTCCCCACGAACATTGGCAAGGGTTTCTCTGCTAATTCCTCTACATTCCCGAACAATTCGATCTTTTAAATCGTCAATATTTTCAGGTGGGGTTTTATAAACCTTGCTTTTTAAATACCCCCAAAGAAAAAAGTCTAGAGGAGTTAGGTCTGGAGACCTCTCGAATTGCCAAAGCGTAGTGCGGGGGAGCTCCATCTTGCTGGAAATGCAAATTATTTTCATTTAGTACCATAACAGCATTTTCATCCACTTGATTTTCTAAAGATTGCACAATGGCAGGGTATATTGTGTTTTCTAAAAGGTTTAAATAAATTTGCCCAGTTAAATTATCTTCCAAAAAAAATGGCCCGTTGATTTCATTGCCATAAATTCCTGCCCACACGTTAATTTTTTCGGGATATTGAGTATGCCCTGCTCGGAAAAGGTGCGGATTTTCATTATCCCAGTATCTGCAGTTATGTCTGTTAACCAGTCCATTTAGAAAAAAAGTTGATTCATCACTAAAGCAGATATTCTTAGGTAAATGGGGGTCCTCGTCAATTCGTTGGCACATTAATTCGCAAAATTGAATTCTCCTATCAAAATCGTCTTCTCCGAGTTCTTGAAGAATTTGAATTTTGTAGGGAAAAAACTTATTTTGTTTTAAAACTTTATGCACAGAGCCATCAGAAATGTTGGTTAAATCTGCGACCTTTGAGATGGATAAAGTTGGATCTATTGCAAACTGTCTTAGTACCTCGATTTGGCATGCTTCATCTACAACCCTTTTCTCAATATATTTTTTATTACAAACGGATCCCGTTTCTTCAAACTTTCGTACCAATTCGAGTACATATTTTTTGTCTTGATGCCTCTCGTTAAATGCTCTGGCGGTTCTACGAGCGCACCGATCTTCAGCTCCATAGAGAAAAATTATTTCTATTCTTTCGGCTAGCATATACACCATTTATATTCACGTTTCAACTAGGCGTCACAATGACAATTTTAACAATAATAAACAACTGGTGTTTAAAGATCTTAAAAATTTTATTTATTGCAGTGATTTTTTGTACCTATCAGGTACCGCAAAAAATATCATTGAAATAAATACACTAGATTGATTAGACTGCAATGAATTTTGCGATGAATTTTAAAACAGGCTTAGTTTTTTTCTCGCAAATATTTTAACTGTTTATTATTTTAAAAAAATATTTATTTTAAATTTAAAATAATATTTTACTCTATGAAGTAGCCATTTGACATAATAAAGTTTAATGTGATAAGGTGTCTATTATTACCACACATCTTTTCTTACTATTCGCTTGTACATCAACAGATTTTGTTTTTTTTTATTGGCTAAATAGGAGATAGTATGCCCTTTAAAATGATGTATCACACTATAGGGTAATCATTTGACATACTAAAGTTCGAGGCCGATATATTATGCATTATTACAAGACATTTTTGCACACTGTTCGCTTGTACGTCAACCGATTTAATTTTTTTTATACGGTTGGATAGACAATTTTATGCTGCTTACAATGATGTGTCACAAGGTGGGGGTTCCCATTTGACATATCAAAGTGAGGTTAGCTGGAGGTGAGGAGGTGATTGACAGACTTTTAACAAATGCAAAATTAAACTTCCCCCTGTATATCTAAATTGACGTGTTTTTTCTTTTTTTTTTTAATTTTTCTATTTAACAAAGTTATTAAGGATGGTTCGTTTTGAAATGAAGGCACTGTATAATGTAACTGTACTGTTTCTCAAATTTTCTTAAAGCTTGAAATCAAAGAATAGAAACATTTGAGAAATGGGGTATATTCATTATATAAAATAAATAGGTAATTTTACCAAGCCCTACCTAAAACCAACCATTTTTGTTCAACCGAAAAACTCATTCTTGTTCCTTGTTACTATTATTATTCCAATTTTTGATGAAATTCGTCTCACATGAGAATTTTTTTTACCTTAACCTATTTTAAATTCAAGAAAGGTGAAAGAAGAGTGAAAATCTGAAACAAAAATGAACTATTTCTGGTCAGACTATTTCATTCATTTTAAAAAGAAGCATTAAAAGACTGAAAGTAATGTTGAATGGTGGTAATAGTGTTGGTTCAAGACCCAAGTGGTCAAAGTTTGCCAAATTTTCCAAGAAAACGAGTTACATATAGTTCGAGGATTTTTATCAAACCTTCTTTGTCTTACTCGCAGGTAGAACCAGGAGAGACATTTGCTACAACCAAAGAGGGTAAGTCTTACTTATAATATATATATATATATATATATATATATATATATATATATATATATATATATATATATATATATATATATATATATATATATGTATATATATTTTAATGGTAGTTTTAAGAGAACAACAAGGTTGATTTAGTAAAGAAAGCTAATAAGATATGTTATTAAAAATACAACAGATTTTATATCACAGAAAGAACTATGAGCAATTTTTATGAAATGTCTATCCAAGCAATGAACCCTCAGTCTTACTTCAAGACATTTTTATTTATTTCTTTGTAGTGTTTTTTAGAAGATAGTAATACTTACATTTTATTCCGAAATGATATTGTTTGCATGGAATACTAATATAAAACTTAATGCATCGATTTACCCCCTCTTCAAAATTGACAGAAAAATTGTTTTTAATTTCGCAATTTTATTAAACTTTTTCTTATTTCATGACTATGATGCACTTAAAGAATTTTATTTCTATGGCCTCGTTCATACATTGCCAGTTTTGATTGAATGATATATGCCTCTCACCTATACCATTGCCAGTTTTGGGCATGTCTGCAAACCTAAAGAGGTTTCCTGGTTAATTTCCTGTTACATCAGATTCTGCCTTTCAATCAGTCTGAATAATGAAGGGGATGTTGAAACAGTATTTTTTGGAAACGACATTACATCCCACTTCAGATCTAGTTCACAAGACTCTTTTATTTTAACCTGTATTCTCCCCATCCACGCCTAGACCTTATCTATTATATTGAGGAGAGGGGAGAATCAGTACCCAAACAGCACAAATACGTCTTAAAGACGTCCATAAAACGTTTGATCTCAACATTCAGGACGTCTTATGGATGTCCATTAAAGTCGAATGACGTTCATAAGACGTTGTATAGACGTCTTATGTTACAAAAGGTAACCTCTTTAAGACATTTGCTTACAACGTCTTATGGACGTCCTTTCCCAACATATTTCACCATTAAAATTATGTACATTAAAAGGGGTCCCTTTAATTTTTTTGTTTGTCTTGTTTACAAAGTCAAACCGTGATTATTCAAAAGTCCAAGAAATAACTTTAATTAAGAAAAAATCAAGAGCAAAATATACACTACCATTTTAAATAACTACAAGTTCCGCATGAATAATTTGCTTTAAAAAATATGTTCAACATAATCTCTTTATACAAAAAAATACATAACTTAAGCATAATGTAAACTTTTTCTAATTTGAAATTTAAGAAGTGAGGTAGAAGAGCAAATATTTCCAGAACTACTACTGTTCGAACTATAAGTGAACCTATCAAATTTAAGCCTTAGTTTATCCCTTCGATATAATAACTCTAAAAGGTAGACTACAACAAAATAAAAGTTTATTGAAATAAAAAGTACACAAATCTTTAAATAGTTTTAAAAACAAGGATTTTTATTTAGTCGAATAACAAATCTGGTCTGATGCCCTTTTCAGTTACGTTTGGATTGAAATTTCCTCATTCTTCTAACTTTTTGTCAGTCCTGTTGTCTCTGTAGATCCTAATAACAAACTAATTTTAATTTTATAGAATAAAGTTTATCATTTGTGGGAGTAAATTTTTTGATATTTTTGCGAATTTATATAATTGTCCTCTACTATAGAATCGTGACTTATGCTATTTCAAGGTTAATATGTATAATGAAAGACAGAACTTACTCATAATAAGTCTCACCAAGTTGGAATCGTTGAATTTTCTCTTTCCTTTTCGTACTAATCAACTGTACATGGTAATTTTACAAGCTCGCTTGACAAAGTCATAAATGCTCCCTACTCCCAGTTTTGAAATTTCTAAAACTTTAAACAAAATTACTTCTTGTAATTAACAAAACTCTATTTTCTATGTTCTTTAAATATAAACCAATCATCAGGAACAAATTAAATCTTACAGGTTTCATTAGTGGAGTACTTCATAAACAAACATTTCACTTTCCACTTCATTAGTAATATTTCTTGTAATATTTAGGACCAGGTCTGGATGAGCTGTGCAAGTCTTTTTTGCACAGATAATATTTTTGAAAATTTCAGTTCATATTTCTAATAACATAGAGTTACTACAAAAATATAAGCGGTAAAGCATTCGGGAATTTCCTGTAACACAACCTATAAATAACGTTACTGTTTTTCCTAAGTACATATGATTCTCGATCTTACCTTAAATGTTACATAAACACGAATAAAAAAGATTTTCAGAGGCACATAGATAAATCAACTATTTTAATAAAATTCTTTCAAAAACTAAATTTTCACAGTGGGCACCCCAACAAAATTAAAAATGAATAACGACATGACGAAACACAAATACAAAACTGGAAAATGACAGTTGACAGAAACAAAAGGCGGGTTTTTTAAAGTTATAGTTTCGCTGGCATCATATTGTTATTGTTATCGGTACATCAAACAGTCTGTGACAAAAAGCACCAAAGAATTGATAAAAAAGATCACGCAAAAGTTCTATTAACCAAGGTCGTAGTGAGACTACTAAAAATTTGTCGTTCAATTAAAAATTTTAACCTCAACTTGTATTCAGCTGAGCTCTGTGCCGCGTTGCAAACTTATTACCCAACTGCGACAAAATCCATAGGGAAGGAAATGCTTTTTAGTTTTTATCAACTAAATTATACACAACTGTATTTATTTTCATATAAAATGTAGTATGTAGACTTTTAAAAGATATCTTAAAGACGTTGTATATAGACGTCTTATGGACGTCTTTAAAACAACGTCTATAAGACGCCTTATTTATGTCTTAAGACGTTCAGCCATAATCTGGATATAAAAATGACGTCTATAAGACGTCTAGTGCTGTGTGGGATTATAAGTATACCCCTGGGGATAATAATAACCTTGATTTTCAATGTTTTCCAGAAGCTTTACAACCATCAAATCCTACAGAAGGTGAGTTAGAACCCATTTTTGTATCAATTATACAAGTAGCAAAATATTTTAAAAAGCATCAATTTTTGATAATTATTTTTTTTATGATTTGCAGAAGAATGGGTCAGTAAAAAGAAAACTGAAGTTCTTAATACAAAACAAATTGAAACCAGAGTCAAGAGACAAGTAGTTTTGGAAGATGGTAAAGTTGTTGAGGACTCCGGACCTATGGTCACGACGAACACCACAGAGGATACAGAGACCCAAGAACATCATCAAACAGAGGTAAATCTAAAAAATCCATATTTAATATAGACTTTTTAAATATTCCTGTAATTGTTATTGTAAGCGTTATACTTCTGCCCTTCTATCAATTTTAAAAACTTTGGCCCCTCAGTTTAAAAGCAACTATCACAAAAACGTAAGATCAAAAATATATAGAAAAATATTTATTATAAAAATATCATCCATAAACTTATTTCAACAAATATTAGTATGAAATAGATTGTATTGAAATTACAAATATGTAATTTTCCTGATTTTTAAAAAATTATCAAAACAATTAAAAAATACATAAAAGGAGGTGTAAAATTTCTGATATTGCAGATGATGTTAGGTTAAAATATTATTTTTTTGCATTTTTTAAATTTTTTTTGTCACCTGTACTTTCGTTTGTTTTTAAACTAGAACTTCTCTAGTGAACTTATTTTTCGTCAAAAGAAAGATAAATTCTAAATATATTTTAGAAAATATTTTAAAATTAAATAAAGTTAGCTTAGTACTAGTCAAAATTAATAAAAAAAAAACCTGGTCAAAACTTAAAGTAATTATTATACTAAAGTACAAAATAAATGTTGGTAACTGAAGCTGTTAAAACAGAGAAAGCTGAATACTTTAATTTATGTGTACATTACAATAATCCTGAATGACTCTTAATACTAAACTTTTAGTGCGGTTTCTCCTAGAAGGGGGCGAGAAATTTTAGAAGGTAATAACGAAATCATTACACCTATGACAGTGAAATAATAATGGCCTTTTTATACAAAAAAAATAAATTAATAGGAGTTCGCCAGGAGATGTCAATTGAAATTCAGATTGTCGTATCTCTTCTTATCTGACAAATCAATATAACCTTGTATATTTAACGTAATATGCAACAAAAAATACTGACAGTCATGTTTTCGTTAAATCGTTCTCCTCAAAATAAATGATTCAGCTATATCTAACTAATGTGGGCATTTTTTTCATAAGAGGGCTTAATGTAAATTAACCGCAACCATTTTGATTTCAAAGAAAACATCTGTGGATTATCTCAAATGGTTTGTATTTAATTTTGCCTGCCTGCTACATGAAAAATGAAAACATTGTGCATAAACAGATTAAAAATACTTTATTTGTAATTGTTTTCTTACCATAATTTGTATATATTAGTAGTTATTTATTTCATTTACAAATAATTTGGCGCCGACTTCAAAAAGTTCAATTTCATATAAAAATTTATAGTTATTTTTTACTTTTTAGCGCACTTTTAGAAGTCAGTTTTTTTATAAAAATTTTATTTTTCTATTTTTGGTTTTAGAATTCAATATGATCTCCATAAATTATTTGAATTAAGCACTAATCGAGATTAGTGTACCTCGCAATGACTCCAAGGTGGCAAAAAAGTACCCGTTGTAAATCATTCTAAAAAGAAACCACTAAAAATTCTTTGGTTCTTAGAGTTTTCCAAATACCAGTAATATTGCGTCAAACAAATATTTAGTCTGTCATAGTAAATCCACTATCTTAAATTTCAAGTTAATTTTAGATTGGTAACATAGGCCCCAAAACTTTCCAATGTCGATGTTTAAAGAACCTAAAGAACCACACAATATCAATTTTAGACAAAACCGAAATATGTAAAATTTTCTGTCCCTCATATTGTATTTTATCAACCTAATAGTTGTAAAAAAATAACTTCATATTCGTGATACACAACCCCGAAAACCCTCTAAACCAAATCTCAAAAAATGCGAATAAGGTAAAATTTTCAACCCACCATATTGTACCTGCTATATTGAATTTCAAAAAAATTATTTTAAGTCTTAATCTAATCTAAATCTAAACCCTTCAAGACCCCCTAGAACCAATTTTGGATGAAAACCGGAAATTTAAAATTGCTAGACTTATATTCGCTATTTACATCCTCACCTTTGAACAAACTCGAAAAATGTCAAATTTTTAATCCGCTTCCTTGAATTTGCCATATTGAATCCCGAAAAAATACTTTTAAATTCATAATTTACACCCTCAAGAACCCCTATATCAGTTTGGGAGAAAACTGAAAAATGTAGAATTTTTAGGACACCATATTAAATCTGCCAGATTGAGTTTTTCAAAAAATATTTTAAATTCAAAATTAACACTAACCAAAAATCCCAAATACTGATTTTAGACAAAATCGGGAGATGTAGAGTTTTTAATCCTCCATATTGAATTTTTTAAAAATATTTAGGATGTGCGACCCCGAAAACTCCCCCATACCAATTTTGGAGAAAATCAGACAAAATTTTTTTTTTTTGGCCGCTATATTGAATTTTTTAAAAATAATTTTAGATTCGTTTTGTGCGACTCCGAAAACTACCTCGTACTAATTTTGGAGAAAATCGGACAAAATTGATTTTTTGTCCGCCATATTGGATCCGCCACATTGAATTTTTTAAAAATAATTTCATATTCGTTATGTACGACTCCAAAAATTCCCCCATACCAATTTTGGAGAAAATCAAAAAAACAAAAAATTTTTTTGGCCGCGATATTGTCAGCGCCATCTTGGATATTACTGCACCAATTTCATTCAAAAAAATATGGGACCAACACAGCAACTTCTTAAACATAACGTAAAAAATTTCATTTAATACGGTGTCGCTCTTCCGGAGTAATAGGTGTACATACATAAAAAAAAACATACATATATACTCGACGAATTGAGAACCTCCTTCTCTTAGAAGTCGGTTAAAAAGTATCCTAAATAAAGAATAATTATACCTAAAAGTTTGTGCCAGGTTATTTTTTATTTTGACCAGTTTGTGCTTGCCTTATCAGCTTTCTACTTCATTTTATGATCTCTAAGCATCTTACATATACAACTTAATGTTTTTAGCTTTGTAATAGCCGTAAAGTTATTGTGGTCATCAAAGTAAGAAGCCAAAATTTTGGTAATAGCAGCGAAATATTAGATTCTTCTAATCGATATCTTTCTTTTTTGTTTAAAAATTCTGTCACGAATGATATTATTAATTTTAATTAATATCTTTATACTCATGCGTCATCAATAATAATAAATCCATTAATACAAAAAAGTATAATAAGTTAACGACTGCAACTGCAACATTTTAAAAATTAACTCTTATATGCCTATGTAAGATTTTAAAAGTTTATTTTAATTTTAGCTACGAAAACTCGGTGACGATGATGTCGACGGACCCAGAGCTCTTGAAGGTGGTGATACGGTCGTCGTGGATAAATCCAATTGGGTTGCAGTTCCAAATTCAGACGGAGTCGTTAGGGAAGTTAAAGAACGCAGGGTGGTGTCCAGAGAGGAGACTGAAGAAGTCAAGGAGACGGAGGATGTGCAGCATTTGGGGGATATCTCGGACGAGGTAAGGAAATTAACAAAATTATTTCGCGATATTTTTGGGCAAATAGATAAAAAAAAATATGACATCTACTCATGGCTAAAAAAAAGCCTTTGGTTTAGTAATAGATGTTTGCCATATAAAATAGGTAATATATGAATATGAAGATATGAACTAGAAATGGGGATTAAAAGCCAATAGGCAAAATTTCTTCACCGACCGTACAAGTCATTTTGATGGTACTTGACCTATCATGAATTCCTTTATGGCGTGCATTTAGATTTTCTTTGCAAACACTTTGGTTTTGTTTAGGCTGAACGGGTATAGTTACATAATTTAATAGTTAAGAATTAAAGGTATCAAGATTGAAATGTTTAAAGCATCTAGAGTAGCAAATATGAAATAATAGTAGTTCTAATTAAAATTAAGAAAAAAATAAATTATTTCCTTCCAACATTTAATGATATGGTAGTTTCTGTTAAGAAATGTTTTTTTTTTTAATTACAACTCAAAATATAGAATTATTTTTCCGTTTTGGGGATTTTTTATTTCTGCAGATCGGTATGCAACCGAAAAAACTGTGGTCAGTTCAATTCTATTATTTTCCTCAATGTAACATCCCATTGCTTTCTCAAATATGACTGACTGACTGACTCCGTAGCACTATAACCCAGGGTGGGTCTTGGCTGCCTCGACTATCTGCCTCCACCTAGAACGGTCTTGTGCCAGCTCCCTCCATTCTCGCTGGTCAACTTCAAGGATAGCTAGATCCTTGTGGATGTTATCTCTCCATCTAAGCCTAGGTCTTCCTAGCGGTCTTTTTCCTTGTGGTGCTTCCTCCCATACCCGTTTTATTAGTCGATCGTTTTGACTCCTTTATATATGACCTGCCCATCATAGTCTTCTGGACTTTATTTCTTGAATGATGTCAGGGCTTTGATATATTTGCGCAAGCTCTATGTTGCTTCTCATTCTGTGACGGCCTGTTTCAAGGTCTCGGTATGGGCCATATATTATGCGCAGGATTTTTCTCTCAAACCTTCTTAGCAGCTCCGTATCGTGGACTGTCAGGGTCCATGTTTCACTGGCGTAGATTGCTACTGGTCGTATTATTGTTCGATAAATTTCGGTTTTTGCCTTTCTAGTGATAAATTTTGACTTAAGCAAGGTTTGTATCGCAAATGTACATTTATTTGCTTGTGTGATGCGCTGTTTAACCTCTTCCTGCATGTTATTGTTTGCCGTTATCACTGCACCCAGGTACTTGAAAACTCGCACATGCTCAAAATTATAGTCATCCATGGTGACGTTCTGCCTGATTCTGCCTTGGGAGGGGTTGCGGGAGACATGCATGTATTTGGTATTTCCTTCATTTATTCAGAGCCCTATTCTTTGAGCTTCTTTTTTTATCTTTATGAAGTTTTCCTTCACACTGACTGTGCTTTCTCCTATCGCACCCATATCATCCGCGTAGGCCAAAATAAGTTTAGGGCCACTTGGCCCAAAAACCTCCGCGTCAACTGTGCAAGATTAAACAGTACTGGCGACAAAGCATCCCCCTGTTTTAATCCTCTGTTGATAGAAAATGTTTGGCTACACTCTCCTTTAATTTTGACACAGCTTTTTGCCCCCTCCAGGCACGCTCTACACAGTCTAATCAGCTTGTGTGGGATTCCAAATTCTTCCATAGCTTCCCACAACCTTATCCTAATAAGACTGTCATATGCTTGATCGAAATCTATGAACAAGGTATGTAGGTTTTTGTTAAATTCCCAACATTTCTCTAGTATCTGTCGGATAGTGAACAGCTGGTCAACTGTTGATCTTCCGCTTCGAAAGCCACATTGGTAATCTCTGATAATCTCCTCGGTATACGGAGAGAGACGTTGAAGGAGAATGCTGGAGAATAATTTATAGGCGTGGCTTAGTAAAGCAATACCTCGGTAATTTTTATATTGCATTTGGTCCCCTTTTTTGTGGAGTGGAATTATTACCCTTTCATTCCATTCATCAGGAATGATTTCTTGATTCTAAATTTGTTTCACGAGGTTATGTATTTGTGTGATTAGGTCGTTCCCTCCATGTTTCAGACTTTCTGCCAAGATATTATCTCGACCTGCCGTTCTGTTATTTTTGAGCTTCTTAATGGCTCTAATGGTCTCTTCCATGGATGGAGGTGGGATATTAACTTCTGCCGTAGCGAATACTGTAGCTTCAGATTCTTCCTGCGTCGGCACGTTTAGTAGTTCATCAAAGTAGCACTTCCACCTGTCCAGTACCTACACTTTTGAAGCGGTGATTGTGCCATCGTTAAGCTTTAGCATTGTGGCACTTCTTGGACAAAATCCCTTTTTATGCCTCCCCACTTCCTTATAGAACCTCCTAGTATTGCCGTTCTGAAAATCAGCCTGTAAGTTAAGTACTTTTTCTGTCTCATGTTCTTTTTTCTTTTTCCTGATCAATTTTTGTAGCTATATTCTTAGTTCGTTAAACCTAACTGTTGTCTGCTCTGATGGGTTATGAAGCATTTTAATTCGTGCCTCTGTTTTGATGGCACCAAGATTTTTGCACTCATCATCAAACCAGGGATGTCAGCTGGGTTTTGGTTTGGGGCCCAATACACTCCCGTTTGCTTCCCTAATGCTTTCCTTTATGTGCTTCCAGCTAGTTTCTATATTGACAGTTTCTGCTATTCTGCTAAGGTTCCGGGAGATTCTGTTCTTGTAAGCTAGGCATATTTGTGGGTCTCGTAGTTAATTCGTGTCGTGTTGCGCCTCTGTTCTGGAATATGCTCATTCCTTATACCAGCCTCGGCAGGTTTGGTACTAGGTACCAGAAAATAAGTAACAACCTCCTCCTTTTAAGTCATCTTAAAGAGGTTGCTTCTTAAGGAAGCCGTTTTCACCGCGAATAATCTTTTCTTCAATTGTAAAGCCAGGATCAAAATTTCCAATGCATTAGTTCAGGTTAGTTCTTTTTGATTTTTACTTTCCTTGATATGTTTTTATCCTACTAAACCTATTGAATTGAAAAATTCATTCTATAAGAAAATTATATTTATTGTAAAACTTTTGCAAAAGATATGGTTGTCAAAACACTTCCTTGCAACATATGACGTAGTCCCAGAAGTACCCGATTTGACGTATAGATGCCGAATATTTTTCGAAAAATATAGCAATTGTAGAGAATACCAACTTTAAAAAGCAAAAGTTAGAAGATGCTACGTTGTTTTGTATTTTTTGACAGCAGCCAATTCTCCGAATGAATTTGTAAACATAGAAAACATTGATTTTCGTTATGTGATACAATACTTTTATTTAGAAATCGGCTCTTTCGATTACAATAATAAAATATTGGGAGACAGAGTTTAGATGAGGTCATATGAGTTGCCAAAATGAACATCGCGGAGGTCGACCAAATGGGGCGACCATGCCAGGAATAGTGAAGAAAATCTACAATAAATTAAAAAATTAAATAACCTTTGAGGAGGTCGACGGTTTTTACTATAAGCAGAGTATCGAAGCTATTAAACATCGCTTGGAAAAGTTTATTGAGCTAAAAGAAAACAGTATCGAGAAATAAAGGATGTTTTTCCTAAATTACTTTTGTTTTCTTTGTTAAGTCTTCTTCTACTTCTAAGACTTCTCTCACATTGAGACTATTAAAAGTGTATTTTAAGTTTTTTTTTAATTTTATAATGATCCAATAATGCCTCCACTAATTTCAATAGTCATAGTTTTATAATTTAGTTAAGTAATAAGGAACATGTTTGATGAATCCTGAACTGAAATGATTTGAATGATTTTATGCAGTTGCAAATGTCATTGTTTTCGCAAAACAAGATAAATAATAGCTGATTTTTTATTGATAAAGTTATTTATTTATGATGCCTAGAGGTAGAAATATCATGGGTTAATAAAATGCGTTATGTTTCGATTTGATATTTTTAGAATTAAATAAATAATTCTTTATCTATTTATAATTTTAATAAATTAAAATTAATAATGTTTAAATCGACATTTTAAATTTGGCGTTTTATGGTAATTGATACGGAAGATTTAAAATTAAAATACAAGTGTACATATAAATATTTTAATTTCCTTACTTTTGTTGTTTAACAATAAATTATTTCTAGATTCACTAACAAGGTTCAAATTTAAGTTCGCCCTAAATTGACAGTAAAGGGCTGAAACTGACAAGAGCAAGAATAAGTCAGGCAAGTTTTAAAGCCTAAAAATACAAGAATCATTTTGTTTTACTACTGAACCAGCAAAACTGGAGAACTTTATTTATTTTCGGTATACAACTATTTCTCTTAGATATTTCAAGGCTTTATCGTAAGGTTCTTATCCTAATATCCCTATATAAGCGTTTATTTGTTGACATGTGTAATATAAATTATGACAATATCATAAGCAAAACAAAACTGGTCGACTATAAGATTTAAATTTCTTGGCAACTAAAGGGTGTTTTTTATAGAGGTATAGAACTTTAAGTTGGCAACACTTTTTTACCTGGCGACCATTTTGTCAGCTGTCAAGTGATTTATGTTTAGTTTGGTTTGGCATTTCAATATGAATAGACTGACACCTGAGCAACGCCTCCAAATTGTGCAAATTTATTTTGAAAATCATGGTTCTGTTTGAAATACGTATCGCGCACTACGTCCATTTTACGGTCAACATAATCGTCCATCAGAGCAATTAATTCGATTAACTATGGAACGTTTTCGCACCACGTTTACTCTAAATGATAATACGCATCCACAGAGACGTCGTACAGTGCGTACAGAAGAAGTCATTGCTGCTATAGGGCGTAGCGTAGAGGAAGACCCGAATCAGTCTATCCGCCATCGTGCGCAGGAATTGGATATGTGTCCATTCACTTTATGGAAGATTTTGCGGAAAGATCTTGGTTTGCGTGCTTACAAAATCCAAGTCGTGCAAGAAATGAAGCCACATGATCACCTAGCAAGGCGTAGATTCGGTGAATGGGCCCAAAACAAGATTGCCGTTGATCCCGATTTTCATAAGCGAATTTTGTTTAGCGATGAAGCCTACTTTTGTTTGAATGGATACGTCAATAAACAAAATTGCCGTATTTGGAGTGATAATCCTCAAGTGTATGTTGAGACACTGACTGTTTGGTGTGCTTTATGGGCTGGTGGAATCATTGGTCCATACTTCTTTAAAAACGATGCTGGTCGAAACGTTACAGTCAATGGTGACCGCTATAGAGCCATGATTACTGACTTTTTCGTTCATCAATTGAACAACCATGATGTGCAGGAGCTGTGGTTTCAACAAGACTGCGCAACATGTCACACAGCTCGTGCCACAATTGATTTATTGAAGGAAACGTTTGATAACCGCATAGCTTCACGTTTCGGACCCGTGAATTGACCTCCAAGATCGTGCGACTTAACGCCGCTAGACTATTTTCTGTAGGGATATGTGAAGTCGCTAGTCTACGCCGAAAAGCCCGAAACGATTGATCACTTAGAAGACAATATTCGCCGCGATATTCCCGATATACGGCCACAAATGTTGGAAAAAGTCATCGAAAATTGGACCTCCAGATTAGACTACGTCCGAGCCAGCCATGGCGGTCATATGCCAGAAGTCATATTTAAATTATAATGCCAGAAGGTTATCTTTCGAATAAATTAAAGTTCATGTCGATTTAAAAAATTCATCTTTGTTTTATTCCATTTAAAAGTTCTATACCTCTATAAAAAAACACCCTTTAGATCGAGTTTAAATATTCTTTGTGAATCGCTGTAAATTACAAACTTTAAAATCCGAAAATAATATTTCCATCGTAAGATGACGATTTACTTCCAAGAAAAAATTAAAATCAAAGAAATGGGGACTTTACTGCCCCGTTTTGGCAGCCATAAATTTTTAGTAGCAAAAAATTAAATTTATTAGGAATTAGTTCAACCCTTTTTTACCTCCCCATACAGTTTATCCAGATCTAATAGGCGGAGTGATTCAATATTGGCCAATTAGGTCACCGCTCACCCTTCTTTTTATCCCAAGTAAAACCTGTGTGCGCCAAATGAGCTGCCAACTCTATTTATTTCGCGAAGTATGCGCCAAATGAGCTACAGTTTCTCGTTGGCCCTGGATTGATTGCTCTATTGCTCTTTATCTTATTATTTCGCGAAAGTGGATGAGATAATATGTCGTTCTCTACGCTACTATTTAGCTCTTGATATAGTAATGTACCGCTAACTACCCTATTATTTCGAAACAGTAGTATCTTTTTAGCTCTCGATGCGTTAAATGTATCAGTGCCCAGGAAATCTAAAAATTCACGTAATTCCCCGATTGTCCCTTGTTTAAAAGTGGTATTAGTGAAGTATTCGGCAGAAGTTAAAGATATAAATAAGTTCATGCAAATTTAATATGTAATAAATGAATTTAAAGAATTGAATGGTTTTATTCAAGAACAGAAAGCTGAGAAGACCAGATTGATTAAATAACGAAATAGAACAGTCCATTACTAAATGCTGTCAATGTAATTTAACCCTTGGTGTTGGGTGAAGGACAAAGAAATCCAACATCCCACATTTGTTACCCGCGTAAGTGTGCTAATTTATTTTTATTTATGGTTTTCAAAAAACGAGTCTTTATTGTTATTAAGCCAGAAGATAATAAAAGACGACCACCATGCCAAACTAAGAACTGCTGCAAATAATCAACTTGACAATAATAACTTATTTCGTAATATTTTTACAAGATTTTCTTGAAAAAAAATAGGCAAGTATTGTTTTGATTATCATTTAATAAATTAAAAAATATATAAATTTAATGCATTTACCATTTTGTCAAGAATAGTAAAATAAATAAAATTATGGCAAGATTTAGAAAAGAGTGAAATCTAGGAAAATGACGTTTTTTTTTGAAAAAATTTTGATACCCACCCCCTATTTCGACGTCGTAGAACACGATTCTGACCTCGGTTTGCCAAAATTTTTCTTCAATTTGGCGCAAAACAGGGAAAATCATTTTTCACTTTAGGTTCAATTTTTTTCACTCAATCGTTAAACTTTTGTTACAACCACAAATTCCACACTGATAGAAGCTTCTGTATTATATAAAAATTCAGAAATGTGCACGTTTTTTTTATCGAAAAACCCAGAATAATTTGGAAGAAACAAAACAAAACGGCCCACGCCCTTAAAGTAATAGCTTGCATAGTTCACATATATATGGCGTGCTTGTTACTATAGGCGATGTTATCAGATTGCAAATATGATTTTTTTAAAAATTCACGTATATTCTTTTCTTACATGGTTTAATGTTTGTAATGTATAAACCAGAACTAACCAAAAATTTTGGGTGGCAAAGTTTAAAGCATGACATTTTCTTTTAAATCCTCAGTCGTCTTAAAACTATATATATGAATATATATATATATATATATATATATATATATATATATATATATATACATTATATATATATATATATATATATATATATATACAGTATTATTACTATTTTAAACAGTAAAGCAATAGTTAATATATATATATATATATATATATATATATATATATATATATATATATATATATATATATATAGGGTGTTTTTTATAGAGGTATAAAACTTTTAAATGGAATAAAACAAAGATGAATTTTTCAAATTGACATGAAATTTACTTTATTCGAAAGATAACCTTCTGGCATTATAATTTAAATATGACTTCTGGCATATGACCGCCACGGCTGGCTCGGACATAGTCTAATCTGAAGGTCCAATTTTCGATGACTTTTTCCAACATTTGTGGCCGTATATCGGCAATAACACGGCGAATGTTGTCCCCCAAGTGATCAATCGTTTCGGGCTTATCGACGTAGACTAGCGACTTCCCATATCCCCACAGAAAATAGTCTAGCGGTGTTAAGTCGCACGATCTTGGAGAACAATTCACGGGTCCGAAACGTGAAACTATGCGGTTACCAAACATTTCCTTCAATAAATCAATTATGGCACGAGCTGTGTGACATGTTGCGCCGTCCTGTTGAAACCACAGCTCCTGCACATCATGGTTGTTCAATTGATGAACGAAAAAGTCAATAATCATGGCTCTATAGCGGTTACCATTGACTGTAACGCTCTGACCAGCATCGTTTTTAAAGAAGTACGGACCAATGATTCCACCAGCCCATAAAGTACACCAAACAGTCAGTTTTTCTGGATGTAACGGTGGCTCAACATACACTTGAGGATTATCATCACTCCAAATACGGCAGTTTTGTTTATTGACGTATCCATTCAAACAAAAGTGAGCTTCATCGCTAAACAAAATTCGCTTATGAAAATCGGGATCAACGGCAATCTTGTTTTGGGCCCATTCACCGAATCTACGCCTTGCTAGGTGATCGTGTGGCTTCAATTCTTGCACGAGTTGGATTTTGTAAGCACGCAAACCAAGATCTTTCCGCAAAATCTTCCATAAAGTGAATGGATACATATCCAATTCCTGTGCACTATTGCGGATAGACTGATTCGGGTGTTCCTCTACGCTACGCTCTACAGCAGCAATGACTTCTTCTGTATGCACTGTACGACGTCTCTGTGGATGCGTATTATCATTTAGAGTAAACGTGGTGCGAAAGCGTTCCATAGTTAATCGAATTAATTGCTCTGATGGACGTTTATGTTGACCGTAAAATGGACGTAGTGCGCGATACGTATTTCGAACAGAACCATGATTTTCAAAATAAATTTGCACAATTTGGAAGCGTTGTTCAGGCGTCAGGCTATTCATGTTGAAATGCCAAACCAAACTAAACATAAATCACTTGACAGCTGACAAAATGGCCGCCAGTTAAAAAAGTGTTGCCAACTTAAAGTTTTGTACCTCTATAAAAAACACCCTTTACATTGTTATACATACAGAGTTTTAAGACAACTGAGGATTGGTAAGAAAATTCCTCTCGACAAAAATGCGGAAAAATGCTAATAAATGCAGTTTTTTGCAATTTTGACTATGTTTCACCACTTTTAAAAATCTGAAAAAATTCATGGACGTAGTTTAGCATCTAAAAACAATATTTTTTTTCGGCCCTGCAATTGTGCCAGTTTTGATTCTATTGAATTTCAAAATTTTCGAACACCCATAAAAATTTAAATATCGTGCTAAAAATTTTTGTAAAAAATATCTTATTATAAGCATTAAAAAAACCTACAAAATGAAAAAAAAAAGAAAACTCTACAATGATTAGAATCAAAGATATCGTCAAAAAACGAAAAAATACGTTTTATTTTTTTTTAGGTTATGTGACGATAAAAGTAGCTAAAAATTTGTTTTAATGTAGAACAACCGGGTGTTTTTTATTTTTTTAATACCGAAAGGGCAGTTCCGACCCTTTTAATCGGCTAGACCCTTTAAAAAACATTTTAATTAAATGGAAAACACAGTTCTTTTTTCAACGTGATTTCTCTATATAGTCATAAGGGCAAATGGCCTTCACGACTTTACTGGTAAATAAGCACATTCTTTCGAAATTTTCCATGATCATTTTGTATAAATATGGCTGCAGTGTTAAATCACTTGATCTAGGAGGCCACTTCTGATCACCTAAAAGAGAGAGCGCACGACTAGGAACTATCTCATGCAGTAATTGAATTGTTTCACGGGCTGTATGACATGTAGCACTATCCAATTGAAACCGCAAGTCATCCACAGCAATGTCATCCAATTTAGGTAGAAAAAAACTTGGTCATCATGTCGCGATATCGAGCACCAGTAACAGTCACTGTTTGACCAGCCTCATTCTCGAAGAAGTATGGTCTAATGATGTCTCCTCGCCAAAAGTCGCACCAAAAAGTGATACGTTATATATGCATTTATTTTTTGACAATCATGTGTGGGTCCTCTGAACCCCAAATGCAGCAATTTTGACGATTAACGAAGTCATCATCAAGGTGAAAATAATTTTCATCTCTTAGGATGATTTTGCACAAAAAAATCAGCATCCACTTTTTGATGTTCAATAATCCATTCAACGAACTCTCTATATCCTCACTACCCACTACGCTAATGGAAACAATAGGTAAAAGAGATTAATATACCACATCATCCACAACATTTTTTTAGCCTTTAATAGCATTGTATATCTTTCCATTCTTATAAGCCACAATAAAACTAAAAGCAAAGTAAAGAATAAAAAGATAAGACGAGGAAAAACAAGTTAACAAAATAATTACTGGGATTATTTCAGACAACACAAAGAACTTATGTACTATAAGATATGTAGTTGTATGGTGCAGTATGTAATACAGCGTTAGCCATATATATTGAGGGAAAATTATCTTGCAAAGAGTTAAGTGGTGTGCATTACAATTTCGATTATAACAGTAAGTAGACGTTGTAGTTTTATATATAGCTATAATTACATGGAAAAGTAGAATATTGTTCCGTTAAAACCAATTTTATAGTATTGATATTATTTCACGGTCGATTTATTAACTCATTTCATAATATGCTAACTTAACTAAACAAAAAAAAAATTTTCTCTTAACTCAAAAGGAAAAAATTCCAAGGATTACAGAATACATGATGTTAAATTAAAAATAAATATACGCATTGGCCAGCGACATATTTATATTAAAGATTATAATAACTTGGTTATTTTTAAGCAGAAATATAAACAAAAACTAACTTATTTAAATAGTCTCCGTTCACCCTATACTGCCTTTGTCAATTTATTGGCTATCAGAGGACAGATTTTATTTGTTGAAACGATATCATAATTTCCATTAAAATTGTCCCGCGGGTTTTTTGGCCTTAACAAATAAGTGACTTTTACTTTATATTTGATTTCTGGTTCTTTATAACAATAATAGTATATTAACGGATTAAATAAATACAATCCATTTCAAAAATAAAAAATACAAACACTATTTAAAACAGTCAGATTTAAAAAACTTACAAATCCAAACATGCATTAAAATACTTCAAAGACAAGTATTGACAATTGACAATTTCCATTTCAAAAATAAAAAAATACAATTACTATTTAAAACAGTCAGAAATAAAAAAAAAACTATAAATTTAAAGATGCATCAAAGTGCTTCAAAAGACAAGTATTGACAATTGACAATTTTAACTAGTTTTTCAAGAATTGTAAAATTTTTCATTTAAAGACCTTAATTGGCAAATGAAAAATATCTATCTCGGTCTGAACTGAATTCATTTCCCTACAAATTCGAGAAATAGGACTATTAATGCCATAATTCGGTGATATATCACATCAAATAAATTGTACGCTCTAAAATCTCTTTGAGGAACCGATAATCCAATATTATTGAGTAGTTTAGGAGAATCAATACAAGAGTTAACAATCTGGTAAAGTAGAACCAGGTCAAGATATATGCGTCTCACACACAATGGTAGCAACCTCAAAGCATCGGCAGTATCATCATATACAGACCGCTCCTGCTGCATTCCCTGTTTAAAGGCAATGAAACTTAAAAACTTTCTTTGTACTCTTTCTACTTTTTCTTTGTATGTAAAATAATGAGGTGACCAAACTTGAGACGCATATTCTAAGATTGGTCGAACTACAGAGCAGTATATCACTTTAAAACAGTCTACACTATTAAAATATGTAAGCATTTTCTTCACAAACCCGAGCAACTTCAAACCCCTATTCACAATATTATCAATATGTGTGTCGACGCAAAGGGCCCGATCAAATGTAACACCCAGATCCTCCACACATTCAACGCGATTAATCATGTTATTATCAAGAAAATAATCAAAAGTTATCCAATCCCATTTACGATAAAAACTTATAATGGAGCATTTATTAACATTGAGGTGCATAAAATTTAACTTACACCATTCAGAGAATCGAACTAGGTCCTGTTGAATGCCCTCGCAATCGTTGCTACTCCTGACAACCTGAAATATCTTTAAATCATCTGCATGAAGAAGACATCTACTGAAAGTTATGATGTCCTCAATATCGTTAATAAAGGAGTTAAAAAGGAGCGAAGCAAGGTGGGCACCCTGAGGAACACCAGAGGTAACAAATATATCAGATGATTCACAGTTATTAATTTTTACTCGCTGTACTCTACCAGACAGGTAACTATTTATCCATTGTAGAAATGATCCATGGATGCCCAAGCCTTCCAGCTTGTAAATAAGGAGTTAATGGTTAACCTTGTCGAAAGCCTTGGAGAAGTCAGTGTAAATAGCATCCACTTGGCACCTCCCCTCCAAAGCCTCCACCAAGTACTGCTCATAGACAAGCAGATTAGTAGTAGTCGATCGAGCTGCCATAAAACCATGTTGTGAAGTTGCTAACACATGCCTAAAAAGAAGACACATCTTTTGGTAAACAATACCCTCAAAAATCTCACTAAATAGTGAAAATTTCGAAATTCCACGATAATTTTCGACGCTAGCTCTGTCTCCATTCTTATGGATTGGCGTAATGTAAGTAGTTTTCCATACTTTTGAGAAAACACCTGTTGATAAAGAAATATTAAAAATCTGAGCCAACACTGCAGACAAAACACTCTGACAATTCTTAACAAATATGACTGGTATCCCGTCGGGCCGGTCCAAATTTACTGTTCAAGTGATCTATTGCATTAAACACGTCCACCGGCTCAACTTGAAGGAAACTAAGGTTACGGTTTTCATGTAATTAAAAGTACGGGTCTCACAATGCTCATGCGATTAAAAACGAAAGCTATATCGCCAGCGTTGCTAAACCAATAATAAAATTTGCGATGTTGGCACACCCTTTTGGTTGACACATGGATTTTTTAGGTTAGTTCAGGTTAAAATAATATACAGGGTGTCCTATTTTAAAAATCATAAGTTTAGTTAATACCTCAAACACTGAACATTTTAGAAAAAAACTGAACGCTACGTAAAAAACTCTACAAAAATCAGTTTTTACCTTTTGGATAAACTTATGCATAACAGAAATACGAAATGTGCCTAAAAAAGGATTTTCAAAATCACCCTGTAGATTAAAAACTGACAAATTTGACACCAGAACGTTTCGTTTTGTTAAAAAAATAGGACTCTAAAGTGAAAACCGCATTACTCTACCTTTGATAATAACTCCAATACCCCCTAAAAGTGTCGAAAATGGGACACCCTGTACATACAGAACAGTTTGGTTAAATTATTTCTTAAACACCCTGTATAATGAAACACCGCAACAAGAAAGAAACCCTATAGTTCAATGTTTCCTCCATCGCATTTTAAAATAGTAGTGGCATCCTTTGTGTTAATTTATTTAGATTATAAGGTCTTATAAATACTCCTCCTCCACTTCCAACATGGTTTATCTTTTTTTGTTGTTTTTCTAGTTACATCATTTATTACTACTTTTACCCTTCAAAATAAGCTATCAAGCGGTCACCTGTTATTTTTCCCAGCAAAGTTACTGCCATTTTAAATTATGAAATATATCCCAACCAAATCATGAGCATTCACATCAATCATTTGAGGCATACATTTTTCTCCTGTATACATTTCTCTCAAAAATTTGTACTTGAAGGATTTTGGAGTCGCTGAGTATAAATATGAAGTCGGAAAATTGAAATTTTCATTTCCAAGATGGCCGATTCAAAATGGCGGGTCAAAATTTACAAAAAATGATATTGGTATCTCAAAAATTTCATTCGGCATATTATTTCACTACAATAACAGCCAGATTCACTAAGAAAATTTGAGACTTAAACTCGATCTAGTTACCATGAAATTTAGATCTTCTAATCGGCCAGTTTTGTTTTCCTTATGATATTGTAATAATTTATATTATACAGGTTGGTTGAAACGTTTTGGAAGCGAAAATGAAAGAAAGTGTATTTTTTAATGAAATTAGTTTTTTTTTATTCAATATAATCTCAACTTCAACACACTTATTCCAACGATCCTGCAGTAATTTTATATATTTGTAATGATTTTCCGGAAGCTCCGCAAAATAATGTTTCACAGCTGCAATAGCTTCTTCATTCGACGAAAAACGCTTTCCACAAATTTCCTGAAGAGGTAGTAGTTGGAAGGGGCCAAATCTGGTGAATACGGTGGGTGTTCAAGCAATTCGTACTTTAATTCTTTCATATTAGCCAGTCATCAAACCACTTATGTAAGGACGTGCATTGTCTCGATGAAAAATGATTATTTTCTTCTGTAAGCCGGGTCTTTTTTCACGAACTTTTTTATCCAACTGATCCAAAAGATTGCAATAATACTGAGAGTTAATTGTTTTACCTTTTTCAAGATAATCTATCAACAAAATCGCTTTTGAGTCCCAAAAAACTGATGCCATAACCTTTTTTGCCGATCGTTCTGACTTGACCTGTTTTAAACCTGAACAACCAGCTTCAGTCCACTGTAAACGTTCGTGTTTCAGTTTAAGATCATGACGGTAAATCTAAGTCTCATGTAGAGTTACAAAACGATGCATAAAATCGGTTTTATTCTGCCTAAAACGCTCAAAATAACGCTTAAAAATTTGTTTTCAATTCAATTTTTGTTGAATTGTCAACGAATGCGACACTATCTTTCCGAATAGCTTTTTCATACGTAATTCTTCATGTAAAATATAGAGTACTCGTTCGTCCGAGATTCCTATGGTATCAGCAATTTCACGCTTAGTCACACTTGGACCTTTACAAACAATATCATACACTTGCTCAATGATTTCTGGTGTTGTTGCACTTTTTGGACATCCACTACGTGGTTCATCTTCAACGCTTGTACGACCACGTTTAAACTCTAAAACCCATCGATGCACAGTTGGAAATCAAAGAGCAGATTCCTTTTTAACACTTTCACCATTTTTATATGAATTTCTGTTACTGATAAACCTTCCAAACCAAAGAATTTCATCACTGCACGATATTCAATTTTGTCCATTGTATAAAAATTCACTGACAAGTCAACTTCAGATGGCTTGTAAAAAAGAATGAATTAACAGATAGAAATAAACTTTTGTGTGTGTTCATGTCGAAGATGAAATATTAAAATTGCGTATAAATTTTGATTCCTGTACTGGTTAATAGGTGTCGCTTTCAAAATTTTTCAACCAACCTGTATATGTCAACCAATAAACGCTTATATAGGGATGTTAAGGATAAGAACCTTGCGATAAAGCCTTGAAATATGCAAAAGGAATAGTTGTATCTCACAAATAACTAAAATTCTCCATTTTTAGAGTTTAAAACTTGCTTGACTTGTTGTTGCTCTTGTCATTTTAAGCCTTCTGCTGTCAATTTAGGACGGTTTTAAAGATAAACCATATTAGTAAATCTGACTGTAAAATTTTTATTTTTAAGATTGTAGAGTCAAATTTGCGAAATTTGCAAAAACGCTAATGTGGTCTAAATTAAAAACAGGCCTAGAACTTTTAAGAAACAACTATCTCTAATTTTTCTATATACTAAATTACAACATTTACCGTTATTTTTAAATGTAAACGTAAAAGTTTTGACGTAAAAATTATTCTGTGTATAAAAAAATTTCAAAATAAAGAACCTAAATATTCGCAAGATAATACAAAAGCCTGTGCACCCAATCTTCTTGTTGTTTATCAATATTCTTCGATGGTATCCTCCTTAAGCCTTCAACATATGATCGAGGGGACGGGGGGGACCAGTCGAGCAACTGAACCGTTCACCGGCTTCGGCCTACCGTCGAGGAATCATGAATTCTTTCTGTAACCTTTGCAGTACTCACTTTGCAACATTTTGCGCTATTTATCTATTTGTTTTTATTGGGTTTTAGTTGAATTTTTTTGCGATAAATTGTAAACTTAAATTTGCGGTTCTTGTATTGTTTTGCGGCTTTTTTGCAGTTATAAAATTGTGTTTTGCAGAAAAATGTACAAGTTTTAGTGACCTTGAATGGACAGGATATGATTTTTGTAACGTTTTATTGATGCAGGGTAAGATATTGTTTTACTTATTTTTTTTTCCATCTTGGTTAGAACAGAAAATACAATAAACTCAGCAATTATTGCACACTCCAAAAAGATTTAATACATTTTGGAAATACAGACAAATTGAATAGTCTGATTAAAATTAGAGAATTTTTTTGGTTATTTTAGCAGGAATAATCAAATTACAGTGGCTAATTCAGTATGGTCCGGTAATTTTCCTTGTTGTTATTCGCTTTATGGTTATTTATTTTTTACCTACATCTCAAAGATAATAGGTTTAATTCTAGTTGATTTTTCCTTGTTGTCAAATTTTAATTTACTATTTTTGTTGAAAGAAAGTACTTATGTAAACCGACCTTGCTTCATTAACGTTAGGTACGTGGCAAGGGTATTTCTTATTGCTCTTTGTAAATAATACGGACTTATAAATAAATTATAATCATTTATTCTCAGTAAAAATGATGACACGACTGGTGCGTTAAAATACGCTTTAACAGTATAAGGAATACTACAATTATTTCATTTTTTGTGGTTTAGAAGACAGTTGGACAAATCTAGATTTCCGTTATTTGCTTTAAAAATAAAAGATTGTGGGCTAAATAGACCAGGGCTTATCTGTTTTTAGGTAGATGTGAAACGGAACCTGGATAATTTTGCATGAGAGCCTTCAGAATAACCTAAATAACGATAATTTCAAAAAGTTGGGCAACACAACAAAAAATATAAAATTAACGAGAGAAAAACAAAACAGTTTTTTTTTCAACTTTTCTCTCGTGTAACTTTGAAGGTATTCATTTGAAAGGAAAGTTGATAAGGCAGAAAGCTTTTTGCCATAAAATAGGGTTGGTCGGAAATCGCAAAATATATTTCCCTTATTGCAAAATAGCAATAATTAAAAAAAGCAGTTTTTTTACTCAATTTTTTCGACCATTTAAATTTCTCTGAGGACCTTCATATTAGAGCAAAGAAATCTTGATGCCATGATAAAATAACACGCTAAAATTCGTTAGGATCGAACCGATAGTTTTTGCACAATAATTTTACAGTCCAATTTCCTTTACAAAAATTGACCATTTTTCAAGTTTGTCCGAGTCCAAAATATCACGTTAAAGTATTTAAATTTATTTTCGATATAAAGTAGGGAACTCAAATTTTCCAACACTTTTTTCAGAATCAAAATCGGATGATTTGAACGCCCTCAGGAATTGTTTAAAGACATTGTTGATATTTTTGCTAATAGACAAATAGATTATCTCGGCGGATTTTCATTGGATTTTTTTTTGCAATACATGGTTTAAAAATACTTGGAAAGGTGTCTCTTTTCGTGAAAAAAAAATTCAAATCCGTCAATTGGTTTCCGAGATACAAACCGTCAAAGTTGACAGCCTATTACGGTGAATCTATAAACAATACGGTCCTGATTCTTGAACCAAAAACTTTGTCTTGCCGAGTTCTTTTTTGATACAAATATTTAAATGTTTATGTTATCGGAAACTTTAATAAAAAATGAAGAATATCGCCTACGTGCGTGAAAAATTAAAAAATGAGTGGTGGGTAGCTCTCATTTTAAAATTGAATTCGAAAATTCAAAATACATATCTGAAAAAAATTTTCATTTTTTCGGCTTCTAATGAAGCGATTTTGATATTTTTTTTAAACCGATGTACCGCGGATAATGGAGCTCAAATATCATGTCATGTGCCCACCATGCATTCATTTTGTTATAAACAAATGACGTTATTTATGCATCATACTTACAGCATACTGCACCCTATAGTATTGAACTTTCCAAGCGAATCTTTATTTATTAATATAATTAAGCATACTATAACGATATATATTTACTTTAATTATCAAAATTGTTGGAAGAAAGCTTTAATTTTCAACCAAACCAATTCTTCCCAATACGAAATAAAAAATGCAGGCTTAAAAATCATAGCTGTAATGTACGGTGGGAAAAGAAGCATTAATATAAATTTAAATGAGCTGCGATGCTTGTGTTTTAAGAAGGAAAGTAGAAAGAAAAACTTTAATTTGACCCAGCCCCCGCCGACAGATTCTGCAGCTGCACAGCGTTGCTACAGAATTTACTATCAGGTGCAGCAATAGCTTGGTAATAATGAATTGGACCCAAAAAACTGGGGTTGGGAAGTGCATATATCATGTGTGGAACCAGTTGAAACCACAGAAATACTGTTGCCAGATCGTCTATTGAAAAAAATAAGCTGTAAATGTATAAAAGAGTGTTCCAAATTATAAGGTTGTATTAAACATGGATTAAAATGTACTGATTACTGCTCAAACTGCAACGGACAAACTTGCAAAAATGCACAAAACCAATATATTGACGTAGAAAAAAGTTCTGAAAATGTAATTGAAGAAGTTGACAGAGAAATAGAAAATGACTGTTTCGATATCGATATACGATTAGATGACGAAGATTTCAATCAAAATGATGATCCGGACATTCTACAGCCTAAGAGAGCCCGATTCGAATGAAAAATAGATTTTCAATGTAAAAAATAACGTTTTTCTGTACTGTGTAAAGTTTGTATTATAATATTTAGTGTTAAGAGTGCTTTATTCAACTTTTTGAATATAATTTATTAAGAATAACTATTTTATTTTTATCTGTATTTTACGAATAAAATAATTTAAAACCAAATTTTTTTTTTCAGTTTATTTAAACAATTTTGATAATTAAAGTATATATATATATATATATATATATATATATATATATATATATATATATATATCGTTATAGTGTGCTTAATTATATTAATAAGCAAAGATTCGCTTAGAAATTCCAATACTATAGGGTGCAGTATGCTGTAAGTATGATGCATAAATAACGTCATTTGTTTATAACAAAATGAATGTATGATGGACACATAGCATTATGATATTTGAGGTCCATTATTCGCGGTACATCGGTTTAAAAAAAAGATATGTATTTTGAATCTTCGAATTCAATTTTAAAATAAGAGCTCCCCACCCCCCTTTTTTTCATTTTAAAGTTTCCGATAACATAAACATTTAAATATTTGTGTCAAAAAAGAACTCGGCAAGACAAAGATTTTGATTCAACAATCAGGTCTGTATTGTTTATAGATTCACCGTAACAGGCTGTCAACTTTGACAGTTTGTATCTCGGAAATCGATTGACGGATTTGAAATTTTTTTGACGAAAAGAAACGTCTTTCCAAGTACTTTCAAACCATATATTGCAAAAAAAAATCCCGTGAAAATCCACCGAGATAATCTATTTGTTTATAAGCAGAAATATCAACAATGTTTTTAAACAATTCCTGAGGGCGTTCAAATCATCCGATTTTGATTCTGAAAAAAGCGTTGGAAAACTTGAGTTTCCTACTATATGTCGAAAATAAATTTAAATACGTTAACGTGATATTTTGGACTCAGGATTGCAAAATTATTGTGCAAAAACTATCGATTCGATCCTAACGAATTTTAGCGTGTTATTTTATCATGACACAAAGTTTTTCTTTGTTCTAATACGAAGGTCCTCAGAGAAATTTAAATGGTCGAAAAAAATTGATTAAAAAACTGCTTTTTTACCTTTTTTTAATTATTGCTATTTTGCAGTAAGGGAAATATATTTTGAGATTTCCGACTAAGCCTATCTTAATAATTAATATATAAAAATTAACCTAATTATGAAACTTTTTTTCTCTTCAACTTTCCTCTAGAATGGATAGCTTTGAACTTACACGAGAGAAAAGATTTTTTTTGGTTAATTTTATATTTTTATTAATAAAAACAATGTTGCCCAACTTTTTGAAATGACGCATATCAAATTTATCATTATTCAGGTTATTCTGCAAAAATCTCCATGTTCAATTTCACATCCACGAAACCCCGATATTTGGCAGATAAGTCGTGATCTTAAATAAGATTAAAAACCAATATAATGTATAAAGAATGTATTACTTCAAATACAATCTTTGCTAAAAGATTTCGCATTAGACGATATTATCATTGAAAAAAAATCTTCTTAAATGACATGGACATTCTATGCACTTTTTTTCTAAACTAAGAAAATTCAAATCTTTGTTAAGTAAATAGTGGACAGCTAAAATGAGTTCTCTTTAACACGCAATTTAGGGCTTTCCAGAAATGCAAGTAATAGGTTGGGTTATAATTAAGCTCTGCTTCATTGTTGGAAGTTTACAACGAGTTTCCTTAGTCACTGTTCCAAAAGATTGTCAATATACTCAATACTGAATAATTTATTCATGTCAAGGTACATAATATGTTTATATACGTCAAAATAAAATACATAGATCAAAATATAAACCACAATAAAATTACGATTCAAAATATAACATTCTTATAAAACATCATTGGAAGATCATTATAAAAATATATAAATATACTGATGTTAACAAGATGTACCATTAAAATTACAAAGCAATTGCAAAAAAATTAAAATTTATGTTAAAACTTTAAGAGTGAAACAATTACAACAACAAAATCAGAGTAAAAATATTCATCGTCAATAAAAAATCCTTTTTAGTAGAAAACATTTTACAGTTTGCTTAAGCATGCGGGTATTATAGTCGTGGATGTCTTCATGAGCCCTCTTTCTGCTTGACACTCAAGTACATATAAACATAGCATAGTCCAAAAGCCACACTACATGAACACCTACAATCATTCCTATAACCTAGCGGAAGCGTACTGGAACAAATTTCAAAACACATGAACCGTCACGCTAAGTTTCGTTGCAAGAATATGAATATGCTTACCCCACTGTAATCTTGGGTCAAGAGTCACCACCAAAAAGCGCAGTTTAGATACACCCTTACACCAAATAAATACTTCATAGAAAATATCATCCTGCTTGTCTTGTCTGTATTAGGAAGTCGCCTATTTAAACTGAACCAGTTTTCTACCATCCCCTGTACTGGCAACAATCTACTCAGCGAATCCTTACAGGCGTCCGCAGCACGAGTCACTCGTGTCATCAGCGAAGAGCGTAGACTTATCCAAAGCCTCTCAATTAGGGAGGTCATTTATATATTAAAATAAGAATGGAACCCAAGATAAAGCCCTGGGGTTATACCAGTATTTATTCACTCTTCGCTGTTACCACATTAGCAACTTTCAGCACTTAACATGCAGTGATTGCATTAACTTAATGCTATTTGCATCAAATTTGAAATAGTTAAGTTTATGGATAAGACTACCAACGTCAACACAGTTAAAGGCCTTGCTGAGATCGCAGAACAAAACCGCGCTGTACTGCAGCCTGTTAAATATTCACATGATGCCCATGACAGTGTTCTTACCTTCCCTGAAACTAAACTGCCTCATAAAAAATATTAGTTCTAAAATAATGGACTATGTTTATGACCATGCACTTCTCTATCTTAAAGATAATAAGCAAAAATAATATTAGTCTATAGTTTGTTAGCAAAAGGGGTAGAGCGCCCTTCTTGAAAATTGGTGTTTCATTAACTATTTTTGACACTGCAGGAAATGTATGCTGTTTAAACCAAAGTTTTGGAGGAGGTACAATGTCAAGATTCCCTTTGTTTTCTAAATTATCAACTATATCCCTAACTTCGTTGTAAGTTAACACAATAAAAGTAAAGGGAACTGTTGGCGATATCTGTTCGCGAAGGTGGTTCATTGGATTCTTATTTGCCTGCGGTATCTCCGACTCGATGTTGGAAAGAAGGAATGAGATTGTCATTTATTTTTATTTTAGCCTTTCCTATAGTTTTTTGTAAAGTTTTTTATAGTTTTTATATTCGTGATCATACCTGGAAAGATATATTGCTCAGTTAGCTCACCCAAAAACCTAAAGTTGTCCCTCATTACTCTAGGGAAGGGCAACACCAACGTAGTGTATCAACGTTCTGGGCTTACCACTCGCCCACACGGAGTTGAAAGGGTGCTACTACTCCTCACTACGTTCCCTTCCCAATGAGGACCATTTATCCATAACAGCAAGCAGGACATAACTTAGGTCCAAGCAGTAGAAATGGAAAAAATAAAAACCTTACTTCTCATTTTCAAAGAGGGTTTCCTTGTTCTACACATGGAGATGCACAGCAGTTACCAGTTTCAAATCAACAAGATGGCGGGGTAATAATAGACAGACCGATACCTAAATGTAACTGTTGTCGATTTATCGAGTTTTAAAACTCGAAATGAAATACAGTAATTACACAGGTCTACAATGTTCTCTTGTTAGACAGCCAGAGGTAATTTTCGAATTACATATTTCCTGTGTAGAATAATAATTTAAGGTTATGTACTCGAAAAATGTTTTTTTTTTTAATTTTTTAGATTCTCTGCAAGATGCAAAATTTCTTCTTGATCTTTTTCTAATTTTTATATTCGTAATCAATACCTGGAAAGGTATATTGCTGACTTAGCTGACCCAAAAACCTGCAGTGGTTCCACATTGCTCTAAGATCCTAATTAAATTGATTTTTGACATAAGAATGATCAAACATAACAAAATATGACTTTTTTGGAAATCGAAATTATTAAATGCTTTAAATCCTCATCAAGATCACAGTTCCCACCTATAAAATCCCATGCAAACTCATTGATGATATTAAAGACCTTAAGCAAACTTTGTTGTGTGATAAGCCTGCACACTTTCCGAGATAGTAAAGCCTTGATTTGGTTCAAATGTCATATACAAAGATGTTATCCAGGAAAGACTGTAGTCACGTTGGTTGGAACGTACCTTAGATAATTTAAAAGAAATTTAGGTTTCCAATGTTATTTTTAATTTCATTTCAACTCAGTTTCCAAGTTCAATCAGAGAAAGAGATCATAATATCTGCACGTAATTTATTTCTAATATATTTTCACGGTATCATTCTATGAAATGAAGCTATCCAATAATTTCAAAAAATACTGTGATATTGAAAACATCAATGCAGCCGGGAAATCGGTGTAGAAACAACTATCAAGCTCATGCAAAAAATCAGTTGCGTCACATTTTGAACTTTGTAATAACAAAATTATTTGTTGATTCATTTTAATTGTGGAAAACCGGAACAAAATTACACTTTATATTTAAATAAGGTTGATCATTATTGTGTAACGGTTAATTGGGTGTATTTGATTTCTTGCTAATAATAATTTCGCTTATTTTAAATAGATTTTAATAATTGTTGTATACAACCTTCGAAATTAAATACATTTCGAAAAATGCAATTTTAATAAACTACATTATACTTTCGACTATGATTAGCATTTAAAAAATTTGCATTTGATGGTCGATTACAATAATAAGGATTTTAAATGGGTAAATGTCAACATACATTCACAATATTTAACGCAATTAAAAACCCTACAGATGCCGTTACGATGGTGAAAGAATGAATAAGAAAGATATATCAGTCCTCAAATTGTCCAAGTCTCTTTTACAAAATTTCCTATAATTCTGCAAAGTGAAGTGGTTACACTCTCTGTTGAAGTGGAAAAAATAATTGGAAAATAATTGCTAAGAAAATGAACTCAAGGACATTGAGCCTTATACCCAAGATGGGTGGAAATATCAGCAATCATGATGCTGCAGAGGACCGCTAAGCTGAAGTTACGATATAAAGGACTGGCATTGAAGTCGACTCTAACTTCAGCCACGGAGTGCATTTTAAACTTTTCTCTAATAGAACTCTGCCGGCTAGAATGCATATTGCCATAGAAATTTACAACCTTCTGGAAAGAATGTGTGATAATACCAATACTTAAGAAGGACGATAAAACGTGCTGCTCCAATTATAGGGGTATATCCCTTATTAACACAGGATATAAAGTCTTCTCTCTAATGATCTTAGAAGTGGAGTATCAAATAGAAGATTACCAGTGTGTATTTAGAAAAAACCGCTCAACTGAAGATCAGATATTCACGATTAGGCAATTAATGGAGAAATGTTGGGAATACAACAAAACATTGCACCAGCTATTTATAGATTTTAAACAAGCATACGATAGCATCATAAGAGGGGATTTGTGGAATGCCATGGCAGAACTGGGCATACCGAAGAAGCTAATTAACCTCACCAAAACATGTGTAGAGGGATCTATAAGTTCATTAAGACTTGAAGGAAGATTGTCAACCTTCTTTACAATCAACAGTGGTCTTAAACAGGGCGATGCGCTGTCTCCACTCCTCTTTAATGTCGCCTTGGAGAGCATCGTGCGAAAAACCAACACAAAAACGCTCCTCTTTAGAAATCAAGGTCCGCGCATCATATTGGCGTTCGCTGATGATATCGATATTGTAAATAATACAACCACCAGTGTCAAGGAAGAGTTCTTCAAACTGGAAAATGCCGCAAAGAAAGTTGGCCTACGAATCAACGAAGAAAAAACAAAATATATGGCTACAACAAGAACGGAACGGCGAGACAGAATAGGCCAGAACGTGACTATGGACCACTACAATTTTAAAAGGGTCCATCAGTTTAAATATTTGGGAGCTACGATCACCTCTGACAACAACATTACACAAGAGATTAACAACAGAATACAAGGAGGCAACCGGTGCTGGTATGGGTTGCAAAAGATAATGAAATCGAAAATAAGAATATATCAAGTAATTATAAGACCGGTAATGACATATGCATGTGAAACATGGACGTTGACAAAACAAAATGAGAATAGACTGAAAATCGCTTAGAGGGATATACGGACCGGTCAGGGACAACACCACACAGCAATATAGAACAAGAACAAACAAGGAATTGGAGGAACTATACAACCAGCCAGATTCAGTGAAAATAATAAAAGCAGAAAGATTAAGATGGGCCGGCGATGTTATGAGACAAGATCAACGTATCTTCAAGTTGGTATGGGAAGAGAACCCAGAAGGAAAGCGGCCGCTAGGAAGACCAAGGATGAGGTGGAGCAGACTTATAAACCCTAAACGTCGAACGCACTGAGGAACTGATGATGGATCGCAGCAAGTGGAGGCAGATTGTGAAGTCAGCAAAGACCCACCCCAGGTTGTAATGCTAAAGAGATATAGAAATTTACACAAATGACAGGTCATGCAAAGTTAAGTAACAACTAATTTTTTAGATAAACCTTCTGATTAATAATATTTTCTATTATTTTCCAAGAACAAACAACCATCAGACCCCAATTAGTACACTAATATCAAAATAATATAAAACAACCTTTGGCAGAAAAATTTGAATTTGGTACTGTTGATCTAGATGAAGTAAAATCAGAACAATTTGGTATTAAATCATTCTCGTCGTGTTCAGATTTTATTAATATTGAAATGTGGTTGTGTTGTCACAGAATTCTTTCTTTTCTCGCAAACATAATAAGTCCTTGTATTTTGAAAATAATTTTTCCTGATGCCAGAAAAGTGGCACATATAAGGTCATTGTCAAAAAAATAATGACGCTGTATCAAATCTATTCAGAGAATAAAGAACGAAAGCTTTCATGGCTTTGGTCAAGTTGAAAATCATGCTTCTTGGGTTTAGACCGTGTCAAATTGGAATTATTACCTGACGTTTCGCCTACAATCGCACCAGGCATCTTCAGGAATCTTTACTCTTCGAGATCAGGACACTAAATGACCATCGAGGAGCAAAAGTCCGGTATTTATACCCGATTGGTATAATACAATCGATTTTCACGTGTGGTGTAGACTGTAAACCGCATTTCTATTAATATTATTTGGATATTTAGAAATTTCGATTGATTCTCTAATTTTACGTTTAAAGAGATGCAACACTGTTGCTAGCACCTTAGTTAAAATTGTGACCTGAGCAATGCTGGTGTTTAGCTACTGCAGATTCTACAAGTTGTTTCTTTCATGTTCCTTAAGCCTAGTAGATATAGACCGTCCTGTTTCACCTACATACACTTTACCATAAAAGCAAGGTATTTTGTAAACGCCTTCTGTTTGTAATGGAATTGCGTCCTTTGGAGACTTTAAACATTGTCCAACTTTCTTACATGTGTTGAAAATTATCCGAATGCTTGAATTTCGGAGCAATCTGCGATGGGCAGATTCCTTTAAGAAAATGCACAACGGGTCTAATGATTCCTAAGTTCTGTGGAGCCTAATTCCCTCTCATTACTTTCCAAATCCACTTAGGCATTACTGCGTAAGAATATAGAAAAACCATTTTCTTACTTGCTTTGTCATTTGTTCAGGAATGGTTAATTTGATAGATGAAGAATGTCAAAATCTACTGTAAAAGTTTGCACAAGGAACTATCACTGACAGTAATATTTTATTTTATGCAAAAAATTCATCAAAAATGTATAAAGCCAGATGTTCGGCACACTTAACAAGATATTAACACTTAAAAAAAGGTATTTTATTCGGCATTTTTAGCTTTCATAGCAACTACATTAGATTTTCGATTTAAATATTTTTCTAAATTGATATCTTTAAACGTATCAAATCAGGTTTAATGAGAATTTAAATTTTCGATTATATATAAATCCTGCCAACCATTTGATAAATAAGAGCATTAACATAATATTTTTTCCTAAAAGTGTCGTGTCCCACATTATTTACAGTTCTAGAAATCTCATTGTAGAAAACAATGCATGAAATAGGGCTTATTGGAATCAAATCAATTTTAGGTACTTTATGTCTTTACACATTGAAGCACATCCTGTCGAAAATAACTTGACATTCCATTGTTTTTAGTAATTTACTTGAATCTCTATTGGTATTAGTAAGTCAAAAAACTAAATAATCCGACGTTTTGTTTGCTTGCACACCCAAAGAATACGTTTTATTTTTTTAGACGCTTCTTTATGAATGACTGATGATTCTTTCCTCATTGCAACATACCATGGTCCAGTTCCGCTACAAATTACAAACAGATATTTTAATAAAAATAATTTAATTATTAGAGTGGCCGAAATAATCATTAAAAAAGTTATCGACCTGCAACTTCAACTTTATTAAAAAAATTACCCTAAAATCACCGCATGAAAGATTTCCGACATATAGCAGTTCTGAAGCCCTAACTGATTACGTTTGACAGTTCAAACCCAAACTTTCATCAATTTTTTGCTTGGCAACAAATTTTTGTAAACTCACACTTATCAGAACCAACAAATTTTTATAACCTCTCTGTAATATAAACAAACTTTTCAGGACTAGAAGTCTTTTAGCATTCCCTGTTTAAACAACAGTCATATTAGAAACGCATTATGCAAGTTGATCATTATCCATACTCAGCCAAACAGGAAATTCGAAATATATGGATTTATTAAACTTATTGTCACACAAATGCAAAGAATTCTTTAGAGTAAAAGTAGTTTACGTGTAGGTACCCGTACCTGAGATAAATTCCCAACTAGGTGGCATATTGTTAGATAACAAAAACCTGTTTCTATATTTTAAAGTGGCTTACTGGTACCAAAAAAAACCTTTCAGTCAATAAGGTTATTTATTACTTGAATGATTGATTTCGTAGTAATTATCGTATCTTATTGTTACAGCACTTAAAATTAACCAAGGTAATTAAAAAGTTCGTTAAATATGGATAAGTTCAGTGCTTATATTGTTTTAACATAGAGATCGTTATAAGTATCAATCAGATTATTACAAAAGTTAGGTCAGTGATAGCAATAAGATAACTCTGACATGGGGACCTATCACGTAATTTTGTATGCAGACTCCAATTCTAAACTTTGAAATTGCCCATTACATCATATTTTCGACATAATTTAATTTGAATATCCCAAACAGTTAGATTTGAAACCATACTTATAGGAATAACGTTTTTTCTATAGGGCATTCACTTTTAAATGATTTTGGTAATTTTTTTGCATAGATATGTAAACCTGCCTGAGAAAAAGCTTTCCAGTAATTTTGTATGCTGAACCTGAACCCAACTTCAGGAATTTCCCATCACTTCAAGTTTTTTAAAAAATCTGACTTGGAAGTTCCAAGATAGTTAATTTTAGACATTTTTGATGCTATATAGAATAGCAAATTTTCCCAGTTTTGTATAGTGCAATTTTTTTTACATTTCACCTTGAAATAATTTTGATATTTTTTCCTGCAGAGATGCGTAATCCTGCAAGATTGTGTACTTATTGGTAATGTTATATGATCAGCCTGAATTTGACTTCAAAATCTTTCCGTTACTTTGAGTTATCGAGAGAACCTAACCTCAAGGTCCTAAATTAGTTTTCCTCACAGATTTTTGAAGCTATATTTCTAAAAACAGCATATGATATCCCAATTTTTGTCCAATACGTCGCATATGCCATTTTTCTGGCATTTACTCCACTTACAAACGGTTTTTGGCATTTTTTTCTTACAGAACTTCATAATCTAAAAATCAAAAAGCTCTGTAGTGGCAGTAAATTTTTATAGTTGTTCTATGAAGTAATATTCTGTGTAAAAATATTCTTACAGCTTTTATAAAGAAATGAAATATTAACTGAGAGGACACAGTCCAACATCTTTTTAATTTTGTTTGTTATTTGCATCTTGATAGTTCCTTTATTCTTCATTCTTTACAAGTTAAAGACCTGTTCTTATTTTTCATAGTCGAAAGAGGAATGTTTGTTATGGAGACCATTGACTTAAGAAAATTGCTCTAGTTTAGCGTGGGTTTCAAACCACAATCTTTAGCAACCTACACAGGATTTTACTTTCCGTGATAGTGCATCGATTCTCAGTTACGTGCAAACACCTTCCATTATAGATTTGAGCACTACTCGAGCATTTTTTTTAAATTTATAACGCTTTGATATTAATAAGCTTCTTGCAGAATATCTTACAATACCATATACAACCAACTAACCGTCTTGACGAACATTATAATTGTTAAATTGATGAAAACCATATTGCTTTTTGGGTACTTGTCCATCTGTTTATTCGCCTATATTTCCACTCGTCACAGAAATCTAAATTTAAAATGGTTGAAGCTATATAATTATTTTTTTATCACGTAGTTTACCCACTTAACCAGCTGTGAATTTCCAGTTTTATATGAGACTGGTATCATCATTAACTACAAGATAAAGAAACCATCGAATGCTAACATTTTGAACAAAAAAAAATATAGGGAGACCAGATTCTTTATGAACCTGCCGATTTGTAAAAGTGGTCCCAATGTAAGAAAAACTGATTATTTTGAATATATACAGTTTTTTGTCTCTTGAAAACTAGTTTTCTTCCATTTCTGATCACAAAATTTAATTATTTCTTAGTTTATCTGTATTTATCATTTGTAGTATCATTGATTTTTGGCGAAATATATTTTTGAAGCTATATGTATTAAGCGAGGATACAAAATTTCGCTGAGGGGCGGGGGAAGGGCAATTTTCATTCCTTGTTACCGATCTTCCAAAAAATTTGTTCTAAGACAATTAAAGTACTTTATTAGTTTTGCTTGACTAGGAGACTTCACTGGTTATTTTTGTTCCCAAATATTTAAATTCTCTTACATGTTTAACCATAGTGTCGTCTCCCAATATAACGTTAAAATCCACAGTCGTGTTTATTGCTAAATATCTAGTTTTACTAAAGATGATGTTTACCCCTCATTTTTTATAACTTTTGTCGCAGCATTAACTCCAAATCAAATGCATCTTGTGCGAGAAGTGCTTGATTGTTGGCGAAGCTGATGATGAACATGAGGCAATTGCTAGTAGGGATACCCATTCCATTTACTGGTCTTCTCCAATCCTAAAGAGTTAATTCCAAATAGAGTTTAAAGAGCAGAGGCTAATACCTTTAAATGGGTAAATTGCTTGACCAAATCTATTTTCTGATTTGATGTAGATTTCATTTTCTTTATAAAATTCCAAAATATTGTATTGGAAATTTCTTCAACATCTCAAACAAATTTTTGTGCAGGACCGAATCGTAAGTTTTTTCTAGATCGATAAAAACAATGTGTGTTTCTTCACCTTTAAATGCCCTTTTTGCTATAAGTCGCTGTATTATAAGTAGCTTGTCCATACAGGATCTCTCAGGTATAAACCCCTTTTGTCCTCACTGAGACTATATTATTTATATCATTTTCTAATTTCCTTTTTAACAATTCTCTAAATTGTCGGCTCATTGAGCTGGTAATACTCAGACCTCTATAGTTTTTAGGATTCCTTCTTTCTCCTTTAACAAAAAAAAAGATACCAGATGCGATTCTTTCCATTGCTTAGGACTTTGGCACTTTTCTAGGTGCATTTATCAAGTTGGTAATTCAAACTCGTAGATATTGCCCTTCATTTTTAATTAGTTTCACTACTATTCCTGCGGGTCCTATCTCTTATCCATTTTTCGTTGAGTATACTGCTTGTTTTATATCTTCTAATGTAAAAATGACCGGCGCCTTTACTTCCAATCGTATTTTCCCTTCTAGGTTAAAATCAGGTCTCTCCTCAACAAGTGTTTGTACCGATCTTCAGACTCGATTACCGCTATATATTGTTCTTTTCTCTTTGTTTTCATAAATTTTATACATCTCCAAACTTCTGTAGATCGAGAACCTCCTATATAGCATTTAATGGTTTGGCATTTCTTTTGCCATACCAAATTTTTTTGTTTTTTTATCTTCTTCCTTACCTCGCGCTGTTTCTGCTTGTAATTGAGTTCTCCTGCGTTTGATAAGTAAGTCATATAATATACATCTGTTTTTTGTCTTCGATAAGTTTCTCTCTTCTCACATCCGCCATCTAGTAGCGCTTTTTAGCCACTATATATAGTGTCTATATGATGATATCAAGTTCTTTTTCTATGTTCTCTCCTGACTGCTTCAGTTTCAGTTAATTCTCTCTCTGCTTGAAGAATTCTCGAATACTATCTTCTAGAAGTAGTTCAATTTTATGCCAAGGTTGTATTAACCTTTGATCGTTTTTAATAATTTGTATTGGCTGTTCATGTACAATAAATGAGAAAGCTATCTGTGCCACAACTAAGTGGTAATTGAAACCACAATTTGCACCTCTTTAAACTGAAACATCCTGGAGCTGTAAAATTGTTTATTGTTTAGTTAAAAATAGATTTATTATGGATTGTTGGTTCTAAGATGGTCTTATACATGTGTACATGTGAATCTTTTTACGTTGAAAAAATGTATTCCAAACCTTTAAGTAGTTTTATTTGCATATATTGATTAGTCCTAATCTGTTATCGTTTAGAGAGGGATCGCCATATGGACAAATACCTTTATCATTCCTGTGTACGCTAACTCTAGCATTTGTCTCCATCCAGAATGATATTTCCTGATTGGTTCCGATGTTTGCTAGCTCTGTTTCTAAAGAATTTTAGAATTGTTCTTTTTCTGCAGTTGTATCTTCGGTCGGTGTATAAACCTAAAGGATGGTAATTTGTCTTCCAAAATGTTTGATGACTACTTTTATAATTCTTTTGCTGATGTACTATATATTCTTTATGTTCTTTGCTAACTTTTTGTTAATGTATATTGGTATATAAGCAACCGGTATTTTTGATTTATCTACCCCTCCCCCTTTTTTCTTTCTTTCAGATAGGTAGGTCACAGTGACTGTACATTCCATTTAAAAAAATCTCATCGTTTGTTTTCCTTTTTCCTTTTTTTGAATATTCGTCCGAATCTCGAGGCAAAAGGGTAGATTTCTTAACCTGTAGATAGTTTTATAAGTGCTGGAGGACTAGTCCGACATCTTAACACCCCAACTTGATGGACTGGGTTATTTGTATCCGAGGTTTCCGTCCCTTAACTTTTGACGATCCAACGACGTAAACTACAAGGTCTCAGTGTTTTTGTTCGCTAGGGGCCCTCACAGGGTGCTATTAGCCGCAGCCAAATGAACCCCTTTTTTCTTGACAGCTGTTACCCTTCTACGCTTCTTCCTTTCTCATATTTTCATCTATGAGTTCCCAAGCTTGGGACTGATACAGCGGAATTTAAAAATTAGTAATTAGAACATAATAAAAGAAATTAATACATAATAAAAAAAACGAATCGCCTTTTATGAACAACTGTTTTATAATCTCTAAATTGCAAAAATAAATCTAAACCTATAGGTGGCGCCCATCGTAACAAAATTATATTACAAAAATTAATAGACCGAATAAGCTCCCCCGTAGAATCTCATGTTTTTCAACATGTACTCTTCATTAAATTTCAAATTGAAACCCAGTAATTTTACCCACATACACGATATTATAATGACTACTTCTCAAAGTGTAACAAAGCACATGTATGTTATAATAACATCTAAATTATCATGCAAGTACCCTTTTCATATGTGTACTTATACACGTAAACACAGGGATTTTTGCCCTCGCTACGTTATTTTGTAAATACGTTACGATATCTTACTTATACAAAAAACATTGTTAAACAGAATTATCTCTTAAATTTTTTATTATTAGAGAGGAAGTAATATGTGATTATTTACCAATTAGATGATGGCGATAAGTAAACGAAGTAAATATACAGGGTGTTTAGTTTAACTGCTGATAGTACAGCTATCTCAAAAACGCCAAGAGTTATTGGGCGGTTAAATAGGAAAAAAGTTTAAGGATAATTAAAAAATGTTAAAATTGTTAGCAGTTTTCTTTAGATACTTTATAACACTGTCTATAAATATACTTTAAATAAACCCTAAAGATTAAAACTTTTCTCTATTAATTACCGTTGTGAACGTAGCAATAATACCACTCTGTTTAAAATTCGTATAGATCGGAATTAACCTCAAAGTTTCGTCGACATCAGAAATGATATAGGCTAAAAAATATCAAAACTTTTATAAAGAGTGTTTTTTATAGAGATATAAAACTTTAAGTTGGCAACATTTTTTTAACTGGCGGCCATTTTATCAGCTGTCAAGTGATTTATGTTTAGTTTGGTTTGGCATTTCAACATGAATAGACTGACGCTTGAACAACGCTTCCAAATTGTGCAAATTTATTTTGAAAATCATGGTTCTGTTCGAAATACGTATCGCGCATTACGTCCATTTTACGGTCAACATAATCGTCCATCAGAGCAATTAATTCGATTAACTATGAAACGTTTTCGCACCACGTTTACTCTAAATGATAATACGCATCCACAGAGACGTCGTACAGTGCGTACAGAAGAAGTCATTGCTGCTGGAGAGCGTAGCGTAGAGGAAGACCCGAATCAGTCTATCCGCCATCGTGCACAGGAATTGGATATGTGTCCATTCATTTTATGGAAGATTTTGCGGAAAGATCTTGGTTTGCGTGCTTACAAAATCCAACTCGTGCAAGAATTGAAGCCACACGATCACCTAGCAAGGCGTAGATTCGGTGAATAGGCCCAAAACAAGATTGCCGTTGATCCAGATTTTCATAAGCGAATTTTGTTTAACAATAAAGCTCACTTTTGTTTGAATGGATACGTCAATAAACAAAACTGCCGTATTTTAAGTGATGATAATCCTCAAGTGTATGTTGAGACACCGTTACATCCAGAAAAACTGACTGTTTGGTGTGCTTTATGGGCTGGTGGAATCATTGGTCCGTACTTCTTTAAAAACGATGCTGGTCAGAACGTTACAGTCAATGGTGACCATATAGAGCCATGATTACTGACTTTTTCGTTCATCAATTGAACAACCATGATGTGCAAGAGCTGTGGTTTCAACAAGACGGCGCAACATGTCACACAGCTCGTGCCACAATTGATTTATTGAAGGAAACGTTTGATAACCGCATAGTTTCACGTTTCGGACCCGTGAATTGGCCTCCAAGATCGTGCGACTTAACGCCACTAGACTATTTTCTGTGGGGAAATGTGAAGTCGCTAGTCTACGCCGATAAGCCCGAAACGATTGATCACTTGGAGGACAACATTCGCCGCGTTATTGCCGATATACAGCCACAAATGTTGGAAAAAGTCATCGAAAATTGGACCTCCAAATTAGACTACGTCCGAGCCAGCCATGGCGGTCATATGCCAGAAGTCATATTTAAATTATAATGCCAGAAGGTTCTCTTTCGAATAAAGTAAATTTCATGTCAATTTAAAAAATTCATCTTTGTTTTATTCCATTTAAAAGTTCTATACCTCTATAAAAAAACACCCGTTATTTCAAACTAAAAAGAGAACTTCCTGTAAACTGGTGCCTATTATTCTTACTCAGATCTGAATTCATACCTACACAAAAATTTTGTTTTTTTATAAAACATACATATCAACAATACTTTTTCATAATGCATTTTTGATATTTCCTATAAAAATGCTATTTCATTTGTTGAATGAAGAACACTCTAATTAATACACTAATTCAGTATGAAAATCCTCAATTTTTAGTTTATAAAGAATAGTCAGTAAAACTTTGTAACTACAATAGCAACATTTTTTTGCTCCTTAACAAATTACCACATTTCAGTATTGCTCATAGATGTTATGGAAGCCAAAATAATTTCCAATTTCTGTGTATTTTTATACCATCTTTTTATGTTATACTTTGTTATCTATTCAAGCTATAATAAAATTTTTATATAAAATTGAACCGACTTCTAAAAGTGCTCTAAAAAGTGAAAAATAACTAGGACTTTTTATATGAAATTGAAATTTTTGAAGTCGGCGCCAAACTAATACCTGACAAAATGTGATTCGCATAAACAGATTAAAAATACTTTATTTGTAATTGCTTTCTTACCATTACCAATTTGTATATATTAGTAGTTATTTATTTCATTTAGAAATAATTTGGCGCCGACTTCAAAAATTTTAATTTCATATAAATATTCCTAGTTATTTTTCACTTTTTAGAGCACTTTTAGAAGTTGGTTCAATTTTTTTATAAAAATTTTATTTTTCGATTTTTAGTTTTGAATTCATTATGATATTCATAAATTATTTGGACCAAGTGCTAATCGAAATTAGTGTGCCTCGCAATGACTACAAGGTAGAAAAAAAAGTACCCATTTTATTCAGAATTGTAAATTACCCTAAAATGAACCACTAAAAATTCTTTGATTCTTAGAGTTCTCTAAATACCAATGAAATCCACTATTTTAAATTTCAAATTAAATTTAGATTGGTAATATAGGCCACAAAACCTTCCAATATCGATGTTTAAAGAATTTGAGACGTAAATTTAGTCCGATATATTTTATATTGCATATTGAGTTTGTATACGCTCCAAGAACCCCGCAATATCAATTTTAGATAAAACCGGGAAATGTGAAATTTTTAGTCCCTCGTATTGTATCTTATCAACCTAATAGTTGTAAAAAAATAACTTCATATTCGTAACACACCACCCCCAACCCCGTAATACCAAATCTGAAAAAATGCGAATAAGGTAAAATTTTCAACTCACCATATCAGATCCGCCATATTGAATTTCAAAAAAATAATTTTAACGTGTTAACCTAATCTAAATCTAAACCCTTCAAAGCCCCCTAGTACCAATTTTAGATGAAATCCAGAAATTTAAAATTTCTAAACGGTCATATTGCATATAACATTTTAGATTTTCTTAAAATAATTTTATATTCGCTACTTACATCCTCAAAAATGATTCAGTTCCACATTTGGACAAAATCGAAAAATGTAAAATTTTTAGTCAGCTATATTACATTCGCCATATTGAATACTGAAAAATACTATTAAATTCAAAATTTACACCCTCAAGAACCCTTTATATCAGTTTTCGAGAAACGTAAAATTTTTAGGACACCATATTGAATCCGCCAGATTGACTTTTTCAAAAAAAATATTTTAATTTCGTAATAAACACTAATAAAAATCTCCCAATACTGACTTTAGACAAAATCAAGAGATGTAAAATCTTTAATCCGACATCTTAAATCCGCCATATTTAATTTTTTTAAAAATAATATCAGTTTCGTAATGTGCTATCCTAAAAACTGCCCCATGTCAATTTTGAAAAAAATCAGATAAAATTAATTTTTTATCCACCATATTTGATACGCCATACTGAATTTTTTAAAAATAATTTCAGATCGATATGCGAGACCCCGAAAACTCCTCCATACCAATTTTGGAGAAAATCGGACAAAATTAAATTTTTTTGTCCGCATATGGGATCCGCTATATTGAATTTTTTAAAAACAATTTTAGATTCGTCATGTGCGATCCCGAAAACTCCCCCGTACAAATTTTGGAGAAAATCTTACAAAACTGATTTTTTTTGTCCGCCATATTGGATCCGCCATCTTGAATTTTTAAAAATGTATTTCAGATTCGTTGGGTACAATCCCGAAAATTTCTCCATACCAATTTTGGAGAAAATCGGACCAAATTAATTTTTTTGGCCGCCATATTGAAAGCGCCATCTTGGATTTTACTGCACCAATTTCATCTAAAAAAATATGGGACCACTGCAGTAACTTCCTGAACGTAACGTAAAAAATTTCATTCGGTGCAGCCGTTCCGGGGTAATCGGTGTACATACATAAAAAAAATACATAGTCGACGAATTGAGAACCTCCTTCTTTTAGAAGTCGGTTAAAAATAGGACAAAATTAGGGTAATGTCATACCAAATTCAGATGTATTTGGGACTGAACCAATATATAAAGACATCTTACAGATGCAACAGCTTTAGTTGTGCCATTGAAGGTGAAGATTCCAATTTCTGTCATTATGTTTGTTCATTCAGAAAATGCAAGATACATAATAAATAATACTTATTCTTGAAATACAAAAATTAATATAACACAATAACGACATTTAAGATCCAATATTAATTTCAAGGTTTTTGAAAACATATTTTGAAAAATAATATAGTATTCCAAATATTGGAGGGCAAGAAAGTCAAGCACTCATTAAAACCATAGTCATTATCTTAACAATATTAAAGACGTTTAGTAGTTAAAAACGTGTTATTAAGATTAGCTAAACGAAAGTTGCTATTTTGAGTCATCTCGGGACATCAGGTAAACTTTAATGTCAATTTAAATGTCACCATTTTAAACCCATTACATGTTATTACATAGACCTTCATGGAATCCTGCTCACGAAAGAGAACGCTTGCTATAGTAGAAAAAGACAGCAGACTTGTCGTGATTACAAGATTACAGGTGCTGTCGTTTTATTGTGGGAGAGTTTTCTGATGATATAATGTTATACATTATTTTATTAGTAATACACAGGGTGTAAGGAAAATAACGCTCATAAATTTAACCAGCGATTCTGCAGATCATTTAAAAATAAAATTAAAAAAAGCTATGATAAGAATCAAGATTTTAAGTCTAAAAGCGTATTAAGCAAACATTAATTAATTGTTTAATCTCATTAAATTTTCTACATCCATCAAAAAGGATGTGACAACGTTGCAAGAATTTCTAATGCTCCAACACTATTAGCATTTGTTGTTAATCTGAAAGTCAAATACAGTGTAATAAAAGCGGCGTATTTGTAACGCAAATGTCTACACTGAGTAACCGCGGGATAATTTGAATGGAAATTATTTTCCTTTTAGGAAACCAAATGCTTGATTTATCATTTAATAACAAATCGGGTCGACCTGGGCTATTTAACTAATTTAGTTTCTTATATTTGCTGTAAGAAAATTATTATGTGTTATTTAAGAAACGGACATATTGAATTGTTGTAAATAAATGTGTAAATTTTATAAATAAAAATAGCATCAGTGAGTAAATTTATTTACTTTTGATTTAAAACCGTGAATGAATTCAATAATTCTTTGGATTTTTTCTTTCGAGATTGTAAGAAAAAATATTTCCAAAAATGGATTGAAAATCATATGTATCAACGTATTTTTCTGCTGTCAACCACATTAGAGAGGGATTTTCAACGTATTCAGGAAAACCGTTCAAATGCCGCCAGGCTGGCACAGATTTAAATGGTGGATATTTTCAGCATATAATTTTACAAAGATAATAATTATGTATTTCTTTACGTGACTTGAATCATTTAAAAAGTGTTGTGGTATGAAAAATTATTGCTAGTAATTTCGATTTTGTACATAAACTACAACAATGGGTTGTTAACAAAAATCAAATTTACACAGAAGTGTATGGCATAAATACTTATACAAACTGGTTATAGAAATAAATGCGTCTTACCAACTTTTAAAAATTAAATGTGCTCCATGAAAATGACTACATTTTGAATATATGGTTTTAGGAATTTATGTGTTCAAAATATTTTTTGGAATAATTGGTTAAATTTCCGAATGTTATTTTCCTAATAACCTGTATAGTAGGGATCAGTATTCTTAAGCAAAATCACTGCTTAATATTCAGATTTTCTCAAATTTTAATTTATATTCATTTTACTTTAACAATGTTTTTAACTGGCAAATGTTGACTAATGATTACAACCTTTTGAATTTAGGTTTCTCCCTGTTCCTGCTACTTATCCAAATTCAGTGCAAGTTGGCACCAGTTTCCTCCTGCTATCTCTTTTCATATATATGGACATCCCATGTTTCCTTTATGTTGTCTTGATCTCTACTCTATTATTAGTCTCGTCTATCTTTCATTTCCTTCCTGGTTCCACTAGTCAACTAGGTTTTTGTGTATAGATAAGAATTAATGCTTTTTTAACCTATTTGGAACATCCATAATGATTTTATAAGATTTTTTAACAAGACATCAGTACATAAATAAGCATTCGAAGGTTTCAGCATTAGACATAACCCACAATCGGAGAAAAGTATTAATAGATTCCTCCAAAATCAGTTTTAAATGGTATAAAATTCTTGATTGAAAAAATAAAATATGAACAATATCTGTCGCAAATATGAGTAGATTCTAAAGTTATAACAATTATTTTGGAAATGTACGAAATTTACACTAAGCAAGTTGGAATTCACTTGAAAAAATGAAATAGTTTTAAAAAATATGTTTTTTACTAGGAATAAGACATATACTTCATTCACCATTATATAAAAGAAATGTATTACTGTGATCGGGAAACACTTAACCTTGAAAGTGACGTTTTTCAGTGACATCTAAATTAAATTAAGTAAGGAAAAGAGAGAAGTTTGGAAATCAATGATCGATGCATTAGGAAAATTTTTGCTCTCAAATTATATGGAATGTCGGTAATGAGCACCTTTCCTTCAGGAAATTTTGATCTTGGAATAGCGGTATCAAGGAACGTGGAACCCTGCTATACTGGCAGATAGTAGCGGGTTAAGGCTTCCAGGCTACCGAGGCTACAGACTCGAGTGAGATTCTTTTATTCGTAAATGAGTATACGCTAAAACCACATATCCGGAGAACAAGGAACTCATGTAAAGCCCCTCGAGGATGGACCTTGTTGAACCTTGAGGATAGAAGGAGGAGATATCAGTGAGAAAAGAGAAACTCATTGTTAAGGGTTATAATGGGACATTAAAACTGTAATCATAAAAAAATGCATTATTCAAATCCATAATAAATTGAAGCTAATATGACTTCAAGATACATGGTCTATGTCATCAAAAATTGCTATTATTTTATAGTATAAAAAGTAGTCCATCCGACTTGACTAAATTGGTATCTTTCTCAAAACCCAATAAATTACAAGCGTAGTAAAACTTATGGATTTTTTTCCGATTTTATCCAAGTTTTAAATGATCAAAATTGAAATTTGAATTCGCTTTTTGGAAGTTCGACTGTGGATGTTAAAAATATATCCATTTTAAAAAAAAAATGTAACTCTCTTTCTTTCTGGAAAATACTGTTCCCAAAAAAGATCACTTTCAACAGTAGGTTACTAAATTGCAGCCATCCATCATTTTGATTTCTATTTATTCCTTAGGTCATTGTATTTCAAATGTGTTAATCAATGACCCCAAAAATTGATGCGGGTGGGAACAATTTAAAGTTAATTTAAAATTACACATCAAAGCTGCATACCGATTGTGGGCAATTTTTATTATTGAAAAAATACTGTAAAAAATTTTGACAAAGAATATGTAAGTAATAGAAATACTTAATTAGTAATACTACTTTAAAAACCCCCAAGGCGATATAACAACTATTCTAATTTCGTCGCGTTACTTTATGACAATAGTCCGGGAGGTAGCGACGCTTGGTTTTAGAAAAGCATATATATATATATATATATATATATATATATATATATATATATATATATATATATATATATATATATATATATATATACACATATATACAGTGTGTCAGGTAATTATGTATCAAACTTTCGAAAGGGTACATATAATTTTTTCCTAAAAATATTTTTGTGCTGTTGCTCTTGAGCAGAAATCAGCAACGGACTCCCTGCTAAACTCGTAGGCCCAAGATGTTGACAGTTATGAATTTTCAGAGCTACAGCCTCAAAGGTAAATCATTGGATTCCACTTTAGTGCCCCATATCTCCGTTATAGAGCTTCTTAGGAAAAAATTTATATAAAACACTAAACGTAGTGTTTTGGCACCTTCTATATACTGCTGAGAATTGGACATTTACTTACCGGAAACCCTGTATAGTGTCGCTGCCTAAGTAAGCTTGATATGGAAAACATATTTATTATTAATTTAACGACAAAAAGTTACTATTTATAAAAAGTTTTGCATATTTAAAAACTCAAAATAAAATTGTCAAATATTTATATCATATACGAGGTTGGTCATAAAATATGAATTTTATGTGGCGGTAGAGTAATTTTATTTTTATCAATGTAAAAACCCGTATATGTATGTATATTACTGAAAATATAGTTTTGAAATTTTTTCCATACAGTCTTCTCCAGCAACAAAAACTTTTGTATGCACATTGACATTAGTTAGTTAGTTAATTTAAAGGTTAAAGGCGAGTCAGTATCTCAGACCATTTAGCGCCCTCTGTTGAAATTGTTGGGATCATTTAAACTTTACTGTAAAGATCGGTATGCCTCAAGAAACAAAATAAGCGTTTGGCCTTAGTCAGATCAAAAGACATAACTGTCGCAAAATTATTTGAGGTTAGATACCTCTCTCTAGCATTTCTGTATGAGGGACAGTCAGATATTATGTGTTTTGTAGATAGAGGGGAACGACAGGATGGACATTGAGGGGGATCCTCGTTTTTAAGAAGAAAGGAATGAGTCATTCTGCAGTGTCTAATGGCGATTCTCTTCCATACCACATTTTCCCTTCTGGACAATTGGGGAAAGTGATATGTCTCTAAGAAATTTATTTTAATGTGGAAGAGTTTATTGGAGTTTTCTAGAGATTCCCAGCGAACCTGCACAATGTTGCGAATAATGTTATCGATGTGTCTATTGAATTCTTTGGGGTTGAGTAAAGAGAAGAAAGGGGTGCCTTCAAGGATTGCAGATTTTGCTTGAATGTCGGCCAATTCATTCCCTTCTATGTCGATGTGGCTCGGGGCTCACATGAAAGCTATGTACAGATTACGTTGGGATCCCATTTTAAGGAGGTCGAGAATTTGATTCATGAGAAGGTGGGATGCGTTAATGGCTTGGATCGATCTCAGGCAGCTGAGTGAATCAGAAATGATTAGATGATTGAGGGTGGAGGAGCGCTTAATTATTTCTCTGATGCATTGCTTGATGGCAAACAACTCAGCTGAAAAAATGGATGAAAGGGGATTTAACTTTGTTTTGTTGCATGAAAAGCTGGTTACGGCAGCTGAGCCTACCCTTTGATCCAATTTGGAACCGTCGGTAAACAATAGTTTGAAAGATTTGAACTTAGTGTTAATTAGGCTAAGGAAGTGTTGTTTGATGATGGAAGGTAAAGTATTGTTTTTATCATACTGCAGAGGATCAAAATTGATTTCAAAAGGGAGAAGATCCCAGGGGGAGAAAATCTGAGGGAGGATGGGGGTATTGGAAATGGATATGTTATGGGAGGCTAGAAACGCAGAAGCTCTATCATTGGCACCCAATGTGATATTTGAGACAACCGGGAAATCAGAAGGATTTAGGATTTTATCATAATCCAAAAGGAATGGTCTAGATTTGACAGATATGACGTATTTTATAAGAAGAGAAGAACGTCGGAGACACAGAGGAGGAGTGTTAGTAATGCACTGAAGACTGACTATTGGGGAGGTACGAAATGCACCAGTCGATAATCGTAGGGCTTGGTTCTGGATAGGGTCAAGGGAAGAGATATACGACATTAGTACATTTTTAATCAAGGTTATATAATTAGCTTCAAGATGGCCTGGGAATGCTTAGAGGCACTGAGCGAACTACGCAAGAACAGTACGATTACCTTCCAGTCAAAGCCTTGAAACCCTGTAGCAAAATGAAATGAAACAGTAAAAAAACTAACAAAAAAGGGAGCTGAGCTTAACAATATAACTGTTAAAACACTATCAAAATGTTTAAGTTTATTTTTAAACTATCTTAAATATGTGCAATTTTTATGGCAGGTGGTAAAATATTAAATAAATTACATCCCGCATAATAAGATTTTTTTTAATGTTTTATAGGTAAACTTTTTCAAATGTAGATCTTTTCAGTTATATATATATATATATATATATATATATATATATATATATATATACATATATATATATATATATATATATATATATTTATATATATATATATATATATATATATATATATATATATATATATGTATATATATATATATATATATATATATATATATATATATATATATACATACTATTAATTTGGGAGTGCTCCGCACTTTTTAACACAGGAATCATGTAGATTGACAAATTTTCACGTCCGCTTCGCCAATATTTTATTCTATTTTATTGTAAATTACACGGACAAAAACTTATCTACTTATTTATTTACTTGTTTGGCTTTGAAACACGCTAAACGATGCTCTCATGGTGGGATCGTTTGGTGCGGCACGTGGCTTTGGCTGCTAAAATAAGCGGTAGGCTTGCTTGCCATTACCGAAAAATGCGACCCCTATCTTTTGGGCAGCGCGTTTCGTGTACTCGATTTTACATATTTCTGTTTTAATTCACCGTCGCGCCACCATATGACGGTTCTTTTACAAACTTTGTTAGTCTGTGTGGTTCTTGTATTATCAAGTGGACCATCGAGATGTCGCCCTTGTCGTCTTATTTGCTGTGTTTTGATTATAAATTCAGCTTTACACGAGGCAAAGGCGAGATGATGGTTTGTACCGACTGCGGTGGCCTGACGAGTCCCATATTAGGACGAAACAGCGCTGTCGCCATCTGTCGGACCCGGAGTTTTTCCATATTTTGGAGTGCTCCGCACTTTTTAACACAGGAATCATGTAGATTGACAAATTTTCACGTCCGCTTCGCCAATATTTTATTCTATTTTATTTTAAATTACACGGACAAAAACTTATCTACTTATTTATATATATATATATATATATATATATATATATATATATATATATATATATATATATATATATATATATATATTCGAGCAAGTCCCTCAGCACATTTATATGTTCCCCAAAATCCAGCATCTCGACCAACAGGCAGCCAAGAAATTTGTATGGTTGTATCATATGTATACATGAATGACCTGCCATCCTTAACGGAGTCTGTCAGGTCGTTCACATACAACAGAAAAAATAGTGGACCTAGGGTTCCTAGTTCATAATTATAAACATCAAATAAGCCAGTTTCCACCTTGACAACCAAACACCTAACGATAATATAGGAAATAAGCTAACCCAAAACAACCTCGAACACCTAGTTTATCTAATTCATGATATATAAACGTAATACCATTTCTGGAGTCTGAAACTTTTTGAACAATTAGTACAATATTGAAAGAACCAAAAGGAAAATAAGGGAAGAGAAGATTCTTGTGTGAAATATAACCCGAAGAAAATTAAGGAATGTTTTAGCCTAAATAAAATTCAATTTAGATTTCTAACAGTGTACTGTCACCTGTGGGGACATCTTAATTAACTTGGACTAGCAAAGAAGAGAATGCAGACTTTGCATGGAAAAAAATCCCTATCCACATTCTTTCAGAATGTATCACCCTGAAAATCCCTAGGATGTGATACCTAGGAACCTATCGAATAAAAAAGGGAAAGCTTTCTAATCTGAAATCGCTCTTCATTATGGGTTTCCTCTAAGAAATAGGATTGGACAAACCTCAAGAACATAGCAACAGAAAATTTTTCGTGTAAAAATAAATGAAAAAATACTTTATCAAGTTTCTAGTTGACATCCTGGACTTTTATAAACAGTATAATATTCAAACAGCATTTATAAAAAACTAATTTAATGCAAATAACTCTCTAAGCTAAATACCTCCTGAACTATTAGTATTGTAATTTACAAAATACGATATAAATTAGTATTTCAGACTTTCTACATACCAAACAGTATATATGTAATTTGTTTACTGTGACTTTTAAATCCATGTTGTTACACGTCGATATTTAAAATTAAATTTAGGTAGTTGCAAGTCTCCATGAAATCTTGTTTCTTCTAGAAGACCAAAGCGATAAGTCGTATACCTACTAACCGAGTTTCGAGATTTCTTTAATGCTTATATAGAAATCTTTTTTAAATATTGAAACTGTAGAAATCCTCATTTAAATAATAATTTCAGTGTCAACAATAAGTTATTTGATGTATTTGGGCAAGTGACAGTTGTGTGTCGTTGTTTTGCATTCAGGTACACCTACTTAACTTAAGGCAATCTTACACGATTTTATATTATCGATCGATTAAAACGAATCAATAGTATTGATCATAAAGTACAATATGGGTCTTGGGTGGTCACGCCTGTAAATATGTAAATAAATAAATAAATGTCCTTTTTTTAGTTCATTGAATTCTGGTTTACATAATTGAACGTCTATTTTAATTAATTGAATTTAATTGATCAATAATTTGTCATATTTGTCATTAGAAATATCATTTACTCTTATCTTTAGATTAATTGATTCACTTAATATCTTACAATTATCATTTCAGGGAGAATATGTTTTAAGGCGGTTTACATATAGTCATATTAGTTATTAAAAGTCAACATGAATGAAAATTTAATTTTCTTACTTCAGTTTTGTTCCTAGGCAGAATTCGATATTTTCAATAATTTATTTTATTTGTAACAGTAAGCCATGGTCAATTTATAAGAAACAAAAGTCAAATGTCCAAAACTTCACAGTTTTGTCAGATTGTTATTATTTATGAAATATTTTTGTTACGTGGGTGTTTTTATTTTACTTTTTATTTATTTGACAGTTACATGATATGTTAGTATGTTTTATACAAAGCAATGAAAGTCGCCATGAAGCTTCTGAATTATATTTCAATAGATAATGTATTTAAAGAGTTATCATTAGGATAACTTCTCATATCTGGCAATCGTTTTTGTTAGATATCCAGGAAGAAGTGAACCCTTTCCACACATATTTGCTCGTTTAAAAACAAATCTACTGTATCGGATCGACAGCTCCACAGACGACACCATGAGGTGGTTGAAACGCGTATGGAGAGAGGACCAACGTGGTATTTGCGTGAAAATAAACAGTTTGTATGTATTTTTCCCTTTCTCTGCCTGAAAGGAGGATACATATATAACAACGCAATACTATATCTTTGATAATAACTCCAATACCCCCTAAAAGTGTCTAAAATGAAGCACCCCGTACAATCAGTTGTTTCTAGCATGGCTAAGAAGATATTTTTGCTAGTATCCATATATAAAGGGTGTTTTTTATAGAGGTATAGAAATTTTAAATGGAATAAAACAAAGATGAATTTTTTAAATTGACATGAAATTTACTTTATTCGAAAGATAACCTTCTGGCATTATAATTTAAATATGACTTCTGGCATATGACCGTCACGGCTGGCTCGGACGTAGTCTAATCTGGAGGTCCAATTTTCGATGACTTTTTCCAACATTTGTGGCCGTATATCGGCAATAACGCGGCGAATGTTGTCCTCCAAGTGATCAATCGTTTCGGGCTTATCGGTGTGGTCTAGCGACTTCACATCCCCACAGAAAATAGTCTAGCTGCGTTAAGTCGCACGATCTTGGAGGCCAATTCACGGGTCCGAAACGTGAAACTATGCGGTTACCAAACGTTTCCTTCAATAAATCAATTGTGGCACGAGCTGTGTGGCATGTTGCGCCGTCTTGTTGAAACCACAGCTCCTGCACATCATGGTTGTTCAATTGATGAACGAAAGTCAGTAATCATGGCTCTATAGCGGTCACCATTGACTGTAATGTTCTGACCAGCGTCGTTTTTAAAAAAGTACGGACCAATGATTCCACCAGCCCATAAAGCACACCAAACAGTCAGTTTTTCTGGATGTAACGGTGTCTCAACATACACTTGAGGATTATCGTCACTCCAAATACGGCAATTTTGTTTATTGACGTATCCATTCAAACAAAAGTGAGCTTCATCGCTAAACAAAATTCGCTTATGAGAATCGGGATCAACGGCAATCTTGTTTTGGGCCCATTCACCGAATCTACGCCTTGCTAGGTGATCGTGTGGCTTCAATTCTTGCACGAGTTGGATTTTGTAAGCACGCAAAGCAGGATCTTTCCGCAAAATCTTCCATAAAGTGAATGGACACATATCCAATTCCTGTGCACGATGGCGGATAGACTGATTCGGGTCTTCCTGTACGCTACGCTCTACAGCAGCAATGACTTCTTCTGTACGCACTGTACGACGTCTCTGTGGATGCGTATTATCATTTAGAGTAAACGTGGTGCGAAAACGTTCTATAGTTAATCGAATTAATTGCTCTGATGGACGATGATTTTCAAAATAAATTTGCACAATTTGGAAGCGTTGTTCAGGCGTCAGTCTATTCGTGTTGAAATGCCAAACCAAACTAAACGTAAATCACTTGACAGCTGACAAAATGGCCGACAGTTAAAAAAGTGTTGCCAACTTAAAGTTTTATACCTCTATAAAAAACACCCTTTAGAAAATAGTTTATTATAATTGAGCATAAAAGTTGAAAATGTCACTTTTAACCAATAGTAATGTAAAAAATTGCAACTAATCGACTAAAATAAATAATAAGGCACTTGTAGAAAAATTCTTAAAAGTTTTTATTCTCAAACAATCAATCTTTGGTAATTAATAATAAAATAACGTTTCAGTAAGATTACGAAACAATCCCATGGTAAAAATAATTAGATAAATCCGTATTTAGGTTAAAAAATATTTTAAAGTGGATTTTAATCATCAAATCACCAAACGTTAATTATTATTTTCTTTTAATTTTTGACGTCTGTGTTCTAAATAAGCTCAATGATCTATTGTATTCGTAAATTTGCAGGTAATACTGATTAAAAAAAGATAAATATATTTATTTTATTTATAACAAAATATCAAATTAAAAAATCAACAAAACAAAGATTTCTGTTATGAAATTATGAACCTTTTTGAGGTCAACATATAATTAAAATTATATATTTATTTATTTGGTCATATTTTATACATATTTTTTAAATATCCTTTCTTGTTTCAATTAATGTCACCTGTGCCACAGATTATTTCATCCAAAAGATGCAACAAAAGGCGTTTCTGCCAGAACGAAACTTCGTAACCTTGTTTTTCTCGATACCCTCTATTACACTGGAAGAAATTATAAGGTGGACTACAGATTATTTTATTTTAACCAGATGTGATAGCTTTGATGGTGTATTTGATGTTAAAGAGCCCATTTTTCGTTACGTTGTTTGCCTCGCGACCCGATAGTACACCGTGTGAAATTGTTAAATTAGAAAGAAATATGAAAAGTTATAGTTCTCCACTGACAGTTTAAACAGAAACCTAGATATATGTTAATACTTTTTTTTGGAAAAAGTGCAGTGTTTCTTTAAATTAAAGGATAAAAACACAGATTATTTTTATTCTGGTGTGTAGGTTTTGCTTTGTGAAAACTATATACAGAATATATTTTTAGAAACTGTTAGTTCAGGTTAATTCAGGTTAGAAATATGTATAACAACATTTTATTTGATATCTTCATATACTATATTTTTGTTACAAATCCAAACAAATATTTTTACACTAAGTCAGCGTTAAACTAGAGTTAATTGTTTGTTAAATTTTACTAATTTAGATCACATCATACATTTTGTTCTTATTATCTCTGAAAATATTAAGGTAATTATTTTAGTGGATTTTTAGGGAACTTAAAAGGAGCCATATTTTCTCTAGTTTTGATGTACAGTCACGTCAAGCAGACAGTTTCACGTATTATTTTTAAAGAAAAATATTTTATATATGATAATTTTACACACAGAATACAAAATACGAATATAAAACGATAAAAGAGAACCTAAACAATAAAGTCCAATTCAAAAGGAATCCGCATAGAAATTTTATTTCGGCAGAAACGTAATTTGTTGGAAATGTTCTGTGTCAATATACTTTCTAATTATACAATTTCTTCCAATGTGATAGCGGGTCATAAGGCAAACAAGGTGACGAAGTATAATTTTGGTAGGAATACCTTTTGACGTATCTAGTGAAGATAAAATATTGTGTAACGGTATCTTCCTGATTTTTAAAAATTTTTCCAGGGCAATGCGAGTCACGAAAATTGAACCCTTCAACTTCAAGGGCACCACCAAAGCCATCGCATGTGGCAATGCGAATCGCTAAATTAGACAGATTTACTGAAACGACATTATTTTAAAACTATTTTAATTTCATGTATATTTTTTTTAATACAGGGAACACAAAATATCAGCGATATACAATTTAGTAATTTTTTTTCTCTTGTTTCAGGCATTCCTAGCTGCTGTACGTAGTGGTAAATCTGACATAAGATCTGTTTTAAGATCTACTGAAGCTGGCCGGGCTGTAGTATCTACAGGTAAATCACTAGGCATTATTAAATACGCATTAAAATCATATATTTTGTCATTAACAATATAGCATTTATAATTTAAGCAGGAAACTACTACAAAACCAAAAAATTATATGTATTTTTTTACATACATGTCATGAAAAATATAAACTTACATAAATGTCACGATCGGGACTTCTTAATAGCAGCTGTTTGTCTGTGGCGACCATAGACATATAAAGAATATACCACGAGTCCCATTAACTTGCGCTTAGTATAAAAAAAGCACAAAAATTTGAAAATATAGTGTTTCTCTCTCTAAAGGGCAGGGCTAAGCATCACGCACACATGCCGAAGACCCCTCGTTTTAACAACCACTCTTTAGTTCGTGTACGTGATGCTTAGCTTCTTCCTTTTTGAGAGAGAAAAATTATATCCCCTTGTCTACTCTTTATAAGTCTATGGTAATGACACCTATCTTGTCTAATAGCAGAAATTCTTATTGTGGATTAAAAATTTTACTTCCGACACTATTTGGTATGAGGTTACACTTCTTGAAAACGTTCATAATTTATTTTAAAGAAGGAAATACTAGATAGCCTTATTTTGGTTACATAATTGTTACGGAGTGAATTATGATGACTTAACATAGATGCTTTTTGTTTAGAAACTTGAGATTGGGTAAGAAAATGATGCTCTAAAGTGATATCTTGTATACAATATAGCATCAGATATTTCGCAAGGAGGGAAAGTTCCTGCAAACACCTAAAATTCTACAGCGTTTATTAAGAATGAATTTACCAAAGTTTTCGACTATAGCTTCTGAAATATTTAAGAAGTAAAAGCCTACTTCAAATTTTGTCAAATATGAGCTCAACTATGTATATATTTACTAATGAAAAGGTATCTTAAGAGACTACAATCCCAATGAAATCTTTGTTCATCCTTTTTTACATACATGCTGCTCCATTTAGATCGCCAATCGGCCAATCTTCCTTAAAAACGTTATTAACTATTAGAAGTAGCTTAGGAATCACTCTCATTTGGGCCATAATTAACTAAGTTCACCCAAAATCGATTTCCGAATTAATGAGAGATGTTTCACTGAAGTCCAAAGAGTAGAAATGGCAATGTTCAGTTAAAATACTAGTTATTATGCGAATACTGTATTTTAACACTTCCAGACGCATAGTGTTTTCTTTCTGCCCAGATAGCTTAACAGTTTCCTGATAAGTTGATTCGTATCATTGCTAACATTGACAGAGCTGAGGTGTCAGATTCCAGAATTCTGAAGCCAGCTTCCTTTCAAATTATCATTTCTTTTTGTTTCGACATCAACGCTGTTTGATTAGGCAACATTCTTTTTAAAATATAACGCCTATCCTGATATTATTTTGGGGTTCTTTTGAAATAATAGTGCTTGTTTACGTGGATAAAGACTCTTATTGTCTCTTTTGCTAATACTTCATGCATCTTTTGGATAAAAAATAGTAAAACTGGACCTGGTTCCAGATTATATAATGATACAAAATGTTATTTTTGAAATCTTGAAATGTAACGGAGTAGCTAGCAGTTCCTAAGTCATCCGTATTAAGTGATTGTTTTGGCATAAAATATGGCCTAATGACACATAAAAGAAACCTCATCAACAATACAGACGCTTAAAATTTATTAATCTTGTTTAATTAACGAGTTAACGAGCCGATGTCTGCTGCTACCAAATTTAACATTGTTATTCAAATTAATATCTAAAACATAAATTAGACAACATATGGTTCTGTGTTTAATTTATTCATTAACATCTTCTTTTATATTTAATAGGACCTAGGGTAATTAGAGACACTAGCAAAAGTAAAAAAGTAACCGACACCGAAGATACCCGAGAGTTAAGCTCAGTGTTGCCGGATGGTAAAATAGTAACTGAATCGCAAAGAACTACAGAACATGAAGAAGTTAAGGATGATGAATTGCCAGAAGATGCTCCTGAACAAGATTTTCATAAAGAAAGCTCACAAAGGTAATTTTAACTTGCCATTTATTACTTACATGCTTTTACGACATAAAAATTTAAATTTTTCTATATTCGATTCCAAATTTACAAAAAAAAAAATTACACTCTAGCTGCTTAACCATGCTCACACGATATCGTTTTTGATTACATGATAGTAAACCCATCGCCCATCTTACTGAAGGCTCTCTCATGACCAAACGTTCATGCAAAATATAAAATACACGTTTAGTTGGGATTTTTACAATATCACTGAATTCACATATCAAAGAAGTCCAACACGCTCAGCATCTGTATGATGGTACAGCCATTTGTGAATCATTATATGCGATGGAGCACATTCCCCATGATACTTTTTAAGCTTTTCTTCAGTTTCTTTGATAATAGTGCTTAATAAGTTCACAAAACTAATATTTCTCCATGATCTTCTAAATACACTAACACACTCACTTAAATCGACTGCCAAAAATTTTCTATGCAACAGACTGACCTCAAACTATACACACTAGTATATGATGAGACTTGTGAATGGTGAATTCAAATTTGTGATTGGAGTACCACCTTGTAAGAAGTCACGGAGTTATCAAATCGCCCTCGTATTATTTTTAAACCATATTAAATATATAAAAAATATAAAACTTTTATTTATCCATAAGACCAAAATCCATGTGTTTTGACACGCCTTCTTAAATTAAAACATACTAAATACTAAGTTGTTATTAACATATTTCAGATATCTAAAGACGAGGGAACAAGAAGACGTTGACTACCTAGCCGATGGTAAAACCATAGGACATGAAATGAGGTACAAAACGGAAACCATGGAAGTAGACAAACGTGGAGATGACGAAACAGATCTCTTTGAGTCTTTGTCAGCCAAAGCTAGAAGAAGGGCTAATAATCGACAGCCACATAGATATAGAGGTAAAGATATTAAATATTTTATTCAAGATATCATTTTCATTGCATGCATTTATTATTTGATAGATTATAACTCCGCCGAAAACATAGAGTAGAGTGGACCACGACGAGACATAGAAATATTTTTAATTTACTTACAGAGGCGCCATCTCTGCGTGAAGTGGTAATCTAGGCTTTAGCTACTGCTATATTATTTCAATTTTGCGGGAACTTTGCTAATGGGTAGTTAAGATATTGTCGTTGCTGCGTGTTCGTATCGCCAAAACTTTTCGCTGATATTTTTTCAACCCGTTCTAGGACAAAACAAGAAAGATACAGATAAGGTTTTTTATCAACGTAAAATGTTAAATTAGTCATCTTTTTTGCATGAGAAATAAACAAAAAGTTAATTTGAAACGAATTTAAACAAATAGTTTGTAAACATGTGTAAATGAGATACCTTGAGATATGTATTTATCACTAACTTGGATTCAGGAGACGAAAATTTATTTTTTGGTGAATATTTTCAAACTGTAATGTTTCAAAATTTTTCGATTTTGAAGAAAGCAAATTTAACTTAAATTTGAAAATATATGGAATTAAAATCTGCACAAAAGTGTTCAATTTTAAGATTTTTATTTTGATAACAAGACATTCGCAAACAACTGACTCTTTTTATCTAGGGGGCAGCTATGTGATAACTTAGCCTTAACCGTCCTACAAGTGCTAATCGAGGAAGGCGAAGGAAAATTTTCTCTACGAAAAGCTGCTTTACAGAATGAAAATTTGCAAAGATATGTTAAAAAGAAAAGGTCAAACCAAGATACAAAATTTCCGTGAAAAGTAATTAAATATGTCGTTTAGTATTCAATGAAGAATAGGAAATATAATTGATTGTCTGTGTACTCTAAAATATGTTACGGTAAAACTACTAACGATTCTCCACTTTTAGCTTACAAGATAGCTATCATTAACTCAAAAAGTGTACCTTTTAGTTGGGAAAAGGATAAATTAGCAGAAATTGACTGACAAACCTGAAGGTTGTAGTCTTTCTAGAGCATCAACAGTTAACAAGCACAACGTTAATATAGTTTTAAATAATCTTATAAGAGCACACACTTCTTCCCGAAAATACCCATGTTTATAACCTAGACGCAACCAGTATGACTAATGCGTGTCGTCAAAAACAACGAAACAAGTAGTGAAAAGGCTACCGTAAATACTCTGCTACCTACCACATTTTAAATGGCGCTTCACCAGATGCATTCGATCTTGGCTGTCTTTCAGGCTGGATAAATATGGAGCCCATTCCATCCGTAATTAGGCAGTTCATACAACACAGTGGATCTTCCCACTGACCATTTTATTGCTAGATAATCATGGGAACCATTTCATCATAGAAACACCTAATTAAGCTAAAGAGAATGGAGTCACCATGGTCACTCTTCCACCCCATTACAGCCATTAGATGTCAGTCACTATTATATAGTATATCATCATCAATTTAAAATGTTGCCTAATATGTAGGTATAACACTTGAACGTTCAATAACCCTATCAAGATAAAATCTGGATTAAAAAAAAAAAACAAGAATTTATCCATTTGATCGAAATGTATTTACTAGTGAGTGAATACAACCATCTTATCTTCACCTGTCGAGAGAAATATTTTAGCGTCGTTCGAATTTATTGAAAATAACGCTTGTCACGAACTATGTCTAATAGAAAATCACCCTTATAAAAGTTCCACGTAGGTGTTTATGAACCCTGAAGTATTTAAGGGCTACCTTAAAACGTGAAAAAGGAAACTAAAAATAGCCAGCTTAAAAGAGTAAATTGCATTTCAATTAATACACCGAAGAAAGACAAGATAGAATAAGGAAGAAAAAGAAAAAAGAGGAAATCACAAAAAATCGTCTTAAAAAAAGTAAATACTGTCACCAAAGTTATATCATTCGAAGACAGAGATGAAAAACTTTCAGTTCGAGATGATTTCGATGATGAAAAAAGCGACTAGACTCTAGAAGTTGCATCCACAGGGTTTGAAGAACCTTGTAAAGACTTTGACATGTTGAATTGACATGTTTTCTTCAGGAAAACTAGTGGACTTTAAAAAAATCGTCTAACGAACTTGATGTAAATATTTTAAGATATATATATATATATATATATATATATATATATATATATATATATATATATATATATATATATATATATATATATATTTATATATATATATATATATATATATATATATATACATATAATATATATATATATATATATATATATATATACATATAATATATATATATATATATATATATATATATATATATATATATATATATATATATATATATATATATATATATATATACAGGGTGATTCAAAAATCGATCACGAAACTTAAGAGGGTGATTCTACTTGACAAAATAAGGGTAGAGCTTCATATAATTTTTTTTCAAAATGTCATTCGTTTTCGAGTTACAAGCCGTCCAAGTTCAAGTTTTTATTTTTTGTTTTTTGAATTACTCGCTTACAGGAAAACCGATTTGACTAATATTTGAAAGATAGGCTAAGTCTTCTGCGCTTCATCATTTTAGTAACAATTCACATTGATTGTTTGCCGCTAGAGGGCACTTTACCTACATTGAAAATTGTTTTTTTGTCATAATTTTTTAGTGTTGACAGCTACAGTAGTTTTTGGCATAATTTCTGAAAGACTGATGCCAGGCCTTTAAAAAAGGTGCTCTTTATTTACATCGCTAAACCCAACGGTTTAGACGTAAATCACCCTTAAAAATTAAGTGGTAAATTTACTTTTCTCATTTCATTACCACCAGCTACCAGGTAAATAGCTATCAAAGTATACTAGAGCTGTCAGTTTAACATCAAATAAATTCGCTTTTTAAACTATTTAATTTATAATCTTAAAATAACTAATAATGGCTAATCAGTAAATATTCATATTATGGATTATTGCGATATACATTTAATTGATAAAAATTAATGAAACAGTACTAAACAAACTAAAAAAGATTCTCAAAATGTTCCCCATTTTCTTCCATACATTTCCTAACACTCTTCAAAAAATGTCGCCTAACTCGATGAAAAATTCCTGGTGTTTCTTTAATAATTTGGCACTTTTCGATTATCCTGAAGCGAAGATCCTCGACGTTGATTACTGGAATATCGTACACTAATTGTTTCAAATGACCCCAAAAGAAAAAATCCATAGAATTAAGGTCTGCTGGCCTCGCTGCCCATGCCAATGGTCCACTTCGTCCTATCCATCGCTCAGGATACGTTGCATTCAAATACTGTCGGACACGTATACTAAAGTGGGGCGGAGCTCCGTCTTGGAGGATCCACATGTTGGCCCTTACTTCCAATGGCACATCTTCCAGATACAATGGGAGACGATTTTGGATAAAATCTAAGTATACGTCACCAGTTAATGGGCCATCAAAGAAATGAAGACCAATAAGGTAATCTCCTATTATCCCTGCCCACACATTTAGTGAAAATCTACGCTGATGTTTCGTTTCTACCACATTGTTTGGGTTCTCGTAAGCATATGTGTGGATGTTGTGTAGATTTGTTATGCCATCACGAGTGAAACCAGCTTCGTCAGTGAATAATATGACGCCAATTAATCGATTATCGTGTTCATACTTAGCTAGGATCTGATTGCCCATTTCCAACCGTCTCGGCCGATCATCGTCATAAAGAGCCTGCACCTTTTTTGAATGAAACGGGTAGAGTTGTTCTTCTCTTATTATCCTCCATGAACTAGCCTGACAGAGCCGCACTTCATTCCCAATTTTTCTAGTACTAATACCTGGATTATCTTCAATAATTTCAAGCACTCTTTCTTCTTGTTGCACGTTTCTAGCAGTTCTAGGTCTTCCCCTATTTCCATTATAACTTTTAAAGGAACCACATTCCGCAAGCCTCCTGTGCACACTGGAAAATGTTTGAGCATGAGGGATATTTCTTTCCGGATAACTCTCCATATAATATCTTCTTGCCAACTCTGCATTACCATTTGCTTTTCCATAACAAAAATGGATATCACAATATTCGATATTTGAATATTGGTGATTAGCCATTATTAGTTATTTTAAGATTATAAATTAAATAGTTTAAAAAGCGAATTTATTTGATGTTAAACTGACAGCTCTAGTATACTTTGATAGCTATTTACCTGGTAGCTGGTGGTAATGAAATGAGAAAAGTAAATTTACCACTTAATTTTTAAGGGTGATTTACGTCTAAACCGTTGGGTTTAGCGATGTAAATAAAGAGCACCTTTTTTAAAGGCCTGGCATCAGTCTTTCAGAAATTATGCCAAAAACTACTGTAGCTGTCAACACTAAAAAATTATGACAAAAAACAATTTTCAATGTAGGTAAAGTGCCCTCTAGCGGCAAACAATCAATGTGAATTGTTACTAAAATGATGAAGCGCAGAAGACTTAGCCTATCTTTCAAATATTAGTCAAATCGGTTTTCCTGTAAGCGAGTAATTCAAAAAACAAAAAATAAAAACTTGAACTTTGACGGCTTGTAACTCGAAAACGAATGACATTTTGAAAAAAAATTATATGAAGCTCTACCCTTATTTTGTCAAGTAGAATCACCCCCTTAAGTTTCGTGATCGATTTTTGAATCACCCTGTATATATATATATATATATATATATATATATATATATATATATATATATATATATATGACTAAGCGGACGTGAAATTTGTCAATCCACATCATTCTCGTGTTAAAAAGTGCAGAGCACTCCAAACTATAGAAAAACTCCGGGTCCGAACGATGGCGACAGCGCTGTTTCGTCCTAATATGGGACTCATCAGGCAACCGCATTCAGTACAAACCATCATATTGCCTTTACATCCTATAAAACTTATCTTTTTATTTATTTACTTGTTTGACTTTGAAACACGCTAAACGGTGCTCTCATGGGGGGATCGTTTGGTGCGACACGTGGCTTTGGCTGCTAAGATTAGCAGTAAGCCTGGTTGCCAGTACCGAATAATGCGACCCCTATCCTTTGGGTAGCGCGTTTCGTGTACTCGATTGTATATATTTCTGTTTTAATTCACCGTCGCGCCACCACATGGCGTCCAGATATTTTCTTCCAGTTCTCTATCCCTCATCTCTCCGCCGATACCTTCTCTCCAACTAAGACGTGGTCTTCCTCGTTTTCATCTTCTATGGGGTGCCCACTCTAAGATCTGTTGCGGCAGTCTCTCCTCTGGCATTCCCTGTACGTGTCCATACCATCACAACTACTGGGTTCCAATTTCGTCTACGATTGAATGCTACACGTTCATAATTTGCCTGATTCTGTCGGTGGTAATTCTTTCCAACCTGGATCTTCCGGCTGAGCGCCTCCAGAAGTCCATCTCTGTAGCTTCTAGTTTCTTTTTGGTTCGCACTTTCAGCGTCCATACTTCGCAGCTATAAGTAGTTATGCTTGTGACAATCATGTTGTATACTCGGTGTTTATTTGTGTTGGAAATTGTTTGGTTCCACAGTACACTGTTGACGAGTGTGATGGCTCTTCTTCCTTGATTGTTTCTTTCTTCTATTCCTCTGTCCATACCTCCATATTTTGTAATAGTTAGTCCTAGATATTTGTACTTGTCGCAGTGTCTAATTATTTGATTGTCTTCCAGTATCAGGTCTCTCTGTTCGCCACCAATACACATATATCCCGTTTTTCCTATGTTTATGCCCAATCCCCATTTCCTATATTCTTGAATTAATTTCTTCGTCATATATTCCATTTCTTCGTAATCTTGCGCTATAAGTACGTCTGCACAAGACAGTGTATATATGGTATTGTTGTTAATCAGTATGCCCATATTTTCTTTTCCAGCTCTGTTCGAGGTATATCTTAAATAACGGAGGGGATAGACAACATAGGTTTGAAATTAATTTCAGTAAAATGAATATTCCTTAAACTTATTATTTTAACGTAATATAAAATACAGTATTGCAGATTTGACTTGACTTTTATTACTTTAGTGGGGTTAAATTGTTATTTTAGTCCAAAATAAATGTTTGCTTACAAATTATGAATATTTGTTCAAATTAAACCATGTCTTATAGTGGCTGAAATTTTTTCTTATCCATCTACATTGAAGATATTTTTGCCTTAGAATAAGAAATAATGAAAAAAACAATTTTCGTCTCATTGTACTCTATCTTCCTCTACCTATAAATAAAAACAGGAACAACTCTCCTGACGGTTCAGGTATTAAAACTGGTGATACCTCATTAAAAACTAAGTCTATAGAATCATTGTTATTGAGTGCTACTCTTTTATTGATAATTTTCTGTCTCTCCATTTTAAGGGATTCCAGGAAAAACTAGGAGTACATGGTTACTTGAAATACAAATATATGCGTGTCCTTATTCTCTAGTGAACTTAATTAAAGTAAAAGTATACTAATTGACTTAATTTGTAATATGCTAATACGAGTGATACATTCGGTGCGCGACACAGGACAATTACAATATCGAAATTACGCCGTTTCGTAATGTTTTAAAAATTATATTTGTCAATAAATAATTAATTTAAATACCAGATTAAGATCTGTTGGTTACAATATATTGCACAGAAGTTAATTATGTTATCTTTTATTGCAGCGTCATTTTCTTTTATGTCGGATTAGATTAACTTTAAAGAGTCCCAATCGAAAAGTATTGTAATCTGTAAACAAGCGTTCTAATTTGATATACGTGGTGTCCCCAAAAGGTCTGTATAATTTATCTTAGTTTAAAAGTTGATAGTTTCCTTAATCCAGGGTTCCAAATATATTTTTTGTAAATATTTATTTAAATCTCAGCCTGATTTGCATTAAATGTAAAATGTTTTTTTAGGATGAGAAATCAACATCTGATTCAGTTTGCGTTTTGATTTTGGTAAAAACAAAAATTAATTCCGTTCAGAGTTTAATTACAGAGCCATTCTGTGGTCGGTCATAAGGCTGAAATAAAAAGGCTTGGAAGGTCTACTCCGAGTTTAAAAATAGAACAATCCGTATCTAGCAACAAAAGAGCTTTTACTAAAAGGTTCAACCCGGAAATGAAAAATGCCCTATTTTGTTTTCCTTGCTTATTCTTTGGAAGAGAAACTTCTTGGGCAAAAGTAGGTTTTAACGACTTAAATCATTCGAAGGACCGGATTAAAAAGCATACATTATCGACAAAACATATTTTGGAATATTCCCTTTTCGGGACTGCTAACGTAGCTGGTCAATTAAGCAGCGCTTATCGAATACACAATGAAAAAGTGAAGCATAATAGATACATTTTAAACTTTATAATAAATTGTGTGCGTTTCTGTGGAGTTTTCGAACTCGCGTGACGAGGACATGATGAGTCTATGTCTCTCTCTAATCCTGGGGTTTTTCGAGATTTAATTGATTTTTTTTAGCAACATTTGGAAAAAGCATCGGTATTTAGAGGTACGTCAAAATCCATTCAAACTGAAATTTAATAAACAATGTTTATTGCATATCAAGAGGAAATTTCTAAAGAAATAAAAGAAGCTGATTATTTGTCTTAATAGCTAACGAAACAAGTGGCGTATTAAATATCTTTCAAATAACACTTGTCTTTAGATACAATGCCTTTAGAACATGACGCGAAAACTTTGTCTTCTGTTATACTTAACGGACTTGAAAAGTGCGTCAAAGGTAATAAAAACAAACTCATTTCGCAAACATACGATGGTTCATCAGTCATGAGCGGCTCGTCGAATGGGGTGCAAACAAGTATGAAAAAACCTATAATCGTGCTGCTTATATGCATTGTTATGCACATCAACTAAATTTGGTAATGTTAATCGCTGCATCTGCCAAAAAATGTCCGCATGCCCATGCTAAGCGTCTTGGTTATTCTATTTCTACGTTTTTGTTGTCTCTTTGACCTAAGTATTCGTACTCTGTAATATTGTCTATTGCGATTCCGTTTATCTCTATATATGGGTCTTCCAAGCACGGTGTTTTGGCCTTTTTTTATATTAATTTTTGGCGCTAGAAAATTATTTTGGGAATGCACGGTTTTCTTGGGCTTCTTATGGTGACCTAGACACAAACTGGGACAGGTTTTATCCATTATTCGGAGAGGTACAAAATTCTAGATTTTTCACATTTTGCTTTTTATTATTGTTGGCCTATCGGCTCTTAAAAACGCTTCAGATTTCTTGGATCAGTCCGAAACTTGGATAAAATGTGAATGGGAGGTATGACGAGTTTCGGTACGCAATAAAACATTTAAATCCGATTATCTCAGAAACGGCTACTTGAAGCCACACATATATATATATATATATATATATATATATATATATATATATATATATATATATATATATATATATATATAGATATATATATATATATATATATATATATATATATATATATATATATGTAATCGAAGGTTTTCAGACATCCCGTGTATGTGCTGAGTCCCTCTCAGGACTGTAAGGCAGCTGACGTTTCGGTGAAATCTTATTCACCATTCTCAAAGCTCACTGTATGGCGTCTACGACCGAACTGACGCCTGCGACTCGGGTGCTATCGGTCCCGTGTATACGCCGGACGCGTTCGTTTTCCGAATGGTTCTGGCCAATCAGGTTGCGAGATCTGCTGCCTATGTAAGAGGCACCACAGACTAGATTGCAAAAATTCTCAGGAGATACAACATTGAAACCATTTTCACCATGCACCGAAAAGTAAAAGATTTCTTGCCAACACCTAAAGGAACAATCTCTCTAGAAAACCAAGGAGTGTACGAAATTCCATGCGGAGAATGCAGCTCATCTTACGTAGGCCAAACCAGCCTTAAAATAAGCGCCAGAAGAGACAAACATATAAACGCTGTCAAGCAAAAAACAACTTCTTTTGCACTGGCCCAACACTGGTTAAACACAGGACATAAGATAAATTTCTCAGGAACAAAAATGCTATCGAGATGTCCACAAGTATTATAAGGGATGCCATTGAAATTGCAAAGAGGCCCAACAACTTAAATAGCAGAGATGACAGCCAGCGAGTGCCTAATACTTGGAAAAATCTGCTTACAAAACATCAACCTGTACCACTTAGTAGCGAAATAGATTACAACTCGGCAATGCAACCCCAAACACTAGTAACAGGGCCGATGACGCGCAGCAGGTCTTGCAACCTGATTGGCCAGAACCATTCGGAAAACGAATGCGTCCGACGTACACACGGGACCGAAAGCACCCGAGTCGCAGGCGTCAGTTCGCTCGTAGATGCCATACACTGGAGCTTTGAAAATGGTGAATGAGATTTCACCGAAACGTCAGCTGCCTTACAGTCCTGAAAGGGACTCAGCACATAACACGGGATGCCCGAAAATCTTCGATTACACATCACACCCGTGAGAATATCCGCATAACATATATGTGTGTTAAAAATAAACAATTTCATGGTCTATGCATTTGGAACAGTTATTTTATTCTCCTCACGACCATTAAGAAAGGGGATAGACAGTATATCTCTGCGAATTCCACTCGGTTCTCTCTCCATACTAGTTCCGACCACCTAATGATCTCATCAGTGGAGCTGTAACGAACCGAAAGCAAAATGCACAGAAAACAACTGTCTACTTAAAATCCCCATGTCGTAAAATATCGGCAGGATATTACCCGCAAGTTATTAAGGTTTAGATGTAGAGGAAGGCATATTAGTGACGCCTTTTATTATGTAAATCGAAACTGTAAAGAAATCTTGATTTCTTATCTTAAAACTCCTCGAAGTACTAAATTTAGAGCAAATAAAGCAATTAATATAACTTTGACACTCTGTATTTCGAAAACTATCATTTTTTGGACTAAAGTAAATTGGACTAGGTCCTCAAATTTTAGCCTCTGGAATTTGCACTACCATTTTATATAGAGTTCTTAGAGACATTCTGTAAAGTTAAAAGGTAATTTCAGATAATCCATTACAGTTACATTTTTTTTATTAAGTGGTTGAAAAATATAATATCCTATTCACATGTAACAGCTATTACTCTTTTATATCATTTCATACATATTAGTAATAACCATAATTATCATTCCTTAAATAACATACGTAACATTTTATATAAGCTTTTCATGTTTAGTTATTTAAACTTACTTTGTACGTTAAAACACCTAAAATAAAATGGATTTTTAAGAAAACCACTTACCGTAGCATCATTGTTTTAATTTTATTAAGATATAACATATTAATATAAATAAACTTTACTTACATAACATATTGTTTATAACATGCTAATTTAAAAATATTTCTGATTAACTGTATTTATTTTGGTTATTTCATTGACCTTTAAGTTCCTAATAATAACTTTCTAGAAGAGTTTGCACAAGTTAGGTCAAGGATCTATTAGACACTTGAAAAATAAATGCACGTGATTCAAGAAAATAATTTTATCTTAAATTGATGACGGTATGTACAAGGTAAATAATATTGGACAAGGATTTAGGAAGATAAAAATTGCCGGTATTTTCGTAATTGTTATTTAATATTTTTAACTGTCAGTTCTAATCCACGCTTTTAAACGCAACGTTCTATAAACGCAACAGTTCAGTGTAGTGGGAGAGAGCTTATTTTTCTATTGATATATATCCTGTGATCGGATCACAAACTATGCTATCAATTTTTCTTCTAGGCCTCGAAAATGGTCTACAAAGCCCACTAGATCGCAAAGATGCCCTTACACGTCGCCCGTTAGATTTCGATGCCGAAGAACAGACTCGACAGGTCGAGACATCCAAATGGCTAGAAAATCATTTTGGGTCTGAATCTAGATCGTCAAATTCAACGTTGGATGAGGAAGAACAACCGCCGAAGACGAGTTTTTTCAATGTTACAATTAAGAGTCAGCCAACCAAAAATGAGAATTTGCAAAGGAGTTATGTCACTACTGTCAATAGTTCTTCGCCAAGAGTGTATAGCCCAGTTGAGCCTGAAAGAGATAGGAATCATCATTCTGGATATTACAAAGGTATAATTTGCTTATTGCTATTTGTTAAACAATAATTATTATTGTAGCAGTTTCCTGATTATTACAGGAACTTCTGCTATATCTCTGCTCCTTCTTATTCTTTTTCTTCTCATTCTTCATCTGTCGACTGCTGGATGTAAACGTCTTCCAAGCTTACTCATGTATTTGTATTCTCTGTGCAAGTTTATACCATCTTTTTCCCGCTATCTGTTTAACATCAGCCAGTCATCTTTTTTCAGATCTACCAACACTTCTCTTTGTAATTCAGGACCTTCATTGCTCTATTTATTGAAATCTTCTCTAGCTACTTGACCTGTCCATCGCCATTTCATTTGGGGTATCTTTGATATTATACTGTTTATGTTTGTCTAATTTCCTTATTTCGTACTCTATCTCTAAGAGTGAGACCCGTTCGTTTGCCCTTGGTGCAGTTCTTAATTCCACTTGACCTGTACATCTCCATTTAATTTGGGGTATCTTTGATATTATACTTACAACTCTTGTTCTTGTTTATCTAATTTCCTTATTTCGCACTCTGTCTCTAAGAGTGAGACCCGTTCCTTTGCTCTTGGTGCAGTTCCTAATTTCACTTTGCCTGTCCATCGCCATTTGATTTGGGGTATTTTTGATATTATACTTACAGCTCTTGTTCTTGTTTGTCTAATTTTCTTATTTCGCACTCTATCTCTCAGACTGAGACCCGTTCCATTGCCCTTGGTGCTCTTCCTAATTCCACTTGACCTGTCCATCTCCATTTAATTTGGGGTATCTTTGATATTATACTTACAACTCTTGCTTTTGTTTGTCTAATTTCCTTATTTCACACTCCTTCTCTCAGACTGAGATCCAGGCATCACCCGTTCCTTTGCCCTTGATGCAGTTCCTGATTTATTGATACAATTTTGCCCTAAATTTACTGCTGCCATTAAATGTGTCATTACAGGCATAATGCATGTTTCATAGTTTATTTGAATATTTCAGAACTTTACCGATGATATATTATAGGTTTCCAAATGCTACCCAACTCAACTTGACTGTACATATCATCTCAGCAGTTTGATTTTCTTTTCCCAGAATGATCTTATGTCCCAGTCATAGATTCTCATGTACTGCTTCGAGGCCATAATTTTCAATGGTAATGGTCGATTCTATTTTACTTAAAATTTTTGTTTTATTCATGATTATTTTTAATCCAATACGTAATAATGCTTGTTGTAACTCAGGTAACATACTTTTCAGTTCTGTACTGCTGCCGCAAGTCACTTAAGTATGATCGATGCTAAAGTAAATATTTTTGGAAAAATTGTATCTCCTTATTGGACCCCTTTTCCAACAGATATCATATTTTTTGTTGTATTTTCGTCAATTTTTCCTTGTAGAGTTGCATTGTTGTACATATACTTCAACAGGTTTATAAATCTAGTGTCAATTCATGCATTTCCTAAACTTTAAAAAATTTACCAAGTTTTGACTGAGTCAGAGGCCTTATAGTAGTCAACAAAAACTACATGTACTAGGACATTATATTCGGTGGTTTTTTCTAAAAGGTAACGCAGAGTTTGTAAATGAGGGATAGTGCTGAAACCTCTTCGGAAGTCAGCCTGTTCTATTGGTGAATAGAAATCCAATTTATTTAACATTTAACATAGCGACATCAACTGATTATTCTTTATGTTGCTAGTCAAAGTCTGTTACTAAGTGTTATAATGTTAGCAATTATTTCCACTTTTATTGGTGATATCGTTAGTTTTTGTTAAAATAATGTTCCCCATGTCATCGATACGCCGGTAGCTACGCTCCGGCCTTGAAAGTAAATATTTAGCATTAAAATTGACACATTTTGCATCCTTGTCCAATTTACTGATGGCGGTTTCTTGTCTGCTTGACTTCAATTGATAGAAATATTCTTTTTAAATTACATAAAAATGTTTAATTTTTTTTAATATAAATCAAAAAAACCCCACTATTGCCAGGTTGACAGAAATTAACATCGGGATCATATTTCAATTAATATAAGCTTTTGATGGACTAACAAAAACATTTTTTGAATTAATTTTAAATTTTGATAATTAACTTGCCATTAAATTGAAACTAATACCTTCCATTGAATTAATTTCCAAATTTTGACCTTTAACAACGGTTTTCCTGAATTTGAATAATGTTTTAAAAATAAAATAGTAAAAGTCGGAAATGAGGGTACCGAAAACCTCATAATACCGATTTGCAGGATTCATATCGTATTATTTCCTGAGATATTTTAATGGACGGTCATCGTGAGACACCCTGTATATTAAAACTATTTTTAGTAATATGTAAACATTTTTAATAGACATATTTTCTTATATTCCAGGAGTTTCAGAATGGTCCGAACGTCGCCAAGAGCATCAACACTACACACCTCAAAGACAATCACCAATGTCATATCAACAATCGCCATCGCACCATTCATCTTCACCCTATCACGCCGATCGCCCAAGTAGATCACCTATTCCGGATTATATTCGTCCTCAGCAATCACCCATTCCAGATTATCGTCCTCAACATTCCCCTGTGCCAGATTATCGAGATGGACATTCACCTAGTCCTGATTATGGTAGACCTGTCAAAATATCCGCATCACCTATGAGGTAAGTAACATCATTTTCTTTAAGTAGTAAGACACCTTTTTGATAAGAGATGTACCAGTAAATAAATTCCATTTTCTTAAAGGGATCTTGATGAATCACCAACTCCTCCACAGAGAAAAAAAGGATCTGAACGCAGAGAGAAATATATTGAAAGAGAAGAGAGAAGAACGCGTTATGATAGTGGATACAGGTCATCAGGAAGAGTTAATGATTCACCAAGGTAGGTACTTAAATATTTAGTATTAAGGTGGCATTTTAAAGAAAAAATCAATTAAGAAAAATCGTAATAAAAAATAGGTCAATATTTATACTATATGGAATTTTTGATTTTCATATATATATATATATATATATATATATATATATATATATATATATATATAGTTAACCTCCCAATCCCATTAATAAAGAGGCAATTTAATATAAGAACTTAGTATTACTTATTTTCTAAAGATATTTCTCATATACAAATTTTGTCCCATCTCTCTCTTGTTTCTTGCTATTCCTCCTGCTTCAGCCCAGATGTCTCTGCCATCTTCCATAAGTCCTCCAGACCGCCATCCCAGGATTGCCTGGAGTCTCGTCATTTTTTTCTTTTTGTTTGTTTTTGGCTCCCAAAGTTGTTTGACAGGTGTTGTAGTATCAATTCTTTGCAAGTGATCCCCCAACTGAATTGGGATGTTGATTATTTTTGGGAAAGTGTTTAAAATCATGCCTAGGTACCTAATGTAGCTGAAAATATTTACGAATTTTTTTTAATACAACATACAATCATAAATTTTAAATTCCGTTTCAAATTTCCCACCAAAATGCTAATACTTGCCACTTGACCTATATGACGTCACACTGGTAAAGTGATGAGATCTAAGTTATTTCAAGTGTTATGCGGTGCCGCAGTGTACAGATACTACAATTAGAACATCTGAAAAGTTATTAGCCCGGCTCTACTGGTTTTATTTTAGTTTTCAGCTTATAAATACCGATTATTATTTCATTATCAGTTGCGGAAATAACAATTCATGATAAATTACTTAAATGGAGGTCTACACAATCTAAAATGTATTTTTGTAAAGATCATTTTGATAATATTTGTTTATTTTTCTTATATTTAAAATTATTATTTTTCAAGTTTTCAAAGATGACAAATGGGATTTTGAGGTTAGAAATAAGGTAATCAAAGTTCAGTAACAATGTTTTGTACTTGTTTTATTTCTAGTTTTGAGCTTGTAAATACCTATGATTACTATTATGTGTTCATTATCAATTGCGGAAATAATAATTCTTGGTATATTAACTACATGGATGTTTTCATATTTCTAAATTCAACAGAGCAGACGTTACTATTTGTTGCGAAGAAATTAGTCATTATAAAACAATCAGTTCTCGGCAAATTCGCACTATTTGCCTTAATAAATCCATTTTTTTCTTGAGAAAATTTCTTGGAATCGTTTTCAAAGGGTAAAGTTAGCAAATTTCGAAGAAATTACATGAAAATGACTATAAAATATCAACGTAGCTCTTGACAGCGATCACGAATGTGACACAAAACCAAAAAATTTATATGTCAAATTCGTGACAGCGATGACGTTGGTTGTATTCTTTAGAGTAATTATCAAATGATCAAAGGGAAAAAGTGAAACTGATAACCATGTTATTTTGAATATGCATTTACTTGTCATTAGGTCGAAGTGATCATGATTACTTCAAGTGATAAAACTGAAGGTAATAATGACTCAAATCGTATCAGGACGGAGTGCCAGCGATGACGTTAGTATGGAGTGACATCTTTCACTTTTATTGGTGTTCGTTGTCACGTAACTCGAAGGAGATTTAATTACATTTTGATTATTAAATAAAAACAAAATTCCTTAAAATAAAGATAAATATTGTGTTCTTTAGGATTTCTATTGTGGAAACTACTGTTGCGCAGCAAATTGAATACAGTCAACATCCCAATTTTCTACTTTCTACAAAATCCAATATCGCGTGTTTCTAGGTTATGTCTTATTTTTGTATCTCTTATACTGTCTCTAATTGTGACCCATTTAACTGTTCTAAGATTCTTGATTTTCACTACTATATTTTACTTTTCAACCACGTTGTCAAGAGTAAAGATTCACACCCACATATCAGGTTTGATCTATTAACTGCTTTAAATTCATTAATTTTTGTTTTCCTGACAATTTCTATGTCACTTTAACTGTTTTATTCATTGCATATATATTTTTTGTTTTTTCTATTTTCGTGTTGATGTGGTTTCCTACTTTCCCATATCTTCCATTTTTGTTCCTAAACGTCCTTCACTTGATCCATTTTTAATCCGTCAATTCCTATATTTGTCCTTTTTGGTTGTTTAATTCTTGTTGTTTCCTTCCAATACTGTATTTTGAATTTCAAAATTTGTTTATAAATCTTTGTATAAAGTCCAACATCGCTTGTGTTTCTAGGTTATGTCCTATTTTTGTATCTCTTATACTGTCTCTAATTGTGACACATTTAACTGTTCTAAAATTCTTCATTTTCACTACCTCTATTTTACTTTTCAACCACGTTGTCAAGAGTAAAGATTCACACCCACATATCAGGTTTGATCTATTGACTGCTTTAAATTCATTAATTTTTGTTTTCCTGGCAATTTCTATATCGCTTTAACTGTTTTATTCATTGCATATATATTTTTTTGTTTTTTTCTATTTTCTTATTGATTTGGTTTCCTACTTTCCCATATCTTCCATTTTTGTTCCTAAACGTCCTTCACTTGATCCATTTTTAATCCGTCAATTCCTATATTTGTCCTTTTTGTTTGTTTAGTTCTTGTTGTTTCCTTCCAATACTGTATCTTGAATTTCAAAATTTGTTTATAAATCTTTGTATAAAGTCCAATATCGCTTGTGTTTCTAGGTTATGTCCTATTTTTGTATCTCTTATACTGTCTCTAATTGTAACACATTTAACTGTTCTAAGATTCTTCATTTTTACTACCTATATTTTACTTTTCAACCCCATTGTCAAGACTAAAGATTCACTCACACATATCAGGTTTGATCCAGGGGCGGATCCAGCCTCTCTCTTTGGGGGGGGGGGGCGGTGATATCACAAAAGTACAGTATGGCAAGCTGTCGACGGGGGGGGGGGACATCAGCATCATTCCCATTGCTAGTGTAAAAGGCAGGGTCGGGTCTATTTTTCTGAATTTGAAGTTTTTGGAGAGAGGGGGGGGAGCGATCATAAGAAAAAACAAGTTGTCGACAGGGGGAAAGGATGTGGGAAACATACCCATTCCTAGTATAAGAGGCAGAATCGTGTCTATTTTCCTGAACTCAAAGCTCTTGGGGGGAGTGGCTATCGCAAGAATAACAAGTTGTCAATGGGAGGGGAGTGTTAGTAGCATACATATTCCTAATATAAAAGGCAGAATCGTCTCCATTTTCCTGAACTCAAAGCTCTTGGGAAGGGCAGGGGCGATCGCAAGCATACAGATTCCTACACTCTATTCAAGAACTAGAGGAGTAATAAAACTGTTACCGAAACCTCCAAATTACCTGCTCCAGTGCCGCAGGTAACTGAAAACTGACGTGAATCTAATTATATTTGATTATATTTACACATTATAAGGTTTTATAAATTTACTGAAACAATAGAATTTCTGATAGTTCAATTTAATTTCTGTCCGTGAGCAAAGTACACCTTACAGTGGGTCCTTAGTGATTTATCTTGCTTTTGCTTGTTTTTATATATTTTATGAGATTAGTGAGATACCCAAAAAATGTAGCTTCCACATCTATATTTATTCCAAAATCGTTAAACCAGGGCATTTTTTCCTCAACTTATTACGATGAATGTTTATGATGCCTTAAAATATCAATATCTAGATAATAATGTTAAAAGTTCTGTTGAGATGTCTTCCAACATGATAAGAGTTGGAAAATCTACTATGTACCGAATATTGAAGGAGAAAAAAACGATTGGAATTGTTAGTACTCCCAAGTCACATTCAATCACAGGCAGACGAAAAACCTCGTTGGAAGAAGAGATGTAAACTGCTATAAAAGGAGTTGTACATACATCTTATTATGAGAAGCAGATCCCAACCGTCGAGAAAATTCTAACTAAAATCAATGAAGATGGGGATTTATCTGAAATTAAAGGAACTGAGCTCTGGAAATTGCTCAGAGAACTTAATTTTTGCTGGGAAAAATCAGATAGGAAATCTGTTCTTATAGATCGTCTGGAAAATGTCCGTTGGTGAAGGAAATATCTTTCTCAAGTAAAAGGTAGAGTTGCTAGAAATAACACAACTTACAAAATTAATAATTTAAGAGAACTTTTGAAAGATTTTTTGGAATGAAGTTACTGCAGAAAATTTGGAAAAATCCATATAATAAAAGAATAAAAGCAAATGTGGAAACTCGATCTCATGATCCGTGAGATAGAGGAACCAATTCGCTGACTTGGATTACGAATTAGATACGTAATGTTTACCAGCGTAAACACAATTTATTATTTAAATATATTTAACATATAAAAATTAATTACATTTGAATCCCTTTTTAATGTTTAATTGTAATTTTGCAGATGATTTAAGAAATGAATAAACTGAAACGTCAAATGTCCTAAAAATGTTTTTAATTAGTAATAAAATGACCGATAGCCCAACAAAATTTTCACATTATATGGACGAATTTATTTTTTTATATATGTTTAACTCCTTCTATTTTTTACAACGTAGACTTTTTTGAGAGAAAAAGGCTACGTTTTATTCTGAATGTGTCTAAAACGGTTTCTATGCCAAAATTAAAAATAATAAAAATACAGTTGTGATTTGTGTTAAATATGTCAAAATTATGTATATTTTCTAATGTACGTGAATTATTAAAAAATCATAAGAAATAAAATAATATTATAAAAACTTTTTATTTAACGTTTATTACCGAAATAATATTCTATGCCATAAATACTTATTGATAAAATAAATCTCTTTCCGATGCCTATGACAAGGATTAAAATCCTTTTTAACACTTCACACATCCAAATATCTATTGTTATCCAACCCAAATGGTCCATTATTATAGACCGGTATTTTTGATTATAAAATTTCTAACCCATTTCTATGAAATATATATATATATATATATATATATATATATATATATATATATATATATCAGATTTTGCCAAAGACCCCGGACTAAAGAATACAAGTATTTTGCGAAGAAAAAAAGGGTAAACATGATTTATTACTCTCTCTAATTCTTGAATAAACTATAGTATAAGAGGCCAAATCGGGTCTATTTTTCTGAACTCAAAGCTCTTGGGGGGGGGGGGGGGGGGCGATCGCCCCCACCGCCCCCCCCCCTTGGATCCGCGCCTGGTTTGATCTATCAACTACTTTTAATTCATTCATTTTTGTTTTCTTGGAAACTTCTATGTCACTTTAAC
>JASJET010000257.1:390000-566111 GCA_034092305.1 Diaprepes abbreviatus | reverse complement strand
CACGTATAGTGTTTTGTGAGAACATGATAGAAAGGGCTAATAGGGATATAACCCCTAAAGTTTTGGCAAATACGCGAACCGTATTTTACAATAGACTGGGTTATTGTCTCGCTCAAAGTGGAGGCCTGTTTGAACACTTCTTGTAGACTTTTAGGTGTTTTTGTTGATTTAAATTGAATTTAATTATTTGTTTATTTATTTACAATTACTGAACGTGTTACTTTTATTTTTTACTAGAATAAAAGTTTATTTTTGAAAATGATTTTTAATTTTAAAGTGGTCTATTAGCTTATTTACTTAGAAATTACCGTTACGTTTCACTAGTATTTTTATTAGAATAAATGTTTGTTTTGTAACAGAAATATTAATTTTCTTTACGCTCAACGCCCAACAAAAACTATTTTTTTTTGTATTTCGACTATTTAATGTATTTAAAACAATCAATGAATCAAATAGTCATTAAATATTCGAAATTCCGTCGATTACGTTATAAGTTTAGATGAAAAGTAAATACACCCTCTCATTCCTTTTAAGGTACTGCTCGGAGCAAAATTTTATCCTTGTTCTGACTACACAGGACGAAAAACGCGCGGCAACACGCTACTCGGCGCTCCTTCTGGTGCAGCGTGAGCATTGTCGGCACCCACCTTTGACCAGGCGCGGATCCAGGGGGGGGGGGGGCGATCTCTCCCCAAGAGATTTTAAGTTCAGGAAAATAGATCCGATTTTGCCTCTTTTACTATAGTTTATTCAAGAACTAGAGAGAGTAATAAATCATTTTTATCTTTTTTTTTCTTCGCAAACTACCTGTGTTCTTTAGTCCTGTGTCTTTGGCAAAATCTGTGAGACACATATTTTTCGTAGGAATGGGTTTGAAATTTTATAATCAAAAATACCGATCTATAATAATGGCCTATTTGGGTCGGATAACAATAGATATTTGGATGTGTGAAGTGTTAAAAAGGATATTCATCCTTGTCCTAGGCGTCGAAAGGAGGTTTATTTTATCACTAAGTATTTATGGTATAGAAAATTATTTCGGTAATAAACTTAAAATAAAAAGTTTTTATAATATTGTTCTATTTCTTATGATTTCTTAATAATTCACATACATTAGAAAATATAGATAATTTTGACTTATTTAACACAAATCATAACTGTATTTTGATTATTTTTAATTATGGCATAGAAACCGTTTTAGTCACATTCAGATTAAAACGTAGCTTTTGCTCTCAAAAAATTCTAAGTTATAATTTATAAAAACTTACAAAATACCTATTGTCAAAAATGCAAGAAGTTAAACATATAGAAAAAAATAAATTCGTCAATATAATATTAAAATTTTTTTGGGCTCTCGGTCATAATTAATTAAAAACATTTTTAGGACATTTGACGTTTCAGTTCATTTATTTCTTAAACCATCTGCAGAATTACAATTAAACACTAAAAAGGGATTCAGATATGATTAATTTTTATAAGTTACAGAAATTTAAATAATAAATTGTGTTTACGCTGGTTAACATTAAGTATCTAATTCGTAAACAAAGTCAGTGAAGCTATCTTCACTCAAATTAATTATAATTGGTTCCTTTATCTCCCGATCGAGTTTTCACATTTTCTTTTATTCTTTTATTATATGGATTTCTCCCAATTTTCTGCAGTAACTTTATTCTAAAAAATCTTTCAAAAGTTCAGTTAAATTACTAATTTTGTAAGTACCTTTTACTTAAGGGAGATATGTTCTTCTCCAACAGGCATTTTCCGGACGATCTACAAGAACAAATTTCCTATCTGGTTTTTCCCAGCAAAAATTAAGTTCTCTGAGCAATTTCCGGAGCTCAGTTCTTTTAATTTCAGGAAAATCCCAATCTTCATTGATTTTAGTTAGAATTTTGTCGACGGTTGGGATCTGCTTCCAATAATAAAATGTATATACAATTCCTTTTATTGCAGTTTATATCTCTTCTTCCAACGAGGTTTTCCGTCCGCCTGTGATTGAATGTGGCATGGGAATACTAACAATTCCAGTCATTTTATTCTCCTTCAGTATTCGGTGCATAGTAGATTTTCCAACTACTGTCATGTTGGAACAAATGTCAAGAGAGCTTTTAATATTATTATCTAGATATTGATGTCTTAAGGCATCATAAACATTCATCGTAATACATTTTTCGTTGAGGAAAAAATGCCCTGGTTTAACGATTTTGGAATAAATATAGATGTGGAAGCCATATCTTTTGGGTATCTCACTAAGGCCACATTGAAAGGTGTACTTTGCTCACTGACGGAAATTAAATTGAACTATCAGAAATTTTATTGTTTCAGTAAATTTATAAAAGCTTATAATATTTAAATATAATTAAATATAACTAGACTTACGGCAATCCTCAGTTACCTGCGGTACTGGAGCAGGTACATTGGAGGTTTCGGTAACAGTTTTATTACTCTCTCTAGTTCTTGAATAGAGTATAGGAATGTGTATGCTTGTGATCGCCCCTCCCTTTCCCAAGAGCTTTGAGTTCAGGAAAATAGAACCGACTCTGCCTTTTATACTAGGAATGTGTATGTTGCTCGCATCCTCCCCCCCTGTCGGCAACTTGTTTTTTCTTGTGATCGCCCCCCCCCCTCACCAAGAGCTTCAAATTTAGAAAAATAGACCTAACCCTGCCTTTTACACTAGAAATGGGAATGTTGCTGGTGTCTACCCCCCCCAGTACTAACTTTTATACTTTTTCGATGTTTTCGGCAGTGGTCGCTTTAATGAGCCGATACGGCCTGTGATCATCTTCAAGAGAATCGCTCCCTTTTTTAATAGGTTGTGGTACGGTTGTTCCAGAACAAGACTCGCCCTAATCAGAAGACTCTCTCTTGCAAAACGATTGAGGAGGTTTTCTTTGCTTTATCAGGAACTTTATGACTACACGAAACTCGATTTTTTCCATAGTTGCACTTTTCTTCCAAATTGACTTGTTTAATTGACGATATATCTGCGAGTAAGGACCCTATTTTAACAAAACTTTATATATTCTTCTAATATTTTCTTAGGTATAGATTTTTCATTAGATAAACAAAGGACAACAATTTTTTTGTCTGACCTTTCGCTCTACATAGTGAGCTTCTTCAAAAGAGCTAGGTATATTTATTTTACATCTTGAAAATACACACAAAACTACTTTCAAGATGTAAAATAAACATACCTAGCTCTTTTGAAGAAGCTTACTATGTAGAGCGAAACGTCAGAAAAAAAAATTGTTGTCCTTTGTTTCTCTAATGAAAAACCGATACCCAAGAAAATATTAGAAAAAAATATTTAACAAAAGGTTTAAGATACAAAAATAAATCATATATATATATATATATATATATATATATATATATATATATATATATATATATATAATTAGCGCAGGTAAAAAGGAGTGAAGCATCAACCCTCCGATCTCTTCATTCCGCTAACTTTTTGTCCCATCATCGAATATATTTTGTCTTTCACTGCTTGGAAGGAAAATGCATACCGGCAGCTTATTAAATACCGCAGTTAAAGATTTATTTATTTATTACTAAAATTTTAACTTTTAAGGGTCGCACTACTACAGTGGATATATATTGCTCTTGGTTCGTTACAACTCCACTGATGACACCATTTGATGGTTGAAACGCATATGAAGAGAGGACCTGAGTTATATTTGTGGGAAATAAATTGTCTCTAAATATTTCTTCCTTTAGCTGCATGAAAGGAGAATAAACGTAGGCAACTTGTTAAACACAGCAGCAAAATATTTATTTCATACTGAAATTTTAATTTTTAAGTTATTTAAGGCTTCGCTCTGCTAGAAACTTGTAGAATTCGGTTAATAAAATCAGCTATTCACATTAATTGTACAAACAAAAGGAAACGCCACATTCTAATAAGTGTAAAGAATACCCATGTACCACTCACCAATACAGTAAAATATTTGGGTACCAAGACTCTATGGGTTATGCCAATAAGTCCACAATCACCAGTGCATTGAAGAACGAGATTCAGCGCTACATCAACGAAATTTAATCACATTTATGCAAAATGGTCATGGAAAATTTCGATAAAAGAGGGCGTATGTGCCAACTAAGCTGTAGACGTCATTTGTCCTATGTGCTACTCAATACATAATCCTATCCTATGTATTTTATGATTGAATAAACAAATTAAAATTTAAAAAATCTGTGTTTTTTATTTAATTCAAATCTTGCTTACATTTGGGGATACCCTTTATTATTGCTTCAAGTCTTTTCCTATTCTTGATTAGTGTAAGGTTTTTAATTTTTTCTTACATTTATTTGTTTATTGTAATTTGATGTTTTTTTTTTGATTTACAGATGTATTTCCTGTTCACTATACTATTTGGGCATTTGTCTGTTACGTACTTAGACCATAAATGAATAAATAGTTTTTTTTTATAATTTGTAGCATTTTTAATTATTTATTAATATAATCTAAAAATTTTTATATTCTGGCGCATTCGGCATAACCTCTCTAGAGTGAAGCATTTTTATTTTCCTGTGTTAAAAATAATCATAATTTTTATACTCTGGCGCATTTGATATAATCTCTCGGCACATATTTTAGGGCGTTTAACGTTGAAATTTTGTTACTAAATGTACCGTACCTTCAACGTTGCCGCTTCCCTTCCATTTTATTTTTGGTAACCGCAAATTTCTGTAGTCGTGAATTGGCCTAGATTTAAGATGCCTATTGAGACTTGGCCTTCGATCATACCCTAGATTTAAACAACAATAGATTTATTTGAGGGCTGTTTATGGTCGGTGGAGGAGACGCTTTTTTGATGTTTGACAGACATAAACATATTTACTTATCTTGTCTTTAAATTTAATTGCTTGTCGTGACTTTTTTCGGGGTTTTTAAATGTTAGAAATTACTATAAATGTGAAGTTTACTATTAATATTAACAAAAAGAGGATTTAAAAACTTATTTTTATCGGTAAATATTGTTAGATATTGTTTACATATTGAAAATAACAATAATAATAATTTAGGCAACCATATACTTATACTTTGTTTTCAGAATTGACGTACCGATGATACTCGTTTAAATAATGCAATTAGAAAAGGATAGCATAAAATCGGTATGTCTGTACCAAGAAATTAAACATCTACTGTTTATCGACACTTTTTCAAATATAAATAAAAATATTATTACGTTATTCAGCGTTCAAACAACCGGGCCCTAGTTCTGACGTTATACCACTTCTTCAGGGGTATGTTCGAAGGACTTGGCACTACTCAAGGCCCTTTTTGAAATAAAAGGCAGACTGATGAAAGGGATGAGGTTATGATATCTTTGGTCGGGTATAGGCCTGACAAGTTGTCTGAAAAGCTGTCGATTTTCTCATAAGTTAGTCAATATGACAGTGAAATTATTTTCATTAAGTAAATTTCTCGTTAGGTGTGGTTTTCCGTTATCCTCTAGTTAATGAGATAAGTCTTTACTTTTATTTTCGCTCTTGTGTTCCATTCTAAGAAGAAATATTGTTTTAGGGCCCTACCGTTGGTCCAAACTTATACCAAATTTTGGCCCCGATCGACGCTTAGATTATGTTTTCCTAAATGAATTTGTGTCTGTGATGATGATGTTCCTCATTACCGTGCTGTACTTTCCCTAGCGAGGGATGTTTGATGTCAGTTGAAGACAGAAGTCCTCCGAAAATAACCTAAGGCCAGATATTTAATTTCTATCTATCAAAATTTTATACAATATGCATATAATATAATCTGTAGAGGCAATGTCCTTGAGTTACGTTCGGTGTATTAATTTTAAGATGTGAATTGTGTATATCCATATATAAATGTACACCTAGGTACCAAAGATTGACATGTACATAACTTGTATATAATTGTTAAGGGGATGTTTTGACGCATAAAACCTAAGTTGATTTTTTTTTAATTTCAGGACGTTGCAGATTAATTTAAATAATTCAATTAAAAGTATTGGTCAAAGCTGATCTTAGTAATTTTATTATCTATCTTTAACAACTAATTTAAACTTAATCACCCTGCTCAATTCTGTAATTTAAACAAAAAAAAGGGTTATAAAGAATTGAGTGTCGCCCTGGGCCCTTATCCTCGAAAGTGTGATTTGAAAGGTGATGTGAATGGCGATGTGAACTTTTTGACAGTAAAAGCCGTATTTTTGAAAAGCTAATGTTGCCAGATATGAACATGCTAAAACCCGAGAATTTCAAAAAATAAAATGGATAACAGATTGAATTGAGCTGTCAGACAGAAAATGTCCGTAGTACGTTTGGTTGCCATTTTAGGCAAAATGTAATTTTGGTACGTTAAATTAATTGTCAAAAGTTATTGATTGTCAATACAATGTTTGTACTTTGCCTGGATTAAATTTATCTTAAATTGACACTCTAGAACTGTTAAACAAAGACGCATACAAAGAGCCAAGTTCTTTAAGATTCTAATATATAAAGAAAAAGGGATATCAAGAAAAACAGCAATCATATATACAAAGTAATATACTAACAGAAATTGCAGAAAGCCAGCACTGATAAACCTTGAAACAGTGGAAATTACAACTCTACGTAGTATAACTAAAAGCCATCATCCCAATCCACTACGGAAACTATCCAATCAGTTATTTATTGTATCAATTCACAAAATATCCAGCATCTTACTGATGTTCTGTCCTGACAACTAAATTTAAAAGAAAACCTGAAACTTGAAAATTGAGAAACTGTTTATGACCAGGGACCAAATTCAAAGGCCAGACAGAAACGTCCATTAGATACTGGCAGATCTCACATTCAACTTTTAACATATTTTTTTTTATTTTGTAAAGATTTATAGAGGCTTAAAGATCAAATATACCATAAATAAGGTTTTTATGCTGAAGGACATTCGTTGGTCTATAGGGTTCATATTTATATTAATTGTAGTGTCGTATAGTGTTTAACACAGTCTAATTAAGTTAAGTGCTGTGGTTAACATAATTTAAATATATAATTTGTTATTTATTTCAATAAAAGTTTCAGATTGAGCCTACAAATTGTGATTTCTCAAATTTATAATAAGTTGCGTCGTGAAAAGAATTATGTTAGATTTAACTGTTTAAAACTAAGATACTCGGCTGTTATGGACACAAGTATTTATGTTAAATCCATATGCAGAACTGGCCCTAGAAAAACATTTTTAAATAGCACGCTCATACAATTAAGTTATGAACAGAATCTCCTGTAATAATTTTATTTGTCAGTAATCTCAAATTTACTTAATATTTGCGAGACATATTCAAAAATATTAGAAATATCAAGGTACCACCTAATTAACGTTTCAACTGTTTATTCAAAAAATAAAACGTCTTAAAGAAACTGTTCGTCACCATATTATTTTTTTAATGACGAGTTATTTTGAAGAACCAAAAATAAAATAAAAATTTTTACTACTATTTTATTTTTTGAAATCAGTGCGTTAAATATATCATTTAGCGGCTGACATTTTATTTGCTCATGTTTCACCGTTCACTTGCCTTCCACTGGGCGAACGAGGATATGAATGATGAACATTTCAAGAATACGCGTTCGCCACCTTTTCACCGTTCACTTCACGTTCCCCAGTTCGAGGATAGGGCCCCTGGATAAGCAGTCCCGACTCACCGCCCAATCTGGTCACCGATGAAAAGCTGCCGTTCGCTGGCCTAGTTATTTAAAAAAAAAAAAGTTCATAAAAATAACGGCTTACAGCTTTTTTTTTAGGATAATTTTATTCGCTAATTTTTATATTTTATATGATTATTATTGCTGTTCTTATTCAACCTTAAAAATATATTTTTTAAAAGAATGCGATCAAAAGAGCTCCAGAAAGAATTATAAATAACTTTTCATAGTTTATACCATTGTAATAAAAAATGCGTATTTTAAGTGATTTTAGGTAAACCTTATTGTGTTATTTTTAATGTTCTTTTCGGTTGAGAGAGGAGTCCTAATTCGGTCTCTTAGCGTTTTGTGATAATTTTAAACCGATATTGCAATTCTTCCCATTTCCGGATAGCAATTCCAAAAATATAACGAAATTTTTAATATACTATCTAGTTCCGTTTGTCAGTGCACTAGACATGTCTTTCTGAATATCAACGTAGTATTGACTAATAAATTTTAGTTTAGTTCAAATGAATATTACTGATGATGCACGGTTAATCTCTCGCTAGACCAACTGTATGTGCTTTCTCATATGCGCCTAGCCAATTATTTTTATTATTATTCAGTCAAAATTAAGATTAGAAAACCAAAAAAATAGTCAGATTTTGTGTGTAAAGCAGTAAGTTCCAGACTATACTAACTCAATTGTCAATTATTATTATCATAAATATAAATAGAAAAACTATACAATATTGATTTATTCCTAAAAATAAAGTTTTGGTTAAAAACTACCTTAACAAGAAACAAAGAGAAGCTGACAATAGACAAAATCAACAGTACTGATTAAAATTGGATTCGAAATACTCCTCAAATGAAAAAAACGCATTCAGCATAAGACAGCTCTTAATTCGTTTTTAGACTGATTGAAGTTAAGAGCTTTAATTCTAGCTGGCACGCAGTTATAGAACTTTATTGCTAAATATCTTGAACCATCTCTACATCTCTCAAGCCGGCCAAAGTCTGGTACAAGATTGTTATTATTTCTTGTTGGATAGTTGTGAAAATCTTCATGTAATCTGTAAAGATGAAGATTTTGTTTAACGTACAGCAAACACTGCATAATGTACACACAAGGTGTAGTTGAAATTTTTAAATTTTGGAACGAATTTCGACAGTCCTCTCTATAACCAAGCCCAAAGATATTACGAATGTATTTTCTTTGTTGCCCAAATGCCTTATCAGTATGACAAGAATGGCACCAAAAAAGAATAGCATAAGCAAATAGAGAATGAAAGTTACTGTGATATGCTGGTAGAAGAGTTTGTCTGGAAGTTACCCGTACAAGACTCCTGAATAGAAACAGATATAAGGATAGTTTTTTTTGAGAAATTAAGATTCTGCTGCCAGGTTAATCCTGCATTTAAGTGTATTCCCAAAAACTTGACCTCCATTACACATTGAGGTAGAAAAGACTGTACAATTTCACTATTATTCCTTACAGTAAAATTAATACGTTGGATTTTGATAAGACGGGGCCTTATACCGACCCTTGAAGTACACCATCCCTTAGGGATTGTTTTTTAGAATTTCACTAGCCAAAGTGAACATACTGATTACGATTCGCGAGATAGCAATCAAGTAGCTGAATATCATCAATCTGAAAATTGTAAAAGGGTATTTTTTTAGAAGAATGCTACGTGTGACACAATCGAAAGCCTTTGTGACGTCTAAAAAGGATACAAGTGTCAATATATTTTTTAAAGCGCTCTATAATATTACTAGTAAAGTAGTCAATAGCTAAAGTTGTAGACTTGTTTTTTCGGAATCCAAACTGGTTCAAGGCAAATAGTTTGTTAGACTCAAAGTTTAGGCGATAATTGTTTCAGTAATCAATGGAGCCCTTATTCTTGAAGAGGGGTACCACCTTTGCTGTTTTGAAAACTTTTGCAAATGGTTAACAAAGGCTTACCTCGTTCGACCCCAACAAGATGGAATTTTAATTCTAAAGATGTTTGCATCATATTCGAATAAAAAGACAGCACTCTAGAGACAATGGAAAAAGTGTTATGTAACAGTAGAAGCGTTAGTACCACGAGCCAATATCAGGGTATGTCAAAATTCTCAAAAGCAAGAGTTTTTTCATGATTAAACTTATTTTACAAAATAATGCCTCAAATTAATTTGTTATTGGAAGTTTCAAACAAGACAAATTGACACTGTTATCCCGAATACAAATATATTATCATTTGAATCAAATTAACAGAAATTAGAAATAATATTACCTCAAATGACGTTGAGCCATCTCCATCTACTTCAAAACGACGTAAGCGCGATGATTCCGCGAAGTTTTCTCGTGAAGCAAAAGAAGTTTGTGATATAATTATTTGTCAAGCAAAAGAACGATTTAGCTTTACAGGTCGCTTGGTAGCAGCCAGTCTTTTTTTTCGGAACAGTATGTCGAATGTAGTACATGTTGGAAATCATGGTTCTTGGGCTTAGACCGTGTCAAATTGGAATAATTGTCTGGTGTTTCGCTTACGATTGCACGAGCCATCTTCAGGGATCTTTACTCCACGAAATTAGAACACTGTTTCAGGGGAGTAAAGAGCCTTGAAGATGCCTCGTGCAATCGTAGGCGAAACGTCAGATAATAATTCCAATTTGACTAGGTCTAAACCCAAAAACCATGATTTTCAACTTGACCAAAGCCGTGAAAGCTTTCGTTCTGAATGTAGTACATGTTTTCTGGAACAAAAACTCGATACAGAGTGACCGTTATATATGAAACTGAAGAACTTAGATCAATTTCGTGACTTCTTGTATTTTGTGACTATCTTTCGCAAAACATTGAGCTTAGTGGGACATTTAGTAAAGTTCTAAAACCTGCATTTTGTTTTGACTGCTACATTTTTAAAATTTACTACCGTCTTTATGTTAAAATGCACTGCTTTGTTTCATACTAACTCAATTTTTAAAGACTTTTATTTTTTCGACGACCGATGCCTATGGCGGGTTTTATACGTATCTATAATTTTTAACGTACCATTGGAATTGCAACCCCTACTTTTTTAATGCACCAGCTGCCACTGTGGCACACACGAAATAAAAACCTAGTATTTCCATCCCAACATTTCCTAAAAATCTAAGAAAAGAAACAAGAAGTGCTATTTTATAAATATATTCACAAGACAAATACACATATTTGGTTTCTTAACACTAAAATAAAAAGTCTATAACTAGGAAATACAAACGATAGTTTCAATCAATAAAAAGACATTTTCATTTTGAGTAGATACTTCCACACTTGATATGAATTTTATAAATAGATAGATATTGCTTTTTTGTATACCCTAACAATGAAAATGCGGATGAAAAATTTTACAAATGGAACAATAGATGGAATGCAAGTATCCACTTAAAAATATATACAACTTGATTGCTTTTCCATTTGCAATTATGTAAATAGTAGACTTAGAATGGTGTAAAAATATATATACATTTTTAAATTTTAATCTACGTACTAGATAGAAACTGCAGTTTTTTTTGCGCCAAACCTGCAGGATAATACTGAAATATTTAAGAGGTATTGCACGCAGTAATACTATAGATACTATGGAAGTAGGAGGTAATAAATATTACAAAATATATAATGAAAAAATATAATATTCTATTTTAAAATAGAATATCAAAATTTTGAAAAACAAACGGACATACATACATGGTGTAAGCGGCGAAGATGTAGGTAACTATGGAGATGAATTAAGATAGATAATATAAGGGTATTGTTCTTTAGTTTCTGATATATTGTAATTTCATAATCCCGCCCTCCCCCCTAATACTAATATATCATAAGATTATGGATTGGTGATTTAAGTAATATTTTATTAACCTCCTATCATATTTTTGGTTTGTCTAGGTTGAAGAAAAGTTCAGCAAGTTTAGCGCAAAATCAACTGGTCAATAAATCTATAATAATAAATAAATAAATAAATTAATCGTGCTTTCAAATAAGCTATAAACTATATTACAAATTATGGTGATTAAGCCAAAATACTGGCCCGGAAGTAGCATATTATGAATTTTCATGGCGAAAATATACTTAGCAAAAAAATATGATACCATTTCCCACATAATAATTTATATTAAACATTTCTTGTTTAGTAAATATTACATTCGCAAAAGTATATTAACCCTCTGCTTAAATTTCTACCAGTAAACAACTGAAGATTTAATAAATAAGTACTTGTTAGGATGGTATTTTGATAAAATAATGTAATCTTCACAACCCACTCAATATTTCTCATATTACGTAAATAACATTTTAATTACTTTTATCTTGAAAAGCTATTTTTATGTTAAGGCAAATAAACCACTTGGCTACCCGGAACAATTTATAGAGAAAAGATATGAGATGAATTAAGAAAAACATCAATTTAGGAAACTCGTATGATTCTGTGCTTTGGAAATTCTTGAAAAATTGTGGGATATTTCATTTCATTTCAAAGTTTCAAACATTAAAGGTAGAGGGACAATAGTTCAGGCTTCAAAGGCAGAGTTGCATGTCAAGAATGGAGACAAATATAAATTTCAACCAAACCGATACATTGTAAATGACTCTGGTGCCAGATTTTAATTACTGACTGATGACAGTTTTACCAAGAAGAAAAAGGGCGAATTTTCTATAACCGAAGGATTGAGACAAATAATTCCGAAACCTTATAAAAAGCCTTAGTTCGGTGTGGTGGGATAAGAACATATCGCAAATAAAGCATTAAAGAGTTGAAAGGACAAATGAAATCTGTCTTGATGTACGTGTAGATCAATGATGATCCATATATGCTGACATAATAAGACAAATATAAGCAGTTCAGATGGATTTTCTAAGAAGAAGCAATGAATATATGTAAACTGCAACTGAAAGAAACAACTGTGGATGAGTGACAAGTGATGGCTTCAAAATACACCAGTAGAGATCACAAGAAAGGAAGAAAGAAAAATGTTTCTGATTATCCTAAAATGAAAGCATGAAAAAAACGATGGAAGATTGAGAATTTAAGTAAAAGTATGCTCAGAAAAAGAATGGGGACGTAGCTACAAGCTAGTGATTTCATCGCCTTAACATAAAAAAATAAAAGTATTATTTTGTCGTTTTTGATAATTCTTGAAAATATATACACTGTGAAGAAAATTATGCTATATAACACTAACTAACTAATAAAAATATTGAATTGTTTTCTTAGGCATTTTTCTATCACCTTTCTATAATAACATCTCGAATAAACTCACACAAACATAGACTAATAAGTACATTGAAATTTTAAATAAATTAATAGTAGTTTAGGTTAAATATAAGACAAAAGCTTAGAATAAAAACTGGCTTAAATTAATTCTCACTTAAACAACTAAAAATAAGATTGAAAGAAAATTATCTAAAGTGTATAATAATCAAGAATATCATACAACCAGAAATCTTTTCTAATTTATTATTTCATAGTATCACCCTATATGTTTGTTTTTAATTTCAATATATATATATATATATATATATATATATATATATATATATATATATATATATATATATATATATATATATATATATATATATGAATGGTTTGATTACTCCGGGTTTCAATCCGTTCGTTCAAAAAATCGTTTTCACGACGTTTCGCCAAAATCTCATTTGACATTTTCAAGTGCGTCCTCTGATGAATTTCGAGTTTTGTTTAACTGGCTCGCTTTCTGATTGAATGAGCGGCTTTGGAGGCTTCTCCCCTCTGCCGAATGCGATATATTTGATTCTTGTATGCTGGTCTCTCGTGTATTGGTTGTATTTTTGTTGTTTTGGTTCATGATTTTTTATTAATGTTTTCCACGTAGTTGGAATATGTAAAGCATCGTCTCGTTTATTCAGCTGTCTCTCTTTTTCGATTTCTAGGGCTTCTTTTATGACGCGTACCTTGTAATTCTGTACTGGTGCTGTTTATTTTGTTTTTTCAAAGTCGATGGTATGTCCGGTGGTTTGGTGATGTTGAAATAGAGCCGAGGTTGTTTGTTTGTTTTTGAGGCTATTTTTGGGTTCTTGAATTCTTGCTGATATGCGCCTGTTCGTTTGTCCTATATACGTTTGATGGCAATCTGTACATGGAACGCTGTAAACGCCATGATTTTCAAGGTTGGTCTTATCTTTAAGATTTCCCAGGGTGTTGGCTATTGTTTTTTGTGGTTTAAACATGGGCAGTATGTTGTGTTTTCTTAAGATTCTTCCGATTCTGTCCGTTATTCCTTTTATATATGGGATTATGGCTTTGTTCCTTGTTTGATCTTGGTCTTTGGTTTTTGTTGTGGTCTTCTCTTGTCTTTTTATGACTTTCTTGATGTCTGATTGTGAGAAACCATTCCATTCTAGAGCTGTTGAAATGTGTCTTATTTCGTCTTGTTTTATGTCGAGTTTTGTTAAGCGGAGAGATCTTGATATTAATGTGTTGACTACTGCCTGCTTTTGAGACGGATGATGATGTGACTCTGCATTGAGATATCGGTCAGTATGTGTGGGTTTTCGATATAAGCTAAAACCCAGGGCGTTGTTGGGTTTCCTAGTTAATAACAGGTCCAAAGTCCATCAGTTCTCAGCGAGTAACGAGACGAACCGCAGTTGAAAATGTGATATGAGATTTTGGCGAAACGCCGTTAAAACGATTTTTTGAACGGACGGATTGAAACCTGGAATAATCAAACCATTCATTCCACCATCCTTGAAAACCTACGATATAACATATATATATATATATATATATATATATATATATATATATATATATGGTCTAAAAATAAAGGAAATCAAATGACACATATGGGCTCTCAAAATGTTGGTTAAGAAATTATTTTTCATATGTCCAACAGCCTTTTGAAAAAATCCAAGAATGCAAATTTAATATAGTGTCTAAAAAGATTAAAAACCTATATTCACCCCTAAAGTCGTTGGCTTTGATCCGTTTCAGTATCGAAATTGTTTGCAAAGAGGGTTTTTAAAAATGATTCCCTTGTTTTCTGGGAGGATATCAATATTCAAAATGGCGGATCCAATTTGAAGCTGGAAAAGGCCTAAAATCTCTTAACAACCTAAAAACTACTTGCTATAACCATTTTTAGCATCAATATAATTTCACGGACCTTTAAATAAGATTTCTGGAGGGGGAGCATCTAATTATTAAAGATAGCGGGTCCAAGGTGGCGCGCAAAATAGGCTTAAAATCACACTGTTAAAGTTTCTCATTCAGAAATCCAATATTTACGATGATTCTTTTCTTGTTTCGCTAAACATGCTGACAATTTTGGTATGTCGTCAAAATTATACATCTGTAATTTATTTGCAGAATTATGCGAATCGAGCGAGCATCAATATGGTATGACTAAAATGTAGTTGTCGGACTTGCATTGTCTTCATTTTTGTTTAATTTTACGACGTTTCGATTAGATTGTATCTCTAATTGTTATTAATCGAAACGTCGTAAAAATAAACAAAAATGAAGACAATGTAAGTCCGACAATCACATTTTAGTCAATCCTTAACATCAATATGGGATGCTGCTCTTAACTTTTTGGCTGTAGGATTATTTTATTACACTCAGTTTTTCAGGATGTAAAGTTCGGTACTAGTGTTTTTTCCAAAAATCTATTAAATATATTTTTAGGATTTTCATGTTTCAAACTTTTTTCTTGCTTATTACTAAAAAAATAATTTTAATGCCACTCCAGTTCAGCTTAAAGATGCGCTGACAAATGACAACAACACTATCACAGGCTCCTTTGCTGAACGCTGTTACATAGAAATACTATTTTGCTGTGATACCAAAATTTTCTTTATGAAGTGCAGAACAACTTATTTCATATTTACACTCCAACAAAAAATTCAATCGACCGGAACTGATGACATGACATCGAATTGTCAGGATGTGAATAAATACTTTGATCGATTCAATTGAAATTACTTAGGCTGTCATTGAAATGAGCTACGCTATCACTGAATATATCGACAGGCTGATGATGAGCATTAAAAAAAGTTTTGGTCTCCACAATATTGTTCCTGATAGGAACTAAATACAAACCTTTACCAACGAAAGATCAATATTGTGTTTATACATCACTGTGAACGGATTTTTATATCTGAAGTGGTCATTATCAATTTTTGTATAGAAGAAATAGGAATGAATTAAAGTCGATAGAAAACAACTTGTTGCAAAGAAGGGCGTGGAAAGAACTCATTGTTGTCACTCGAAAATAAGTGGTTGTAAACAGATTCGTAAACACAACCGATAGGAATTCTCTCTCCCTCCGCCACACACGCACACTAAACAAAGTAATCTCAATTCGAAATCCACTGTGCAATCATTTCAATACTGAAACAAATTACAGAAAGTGAATTTGGAGGTGTAAAGAGGTTTTCGGCGATTTTGGACACCATATTTGATCCGCCATCTTGAATATTGAAATGCCTTCCTAGAAAAGAAAGAAATCAACCTTAAAAATCCTCTTTAAAGCAATGTCGGTGCTGAAACAAATCATAGTGTGTGGTTTTGGGGCTTTCTGAGCTTTTTCGGACGCCCTATTGAGTCTGTCATATTGGAATTTTTTAAAAGGCATCTTACTTACATCCTAGTCAACAGTTTCAGAGCCCATATGTCTCATTTGATTACTGCGTCAGTTTTTGGATATATATATATATATATATATATATATATATATATATATATATATATATATATATATATATATATATATATATATATACAGGGTGATTCAAAAATCGATCACGAAACTTAAGGGGGTGATTCTACTTGACAAAATAAGGGTAGAGCTTCATATAATTTTTTTTCAAAATGTCATTCGTTTTCGAGTTACAAGCCGTCCAAGTTCAAGTTTTTATTTTTTGTTTTTTGAATTACTCGCTTACAGGAAAACCGATTTGACTAATATTTGAAAGATAGGCTAAGAATTCTGCGCTTCATCATTTTAGTAACAATTCACATTGATTGTTTGCCGCTAGAGGGCACTTTACCTACATTGAAAATTGTTTTTTTGTCATAATTTTTTAGTGTTGACAGCTACAGTAGTTTTTGGCATAATTTCTGAAAGACTGATGCCAGGCCTTTAAAAAAGGTGCTCTTTATTTACATCGCTAAACCCAACGGTTTAGACGTAAATCACCCTTAAAAATTAAGTGGTAAATTTACTTTTCTCATTTCATTACCACCAGCTACCAGGTAAATAGCTATCAAAGTATACTGGAGCTGTCAGTTTAACATCAAATAAATTCGCTTTTTAAACCATTTAATTTATAATCTTAAAATAACTAATAATGGCTAATCACCAATATTCAAATATCGAATATTGTGATATCCATTTTTGTTATGGAAAAGCAAATGGTAATGCAGAGTTGGCAAGAAGATATTATATGGAGAGTTATCCGGAAAGAAATATCCCTCATGCTCAAACATTTTCCAGTGTGCACAGGAGGCTTGCGGAATGTGGTTCCTTTAAAAGTTATAATGGAAATAGGGGAAGACCTAGAACTGCTAGAAACGTGCAACAAGAAGAAAGAGTGCTTGAAATTATTGAAGATAATCCAGGTATTAGTACTAGAAAAATTGGGAATGAAGTACGGCTCTGTCAGGCTAGTTCATGGAGGATACTAAGAGAAGAACAACTCTACCCGTTTCATTCAAAAAGGGTGCAGGCTCTTTATGACGATGATCGGCCGAGACGGTTGGAAATGTGCAATCAGATCCTAGCTAAGTATGAACACGATAATCGATTAATTGGCGTCATATTATTCACTGACGAAGCTGGTTTCACTCGTGATGGCATAACAAATCTACACAACATCCACACATATGCTTACGAGAACCCAAACAATGAGGTAGAAACGAAACATCAGCGTAGATTTTCACTAAATGTGTGGGCAGGGATAATAGGAGATTACCTTATTGGTCCTCATTTCTTTGATGGCCCATTAACTGGTGACGTATACTTAGATTTTATCCAAAATCGTCTCCCATTGTATCTGGAAGATGTGCCATTGGAAGTAAGGGCCAACATGTGGATCCTCCAAGACGGAGCTCCGCCCCACTTTAGTATACGTGTCCGACAGTATTTGAATGCAACGTATCCTGAGCGATGGATAGGACGAAGTGGACCATTGGCATGGGCAGCGAGGTCACCAGACCTTAATCCTAAGGATTTTTTCTTTTGGGGTCATTTGAAACAATTGGTGTACGATATTCCAGTAATCAACGTCGAGAATCTTCGCTTCAGGATAATCGAAAAGTGCCAAATTATTAAAGAAACACCAGAAATTTTTCATCGAGTTAGGCGACATTTTTTGAAGAGTGTTAGGAAATGTATAGAAGAAAATGGGGGACATTTTGAGAATCTTTTTTAGTTTGTTTAGTACTGTTTCATTAATTTTTATCAATTAAATGTATATCGCAATAATCCATAATATGAATATTTACTGATTAGCCATTATTAGTTATTTTAAGATTATAAATTAAATAGTTTAAAAAGCGAATTTATTTGATGTTAAACTGACAGCTCTAGTATACTTTGATAGCTATTTACCTGGTAGCTGGTGGTAATTAAATGAGAGAAGTAAATTTACCACTTAATTTTTAAGGGTGATTTACGTCTAAACCGTTGGGTTTAGCGATGTAAATAAAGAGCACCTTTTTTAAAGGCCTGGCATCAGTCTTTCAGAAATTATGCCAAAAACTACTGTAGCTGTCAACACTAAAAAATTATGACAAAAAAACAATTTTCAATGTAGGTAAAGTGCCCTCTAGCGGCAAACAATCAATGTGAATTGTTACTAAAATGATGAAGCGCAGAAGACTTAGCCTATCTTTCAAATATTAGTCAAATCGGTTTTCCTGTAAGCGAGTAATTCAAAAAACAAAAAATAAAAACTTGAACTTGGACGGCTTGTAACTCGAAAACGAATGACATTTTGAAAAAAAATTATATGAAGCTCTACCCTTATTTTGTCAAGTAGAATCACCCCCTTAAGTTTCGTGATCGATTTTTGAATCACCCTGTATATATATATATATATATATATATATATATATATATATATATATATATATATATATATATATATATATATATATATATACATCTGTGATAATGAAATATTATAGAGCGTGAAAATCGAAATAATAAAGTTAATACTTTGCATTTTTATACATTAATTTTATCATAAATACACCATCCAAATAAGAAAAAAAACTAGGAAATGGTACACAGATTTAGCCATGTATACGTTATTATTTTCTTACTAAATATATCTTAAATTAAAATTAAAGAAAAAACCTATATTTAAAAATTTTGGCATCAAGATTTAATATTAGTTTTTAAAATACACATTCTTTTCAAACGACAGCGTATACTAACCCTATACATTTAATATTTTCAAATGTGTTCACCTGAACGAACATTATTATATTTTCTCTGTATTTTTTAATAAAAATATACTTTAAAAACTCTAAAGGTATTCTCGTAAGTTAATTTACAATAACATTTTTATGGCCTTTATTGGAGAATTATTATTATTTTCAATACAATAATCATTCAATGTTTTTCAGCATTAAACACTTTTATAAATACAAACAAACTTTTTATTATGAATTTAATGTAATTCAAGTACCACTCTCGTTCCAAAAATATATTTTTGTGTGGCATTGACTACTAAAGGCAAACTGCGGAAGAAATATTTTAACCAAATATATTTCTTTTGAAATTGCTTATTTCTAAAATACTTAAAGTCCTTCTTAATTTTTATCAAAAAGTATAGGAAATGGAATTAATAGGATGTTTAGATTAAATGAGTATAAATTACAGTGTTAAAGAAAGTCCAAATAAATTTATTACGTGGATAATTATGGTTTTTGAAATGATTTTTATTCGTGAAGCTTATCACGGAAGTTTATTGTAAAATTATATTGATATTTATGAAACAACAAAGTTCTATTGAAAACACTCTTTTATTTAACTAAAAAAAAAGACTAGCATTGTGTTTGTTTATACGACGTTTCGACAAACTTGTATCTCTAATCATTTTTTAACGTTTCTTACTTCTATAAATTTTTAGTTCGCAACTCATTGACAGATCTAAACCAACATCGTATGTATAAATGTATATATATATATATATATATATATATATATATATATATATATATATATATATATATATATATATAGAAGATTGCAGAAGATATAAAATCCTATAACGAGAGGCTTGTGGAAGATGCAATCGAAAATCATAAGAGCTACAAGAAGACAAAAAGCGCATTAACCATCGGTAAGAAACAAGTAATAGCACTGGTGAACGGAAATGAAAGAATAACAAACAGGGATGAAATAATAAAAATCATAACCAAATTCTATGAGGACTTATACAAAATACCGGCACATCAGGAAGTAGAGGAAGAGACAACTACAGCACAAGAAGATGTTCCAGAAGTTCTTGTGGAGGAAGTAGAAGCAGCTCTTAGGAGCATGAAGAACGGCAAGGCAGCTGGGAATGACGGTGTCACATCTGAACTCATAAAATACGCCGGAAACTCAACTTGGAAAATCTTAGCCAACATATACACAAACTGCCTAAAATCAAGACGCATTCCGAGACAGTGGAATAGCGCTAATATAATCCTAATCCACAAGAAAGGTAGCAAAGAAGACCTTAAAAATTAGAGACCAATTAGCTTGCTACCAGTAATATACAAAATATTCACAAAAATAATTAACAACAGAATACAGAATACACTTGATGCTGCTCAACCTCGAGAACAAGCAGGCTTTAGAAGTGGCTTCAGCACAATGGATCATATTCAAACACTACGAGAAATTATGAGTCGAACAAAAGAATATGATCTGCCACTGACATTAGCTTTCGTAGACTTTGAAAAGGCATTCGACTCAATATACCCAAGAGCAGTTATAGAAGCTCTAGTCGACCAGGGAGTGGATAAGCCTTACGTAAAAATGCTAGCCAACATATATAGAGAGGCCACAGCTAGAGTAAATGTATACAAAGATACCCCAGAATTTCCAACTCAGAAGGGAGTCCGACAAGGTGACGCAATATCCCCCAAGCTATTTACAGCAACTCTAGAAAGTATCTTCCGCAAAATAGACAGGGAAAATAAAGGTCTATGTATAGACGGGGAATATCTAAACCACTTAAGATTCGCTGATGACATCGTTCTGATTGCTAAAAATCCTGAAGAACTGCAGGAACAAATTAATGATCTGAACATTGCCAGTAACAGAGTTGGCTTAAAGATGAACCTAGCAAAAGCAAAAGTAATGTGCAACGATCTAATAAGAGACATTGAAATAAGGATAAACGAAACCACGCTGGAAGTAGTAGATGAATATGTATACCTGGGTCAACTTATACACAAGTCGGGTTCACTACTTCCTGAAATTAACAGAAGAATCAAACTGGCGTGGTCAGCATTCGGACGAAACTCCATCATCTTCAAATCCAGAATGCCACTTTACCTTAAGAAAAGAGCGTTTGATCAATGCATATTACCGATCATAACATATGGTTGCGAAACTTGGACATTGAAGAGCGAAATAATTACGAAACTCCAAGTAGCTCAAAGATCCATGGAAAGATGTATGCTAGGGATAACAAAAAGGGATCGCAAACGAATAGATTCGATACGACGAATGGCCCAGGTGACAGATGTCGTCCAAAGAATAAAATCCCTTAAATGGCAATGGGCAGGTCATGTAGCAAGAAGAACTGACAACAGATGGACCACAAGAACAACTATGTGGTATCCCAGAAACGCGAAGAGGCCACAGAGACGCCCTAACATTAGATGGGACTATGACATCAGGAAAGTGGCAGGAACAACTTGGTCCCGATTAACCATCGATAGAAAGAGTTGGGCACAAATGAGTAATGATTATAAGAACACGTAATAGTAATAACAACAAAACAAGAAAAATAATAATAATAAATAACTATAAAGGAACATCATAATAACAACTTAATAAGGGAGGCTGCACCATAATTTAGAAATGGTAGATAATAGCTGAAAATGATGATGATGATGATGATATATATATATATATATATATATATATATATATATATATATATATATATATATATATATATAAACAAAAATAAAATAAAATCTTGGCTTAGCGGACGTGAAATGTGTCAATCTGCATTATTCTCGTGTTAAAAAGTGCGGAGCATTCCAAAGTATGGAAAGACTCCGGGTCCGACATATAGCGACAGCGCTGTTTCGTCCTAATATGGGACTCGTCAGACCACCGCAGTCGGTACAAACCATCATCTTAGATTTTATTTTATTTTTGTTTTTATATTACACGGACAAAAACTTATTATATATGGATGGAGACAATAATCGATTTTTAAAATAATCGATTATTAATCTATAAAAGTCAATTTTTAATAATCGATTATAAGAATCTAAAAAAATCGATTAATTAGAAATCGATTTTCTTGCACAACCCAATTTTTGCCAACGCCATATAAATTTCAGTTGAGGAAATACATTTTAATAGATGGCGATACTGTGTTATCGACACTGCGTTTTGTTTGAAATTCGTTACTTCGATAAGAAAACTTGCGTGAGGTGTTTTTTTTGTGATTGTGCGTTTTTGATTGAGTGTAATGATGTCAAACAAGGAACAAAGAAGTTGTTAGCGTTGATATTTTGATATAAAGAGTAAAGAAGGAACTGTCATATGTAAATATTGTCCAAAAGTGTTGAAAACTTGCAGTAACACAATAAATTTGAAACAGCACATGGAAAGAAAACATTCTATCATCTTCACCAGTGCACGGAAAGTAGTAAGTATTCTTTCTGTATTAGCTTTTATATTATTTATAATTATTCACTTGAGCGTTGGTTGTCAAATAACAAAAATATTTGTTTACTAAACTTTAAAGAGAACAGTCAGGTTTTTTGGATTTTGGACTGTCATATGTAAATATTGTCCAGAAGTGTTGAAAACTTGCAGTAACACAATAAATTTGAAACAGCACATGGAAAGAAAACATTCTATCATCCTCCCCAATGCACGGAAAGAAGTAAGTATTCTTTCTGTATTAGCTTTTATATTATTTATAATTATTCACTTGACCGTTGGTTGTCAAATAATAAAAATATTTGTTTACTAAACTTTAAAGAGAACAGTCAGGTTTTTTGGATTTTGTAATGAATAGTTTTTATTTGCAGAATGATTCATCGGATTTCACAGACTTAACTTCTCATTCTCCACCTGTCAGACCATCTATTTTAGAACCTACAAATGAGCCTTCAACTTCAACAGCTACTTAGAAACGTTTCAAACCATTAGAAGCCTCATTTTCAAAAATGTTGGACTATGGATCGGGTGGTTCAAAAAACAAACAGATTGTTGACGTAATAGCTGAAATGATTTGCCGCGATAGGCGATATATAGCAATCACATAGCAAATTGTTAGCAGCTAGCCTCAGCGATTCTTCTACATCAGAACTAAATCTGTATATAGCCGCGCCCTTGATGGACTTGAAAAAATAACTTCTCAAGGTCTGGCGACGCTATGAAGGTGCTTACCCTAAGCTCACTCAGTTGACGTGTAGGCACCTTTTGGTCCTGATTTCCACTGCTCCCACAGAACGATTATTTTCGAAAGCAGGTAACATTCTAAGGAAAAGCAGAAATCGAATACTGGGAAAACGGTTGTCAAAACTATTATTTTTAAATTCTTTACCAAAGGAATTGTGGTGGTTTTCCTTTAAGATTTAATTTGAATGTTAATTTTTGATCTCGAAAGTGTTGTTATAATTTTAAATTGTTCATTAGATCTCAAATAACACTTCTCAATAAAACTGTGAAATTAATTGGGCGTTTCCTTAAAATTTTAAAAAAAATCAATTTTTTTGGAAATCGATATTTTTTTAATAAAATCGATTTTTATTTAACGATTATTTTACAGTTCAAAATAATCGATTATTAATAAATCGATTTTTCGTTCCATCCCTGTATATATATATATATATATATATATATATATATATATATATATATATATATATATATATATATATATATATATATATATATATGTCTACCATTATTTTGTAACATAAAATCATCGATATGGGTATATTAACACAGTTTATATATAAGCTCGTTGCTTTAAGAGACAAAGCTTACCTCATACTTGATGACGCTTAGAGATACAACGGAATCGAAACGTCGTACAAAGAAACTAAAGTTTACCAACCACGCATTAGTCAATCTTCAGCTTCATCTACAAGCTTCAAACAAACAGTTTTGTTGATTAAATTGTCTTAAAAACCCTTGTCTTCAGTTTGAGTTTCAAATATTTTATTAGGCTGCACGTAGTAAAAAAAAATAATAATAAAAAGAACGCGTAATAATGAAAAAACATTTCCAATAAAATTTTAATCAAGCCAGAATTCTGGTAAAACTAATATTTTAGTAATAAGCAACAATGGTGTATAATTATTCTGTAAAACATTTCTACGTAAAACCTGGGATTCTCGAAATATAAATAAAGATATAGTCAAAAGTATAAAAGAAGAATCATACTAAAAACATGTGAGATGCAAGTATTCGCATCAAGTAATTACTTTCTTTCAATTATGGCAAGTATTTTTGAGGCAAAAACATATAATTTTCTTATTATTTTTGATTTTTCTTTTAATGTCATTCGATTTTAAAACATCCTTTATTATTTACAAAAATAATCAAGTAAAAGCAATTGTTAAAATGTTTGTAACAATATTAAAAAGTTCATTCAAATTAAAATATATATATATATTGAAGGAAAAAATATTTTTCAAATTTAGAAATAACAAAATTTTATTATTTAAATAGTTCTTTAGACACTTGATTTATTTATTATCGTTGTACGTAATCAATTTTATCGTATAGATAAGTCATTTTAAAATTACCCACTTTCAGTTATTTTTAATTTGAAAGAACTTTACATGGAAATTCCGGAATAGTGTGCCCACTTATAGTGCAGACCTGCGAGATTAGAAATCCTGACAAGCGAGTAATCATCCCTCGCTGATTATGAATTCCTCTACCACATCACAATTTCGAGATATCCTAATCTCAAAACTAAAAAATGCGGTCTTTAGAATATTTCAGAATACTGTCATGCCAAGGAAGTTTCTTTATAAGTATTGCAAACTTATTATAAAGTATGAATAACCACTCTCCGACGCCGTTTTGAATTGCACAAATTCGACTTTTTTGAGGAAATGTAGCGTTTTGAATAGCAAGCTTTCGCAAGCAAAAATAAAGGAATAGAGCTGGGAAGGAAACTCCTATTATTCTGGATAGAAACAGGGTCAGTAGATAGAACTGGAATATTAGGGTCTTGTTATCTAAACTGTACAATTTATAAATTAGGGATGAGTTTTTAGATTAAATTGATTCCTATATATCTGGTAAAGATATTCATTGTACAGAAATATTAGAAGATCTCAGTACACAGAATTCTGTTGAAACACAATAGTAGGTTATGGGCCTCTATAGCGTGGGAAAAAAACTGAAGGTCATGAGAAGATGTCGGCCTCTTTTGATCTGTCAGCAGAAAACTTTGATGCGTGGGTGATCTTCGAGGGTGGTCTCATAGTTGCGTGCCATGGGAGGTAGGTTGATTTGTGGGTTGGTTGGATAGGTAGGTTGGTAGGTTAGTTGGGTAGGTGGGTTGATAGGTTGAGTAGGTTGGTTGAATAGGTAGGTTGGCATGCAGTAAATCGAATCTGGGTGAGATATAGACACTTAATTCTAAACAGTAACGTTGCCAAATCTTGGATTTCGCTTACAAATTATTATCTGCTTCAAAATGGATGTGCCTGTGTGGACCAGCTGGTATTTATTTCATATGTTAATGACTTGACTAAATGCCGAGCACATTAAAACATATGCAGATGATAATACGATTATTGTGAGTCCTCATAGTTTAAATGTATTACAGAGGGAGTTAGTGATAATTATATAAGTTTGGAGCAGGAGGCTTTTTTTTATCAAAGGATACGACTCGTCCGATGAAAACAGCATTGCTGCACTAGCCAAGCAGGCAGCTGAACTGACTCTTTTAGAGTCAGATCCATTAATAGGTCTGACAAAATCACCAGTTAAAGATCACTCGCATCAGATTTGAAATACGATAGGATGAAATAAGAAATTATGAATTCTCGAAAATTCTCAAAGTAGTTATGAAACTAAAAACAAAGGATTATAGAGGACTGATTAATGCCCTTTGCTTTGACATGGATCAAATTTGTAAATATACATTTAATTGCAAATTTCCAATGACCTTTACTTCAAAATGACAATGAACTGTATCCCCCTGAGTCAAATTAAGGGCACCATCAGTTGTTGGTCCCTATAATTTCAAAAAGTTTTGTCTGATATAACTTTTTGAAAATTTCCCCCTGCAAAGGTAAGAGAAATGTTAATTAAAACTGCAGCAATAATTTTTGTTTTGTTTTTAGGGGCCTATGCAATTAAAAATCCTATATGTCCACGAATTTGAATAGTTCAGAGTGAATCTGGAAGGTAGATATTCATATTTTATAGCAGGGCCGAGCAAAATGCTTATCACGAAACTCCCTTACTTTGAAATAAATTAAAAATTGCATTTTGGGAGATTTAAGATGAGAATATCTGTCTCTCTGATCCGATTGAAAAGATCAGAAACCTGACTGGTATGACTAATCGTTGACAAATTTCGCAGACCTGTACAATTAAAACACAAAACGTAAATTGTATACAATAAAAACAAAGCAAATTAACAATGGTAAAATTGAACTGTAAAAGGCTACAAGCATTATGTCGTTTAGCATGTCATTAATATTTTTATATATACAAATAAAAATGTTTTAGTATAAATACCATGTTAAAATGATTTTGTACTTTGTTTCAGTAATTTGTGAACTATGTTTATAGTATTTCTGAGATCATAGAGGCACTGTTTTTAACGATTTTCGCTTTTAAAATTACAGTCATAGATAAAATCAAATCGATGAAAGCAACGAAAAGACTGTAATATTAAAAGATGTTAAATGCATATTGTAGGTAGGTAGTTGTGGTTAAAATTTGAAATGTCTAAAAATTTTTCTGATACAGTCGTTTAAAACCATCACAAGCTACCTAATACTACTGGAAACTAAAAAAAGGTTAAATGGAAACATTAAAAATTATTTTCTTTTACCACTTACATCAAAATTATTTAACAGAGATTGTAACTTAATCTTACAGTCGGTTCCTTGAGAAGATGGATAGTTTAACTGCATCAAAACTACAGTCTAATTACATTTTTGTGAAACTCTGTTACTATGTGAGATGCTGGAAGGAAAAAGGGTGGGATTGAAACGATATTTATGAAAATTGTTTTTTTTTGTTGTAAAAAAATAAAGTGACAAGAAAATGTAATATTTTGTACGAAACTGATTCCTGCATAAACAGTTAAGTTGTCAGGATCTTGAGGAAGATATTAAACCAAATCCATTAAGACTTATTGCTAAGTGAAGTTTATAATAGACTATACATGAAGAAAGTAAGCAAATATTTGTATTGGTCAGCCAAATAATAAAAGCGAAATACTTCCAAAAATCAAAAAAAAAAAAACATGACTAAAATTCCATTTCTAGGGTCTGAATCTTTTTGCAGGATCAGCAAAGGCACAATACTAGAGGAAATAAAAAGAGAGGAAAAGAATAGAAGATCCAATTATTGGACAAATATGGAGGGAATGAGATAAGTGAAGATCTTTCTGGAGAACTATAATCAGAAGTCATTCAAAGGAATGTATTGATCTAACTAAAAACCAACTGAAAATTCTAACAGGAATACTTACAGGACAGTGCTACATGAGAGGACACTTTAAAAAACTTAGACTGGCAGAGAAAAGAGGCAGATTTTGTGATGGAGGGGACAAAACCTTTATCCACATTCTTTCAGAATGTATCGCCATGTAAAACCCTAGAATACAATACGGGAGCATATTGAATTGAAGAGGAAAATTTACCTATATCAGTGCTGTCGTACATTCTGAGTTTCCTAAGAAAACGAAACGTTGAATCACTCTAGGAGTTTACAGAACTGTATCCAGAATAATAATAGAAAAAAAGTGTGAAAATACCTTATCAAAAGAAGATAATATTACCTCTGTTCGTAGAGCAATCAGAAATTAGTAAAGCCCACCAGATCGTCTAATAATAGTTCACAAACTGAAATCTGACTGTTTTTGCGAATTCTGGTTAGTGGTGACTGGTTTGTGATTTTTCTATAAACAGTTCTGTTAACAACTAGAGAAAAAGAGTCCAGCAGTAGAAGTTTAGAGACCCTTGGTACTCGAAATATGCACCTACAGAAACGACAACCAAATAGAACACCATGAAATTTGAGAAAAAATACAAGAGGAAGAAAAAGGCTTACTAGAAATATAGGGCAGTACAAACAGCAGCATCATTATGTGAGGAATACTAATCACTAGTCAGATATGGCGAGTAATTTTTATTTGCTTATTTTTAAAAAGCCAAAGAAAAGAAATCCGCATCAGCCATACAGGAAAATATATCAATAAAAACGATGATAACCCTGAAATACTGACCAACTAACATATTGAAAGAACAGATAAAGAAACAGCAGAGCAAAAGTCCTGGATCAAATTATATCTGTAATGAGTTATGGTGGAAAAGTCCTTATTAGCAACTGATGACAATAATTCGCAAAATAGTCTCTCAACTTCTCTGCACCTTAAAGGTAATCTCCAAAATGATAACAAACACGATAAATGAGAACACTGTGTTGACATAACAACAATAGATTAAGTCGGGAAGGTCTTGCAGAGATGGGTTTCATTGATTTAGCGCTAAAATACAACTAGAAGATATAATATACTTTCTTTTCACAGATATATCCCCCATAATATCATAAAAACGATACCCAGCAATGTTCAAGCTAAAATGGAGAAGTCACAGAACAAACACGTGAATATGGTGGAATTAGCGAAGGAAACTCTTCTAAACGTACTCAGCTATCTGTACAGAACTACAAAGCCTATACAATACCGATAATGTAATACTTTTCTGCAATACTGATTCCAGAGAATGAAGACGATCTTAAAGATCACTTCATTTCTTAATAACTTAATTAATCATTTACTTTATTAAATACTGCAGTTTCAAAATATGTGCATCAAAACGTATGCATCCTCACAGTTAATAAAGAACGAAAGCTTTCAGGGTTTTAATCAAGTTGAAAATACTAATTCTCGATGTACTAGTGCAAAGGAAAGATAATGGCAAATTAGGACATTCTGTGTACTGAAAACCAACACATACAAATCGATATCTCAATACTGCGTCACACCATCATCCTTCTCGAAAACAATTCGTCATAAACTCTTTGGTATATAGAGCACTTTCAATATGTGAAGAACATTCACTGAAATCAGAAACAGAACAACTGACTAATGCTTGTGGCAACGGATATTGCACTGAAGATATAAGACGTTCTATTAATAAATACGAAAACCCATCTATTCAACAAAATGTCATAAGTGTACCACCTATGGATAGTGTTGTCTTGCCTTACATACACGGAACCATCGACAAGATTACCAAATTGCTTCGAAAATCAAACATTTGGATAATTTTCAATACATGTAAGAAAATTGGACTATGTTTGAAGTCACCAAAGGACGCAATACCATTACAAACAGAAGGCATTTATAAGATACCTTGCTCCTATGGTAAAGTGGATGTGGGTGAAACGAGATGGTCTATATCCACTAGGCTTAAGGAACATGAAATATGTATAAAAAGAAACAAATTGTACAATCTGCAGTAGATGAACACCAGCATTGCACAGGTCACACTTTTAATGTAAAAGAAACTAAGGTGCTCAGGTCTCTTTATACGTAAAATTAGAGAATCAATCGAAAAATGTTAATAGAAATACAGGATACAGTCTACATCACACGTGGAAATCGATTATAATGCTGGATCACGGTTCGCTGAGCACCAGTCAGATGCTATTGCTCTTCGATGGTCATTTAGTGTTCTAATCGCGTGGAGTAAAAATCCCTGAAGATGCCTCGTGCAATCGTAGACGAAACGTGGGATAATAATTCCAATATGACACGGTCTAAACCCAAGAACCAATTTTTCCATCAGCGTGTCACATATTTTTTCTCAGTCATCTATTTCCCTTCCTTGACATTTTGAAATGTTTGAAAAAGATTACACCATAGTTTTCATGCAATTTAATGATTTATTTCTTATAAAAAAAAAAGGTTGCAAAGATATTGCAATTTTTCAAAAAAATTACATAATATGACTAAATTAAATAAAACAATTTCTATTTTTTGTAATAAATTTTTAATGGTTCCATTTAGTTCGTTATTAGATATTAAGTTTTTAACAATTGTGCAGAAAATTTTATAATATACAAAATGATCCCTTATATTTTAAAATCTACATACTAAATGAACTTTGGCAAGGCCGAGGAATGACAATAACTCGAAAAAAGATTGTGTCAAATGTTTGGCATCTTTAGTGTACCGTCGTAATGCTCCTGGTAAGGACCTGTAACCATACAGGGGTACATTGGAAACATTGTGGTCATAGAATATGTGGGAAGTGTTGGTGTTCTTATCGCTAGCTCATCAGAGCTCGTTTCTAAACTACTATTCAAACTACTATCAAAACTGGAGTCAAATTCGACCGTTTCCGGTTGAAAATTGAAAAGCTTACTTTTTTGTTTTAATGTATACTCGTCCAAGCCATGCTGAGATTTGTTCAATGTTCTATGTTGATAGAAAACAAGAGAGAGACGTGTAGGATTTGTTCTATCGGGTGATTTCAAAGCTGTTGTTGCATGCACTTCATGTTTGGCGCACTCAAACATTACACTACCGTGAGTTAGGGCTACCGCAACGCCCCCTACCGCCGGATCCATAAAGCATTCACTGTTATCAGTGTAACTGATTTCAACTGACTTTGGCTTTGCCTCGTTGCTAGTTTTTGACTCGATAGACGACGGTGGCGTATTATTTAAGTACAAATCATCAAAAGGATTACTTACTGAGTAAGGAGAAGTGTACTGTGGTGAGTAATGTGAAAATAAATTGGGTGTAGGATGATCTAAGGTAGGATATTGATTGTTAGGATTTGAAGCCCTGTTTAAATAACCATCTTGATTGTAGTGATTGCTAAAAGCACTATAATCAAAAGAGTAAGGCGTTTTGAAAACGGAAAACTGAGGAAGATGATTGAAATAGTTATTGCCATTACTATGCACACCAATACTATTTTCCATATTATTACTATTAAAATTGTCGTACCTTCGATTAGGATTTCTATTGGGTGAATCTAAAACTGTGCTCGAGACTTGACCACTTTGAATTTCGTAGTTGTTGTACGGCAAAGGAGAGTCTTGTGGAGGTTGTTGAAAAGATGTCGACGATACTGATGGCGAAGAAGGCTGTGGGGTGGCGGCTTTTCTTTTTCTTTGGCCTTCTTCTTTTCTTCCCTTGCGGTTCCGGCATTTTTCGGCTGGTTCGGAAAATGTTCGGACTTCACATTCATATCTATGATAATAACAATTATATTAGTCCGCGAGCACAGTGGGTTTTCGTGGCTAAACCAAAGTTTTTATATGTATTTTGACCCCTCCCCCATATATATATATATATATATATATATATATATATATATATATATATATATATATATATATATATATATATATATATATATATATATATATATATAGAGAGAGAGAGAGAGAGAGAGAGAGAGAGAGAGAGTGTAAACGTGTGTATAGTAACGTTCATATAGTGTGTCTCATACCTATACAATTTGTTATATAAAAATATCGAGAAATATATTTTAAAAATGTCACGTTCTGAAGAACTAACCTAACTAATTTAGGATTGAATTATCACGCGTTGCCAAGTTGTGATGACTCTACCCCGCTACGCGTAAGATGTTTTCAAATTATTTTAAAAGTCTGTATTTTCTCAACAAAACGGTCAAGAAATTCCGTTTTTTTTTTCTAAAAAATTCATCATTTTTGGATCTATGTTGCATTAGTTTTTAAAACATATGGTAAATACCGTTTTTGAGATATTCCAAAATGTATTGGCATTTTGTTATAAGTAGTGACCTCCAACATGTTAATTAGGCATATTTTAATTGTTAATATTTCGTCTCACAGACGATTAAAAAATTTCGTTTCGCGCACAAATTTGTTGCTTATAATAAATTATCTAACCATTTTTTAGAAATCCACCCTGACATTTGTAATCACAGGTTCAAGATACATATTAAAAATTTTGGTAGAGCCATGTCCCTTCATCGGCAATAAAAATCCACTGAGCTCTCCGACTATACATATGAGTAATAAAATTTATTTGATGTTGTATTATGAATAATTTCAATGCTTTTTTATACTCGTCTTTATTTTAGATAAACAATAGAAAGAAAGGAAGCTATTTATTTCTTCTAGTCGAAAATGTTTCACAATGCGGTATTGCCACGTTTGCACAGTTTTCTTTATTACTAGGTGTTAAAAAGGAGTTTTAGTATTTAAGAAATTGAACAGCAGTTTCGTGAATTCATCCACACTTATTCCAAACTATAATCCGAAATTTCATTAACCTTCTAGTGAAGCCGCTGTGAGCATGTGACCAACATTTTTTTTATGTTTAATTAAATAACTACTTCATATAGACCAATGAAAATTTTTAAGAAATTCATTACAAAAAATTAATTAAAATTCAAATATTTACAGAAATATTATAGAAGACATCTAAAAAATCAACAACAAATTTTGCGGTTCCACTATTCCAAATAATTACCATAATTTTATCCGATAAAAGTTAAAAAAAAAGCATTATATTACTGACCTGTTCAAGATTTCAATTTCCCCTGTTCTAACTTTCATTTCTTGATTTTCTTTAGACTCAAATTCATCAGTATCATCAGGAACATACATAGGTAAGACATGGTACTGTTCTTCGTCGGGTTTTAAGACATTTCTATGTTTCGTCAAAGTTACAACCACAGTACAACCATCATTCATATTGTGAATATCTTTGTGCCCATGAGCACAAAAATCCATACACGCCGTAACACTAGAAAATGGACGACCTGGTTTTGTTCCTAGGCGACAATCAGATGCAACATGTTCAAATTTGGTTTGATTCATAAACGATTGTGGAGCAACGGTTTTGTAAATCGGGCTAACTTCGTCTGCCAAATTTTGCAACTTCTCTTCAATTACTGCTTCTTCCTCTTTCACACTCAGTCTAAATTTTCTCACATCTTTAGATCTAGTAAATTTACATCCATTATAATACATACTCCAAGAACATCCAAAAGTAAAACTGGCCCCACAAGTATCTTCGTTTATACCCTGACAAGCACATGTTCTAGGATCGTTCGTGGCGCATCTTCTTTTTGTTGGGATTCCGAATTTATTGAGCTTATCAGTTAAAAGTGTGTACAAATCACTGGCACTACTTTGAGAAACACCGTCCCATACTACGAGGCAAATTACTATGTAAGCGGTTTGGCAAAAATGACCGGTTCGATGCTTTACTATGACTAGATATTTTTCTTCTAAATTAACACGGCGATGGACCTAAAAAGGAGATAAATTAGGTAACAATAAATTCTGCTAAAGCATAAATTTCATTTAATAGGGCGTTCAAAATTCAATTATTTGGATATAATTGTTACATGGATGAAACAAGATTTTCTCAGATCATGCCATCTCAATTTCCTGCACAAATAAATCAGTCCGTTTGAATAATATGTGACTGCTTCTTCTTACACTTGTTATATCACGTCAGTTTTTAGTCAAATTCGTAATATTAACAAGTTTTCAATAAAACATGCAGGGGATCGTTCGAAAAGTTTGAAGCTGCTAATTACGTAATCAGCTCCAAGATGGCCTGGGAATACCTAGAGGAACTAAATGAACTAAGCAAGAATAATAAAGTCACCCTCGGGTAAATAGCGGGACACACCGGGAAGAGAGAAATTAAATGGTAGACAAGTTCGAGAAAAAAGGGGGTGAACCATCATTTCTGGAATCCGAAACTTTCTGTGGAATCAGTAGCAATGTGAGGTTGAAAGAATTAAAAAGAGAGAAAGAGAGCAGGATATTCAATTACTGGATCGACCTGCAATGAATGAGTCAAGCAAAGATACTTTTTGGGAACTGCATCCAGAAGGCATTCAAGAAATGTATCAGCCAGCTTAGAGTTCTAGCAGGAATCCTGATAAGACATTATCACCTTCAGAAATTCGGATGCAGAATGCAGAGTTTCAAAAAACCCTAGAATGCGATTCTTGGAAGCATACCACATAGTAGAGGGAAATCTGCCCATTTTAAAGCCGTCAAACATTCTAAAGTTTCTAAAAGAAATAAAACTGAAGGACTGGCTCTATTCGGCAATCTATCCCTAACGACTTGGCACCAAAAAGGGAACATAATAGATTATCTCGGTTGCAGTACACTTATTACCATCTCCACATATATTCATGCATACTTGCGTAACAAACCAGACTCTGTGAGACCATCTGAAATAGATGATGTGCTAGAGTCGTTATACAGCAAGATTCTTGTTGACAACATCTGAGATTGCATGACAGTTCAACTTAAGCATATAAATTATTTTGCACCAGATTCGGAAATTTGAATCGGTGTATTCAATTCCAAATGCGTGCCATAAGAATTAGGTTACAGCTGATTCCTCATTTGACATCTCTACTTCCTGGTAACAGAAAAGAATCGTTCTTAGGCTGGATAATAACCGGTGATGAAAAATGGATTACATATGGGAACACCGTAAGAAAGATAGCACATTGTGGACTTGAATATTTTCTCTTTCGACCTCAAGACCGAGACTGAGCTTGAATGACGTATGCACTATAAGTATCTCAAATCCGATAGCGAAGTATTATCGATATTGGACGATTTTAAAGAAATATTCAAGAAAAATAGACCGAAGTTGATCAAATCCAGCACAATCCGATTATCATCTATTTATCTCCCTGCAAACTCTCGTAAGCAAAATCATTTAAAAATTTGGGAGGTGGCAGAAGGAGAGCTACAAAAAAAAACAAAATTACGTTGACAATCGGCAGGAAACAAATAATAACAGGGAAGGGGTAACTGCAGTTCAAGAAGACGTTCCAGATGTTCTCGTAGATGAACTAGAAGAAGCCTGTAAAAGCATAAAAAGCGGCAAAGCAGCTGGGAAGGTTTTACAGACGAACTTCTGAACCACGTTGGGAAAATAACTTAAAGAATCCTAGTAGAATTACATATAGACTGCCTAACAACAAGGTATATTTGGAAATAGTAGAATAGTGAAAATATAATCCTCATTTACAATTAGCTTGCTACCAATAATATACAAAATACTCACAAAAATAATTACCAAAGAATATAGAGCATTTTTGATTACACACAACCTCGAGAGCAAGCAGGTTTTAGGTGTTTTCTGTACATTGGATAATATTCAAATACAAAGAAAAATAATTAGTCGCACAAAAGAATATGGTCGATCATAGGCGTTGAAAATTCCTTCGAGTCAATATATCCTAGAGCAGTTTTACAAGCGCTAGTTGTTCAAGGAATCCAATACGGAGACACTATATCCCCGAAGGTCTGTGTATAGATGGAGAACATCTAAGCCATTTAAGACTCTCTAACGACATAATCCTGATTGCCAAGAGTCCTGAAGAATTGCAAGAGCAAATTAATGACAACACAGCCAGTAATGAAGTAGGTCTAAAAATGAACCTAGCAAAGTCAACGTAAACGATCTGATTACGAACGTCGAAATAAGGATGAAATGAAACCATACTGGAAGTAGTAGATAAATATATACACCTAGGGCAATTTGTACTCTATTCCTTACTTCCAGAAATCAACAGAATAGCGTGGTTAGCATTTGAACGAAACTCGTTCAGAATGTCGCAATGCCTTAAGGAAAGAGTATTAAATATTAGCAGTCATGATATATGGATGTGAAATTTGAATACTAAAGAAAGATTATAAAAACCATAAAACTGCAAGTAACTCCAAGACCCATGGAAAAATGAATGCTAGGAATAACTAAAAGGGATCAAAATCGACAGAAAGCTCAGGTAACTAATGTAATCCAAAGAATAAAAGTATCAATGGGCGGGACGTATATCAAGAAGAACGGACAATAGATATACCAGTAGGACAGCTATGTGGTATCCCAGAAAAACCAAGGGACCAAGAAGATGTCAGATTTTCAAATGGGATTATGGATTATGACAATAGAAAACTGGCAGGAACAATTTGATCCCCAACAGATAAAGACCGCAAAACATGAGCACACATGAGCATAAATTACAAGAACACCGAATAAATTACATCACCAATAGAGGAAGGAACTAAAAGAACATTGAATAATTGTAATAAATTTATTTATTATTAAAAACATCACTGCAGCTAGAGCGGACCGAGATCAAAACGTGAACGACTCAATAATCACGGCCAAGAATCATTTTAATTTTAATATGTTAATGACACTAATTAATTGACTAATAGTGAAACTAACTTACCCATTTAACTATTGGACAGCCTTGAGCAGTTTTTCCTTCTTTCCCTGTGTACCTGACCTTCTCAATTCTAATAGCTGGTCCAGTAAGGCCCGTTTGACACTCAAAATTATGTCTAAGGGTTCTAAGGTTATTAGCACAGCCTAAATGCGTATAATAAGTTCCGGGTTCCGGAGCACTTTGGTCTGGGGGAAAACAATGGCACTGAGGTATTTCTTCACCTATCACTTTCGGGGGCGACTTATCGGATTTATTTGGAAGTCGTGATTTGATCTGGTCACTGCTACTTGGCGAACAGAATATGTCTTTGGAGGATTTTTCTGATAAAGGTTTATGTATTTCATTGTGGGGATCACATACTGGAATCTCCTGATTTTTTAGTTGTTCTGAGTTTCCTTGTTCTATGTTCTTATCCGTACTAGTCAGATGGGAAACATGAGGGATTCTTTGTTCAGCTTCATTTGATGAACACATTTCTTCTTGATTAGTGATCGTTCTGCTCTTGTTATACAATTCAGAGTTAACTTCTGTGACTGAAGTACTCGGAATATGTAATTGTTGAGAATTTTGATTGTTAAACTTTTCTATGTATAATGGCGGTGGCTGTGATGTCGAGTTTGAAGTTTCCGTTCTATTTAATGCATTCACATAATTAATACCAGGAGTCATTGGCGATTGAGAAGCATTAGCCTTACTGGGTATCAAATCTGGTGACGTTTGATTTGCGGCAAAATCTTTCCTGTGATTGGAGCTCTGCACTTTTTCTGCATTTTGTTCAGGAAGTAAAGAATGTTGCATTATGCAACCATCGTTGCTGCTAACAGACTGTAAGGCTTTATTTTCAATATTTTGTACACGTGAATCCATTGAATACATATCATAATTACTGGTGGGTATTGGTTCCGAACTTGGTGCTCGAGGTGAATTAACACTTGAAATGCTAGGAGATTGTGGTGTATTATTCTGCTGGGAAATTCTTGAAATCTGTGGTGAAGTTGGAGATGCAAAGCGTGGTAATGAAGTTACATTGGCGTCAGTTTGATTTGTGGTATTAAGTTGATGATAGTTTGCAATATTGGGATGACTATAAGGTCCTTGGAAAGATTTTAAACTATTTAATTTATGTTTGGATAATTGCAATTCATGGCTGCTAAACTTGTTAGGAAAACACTGGCTTTCGGCAAGATTAGTATAAGTTCTGTGATAAACAATGTCTTTTTCAATTTGACTGGTATTGGGATACTGCTGTTTAACCTCACCTTTAGCTTGAAAATTCGGACTAAAGGCAAGTGGTTTTTCTGATTCACAATTAATTTTTTCTCCTCGATACACCGGCTGGTGCTTAAGCGCTAAGTTACCATATTTTATATCTTCCGAAGGTTCAGTCTTAGAAATATACTGAAAGCTAGCGTTACTGCTTGGGGCGGACTTAAACTGATGTAACGTATTATTCATATAGTTGTGATGTAGAGGCCTTTGCATTTTAAGAGGAAGCTCATTGAGGTTTTGTTGTATAATATTATTTGGTGGCTTAGAATTATTTTGAGCAAAAGTTTGAGTATTATTAGATGACTTATTTATAAGTGAATTGTTGTCTCGATTAGGTAAATTGTTTTTCGGGGGGCCACCATCAACACTTAACGGATTTAAGTGATGATGGTGGCTATACCATAAAAAATGACCGGTAGTATTATTTGGTTCAACATTTTTGACTTCTTGATCCATTTTGGCATCGCTTTGTTGTTTGTTAAGTATCATGGTTTTAATTCTTGTGTTTAAGTTTACTTTATCTGCTTGAGAAAAAGTCCTTTGAATATTATCACTTTGCATTTTAGTTGGAGAAGTAGTTTCGGAATGGTCTTTTTGTTGCTGAGTCATATACTGGGTGTGATTATGTTGCTCGGCTTGTTGCTGATAATTTTGCTGCTCCATTTTGTTTTCTTGTTCGTGTTGCTGTTGTTGTTGTTGTTCCCACATCAGTTGTTGGTGGTCTCGTTGTTGCCACTGTTGTGGATTTTGCTGTCCGCCAAACTGCTCGTTGCCTGAGTAGCCACTAGAGTTGTGTGAAACTACCTGCGGACTGCTGGTGTTCACCTAAAAATAATGCAATAGTAAAAAATTTAACATATTATTTTAAAGAGACTTGACGGGAACTCAAAAAGGATAATGTATCTTTTTACTTAACTAATGATTAATAATTTTTCAGTTATATTTTTAATAAAGAATAGCATTTTAGGGTAAATAAAATCGAAATATGAATGAAAATCTAATTTCAATGATTATTTTATTATTCTACTTGTTTTCTTAAGAGAAGTTTTAACAAAAGTATTGAAAATGCAGGATTGTTAAAAGGGTTTACAAAATAAAATTAATAGTTTTAGACATATTGCCATATTTCCCTTTAAAATGGATTTCAGTATACAAATTTAATACAAACGACGCGTTTTTATCTTTCAATCTAAAAACTAAGTTCAGAACAGGGATTGATCCAGCCTCTCTCTTTGGAGAGGGGCGGTAATCGCAAGAAAAAACAAGTTGTCGACCGGGGAGGGGGGATATGCCAACAGCATACACATTCTTGGTATAAGAGACAAAATCCGGTCTATTTTTCTGAACTCAAAGCTCTTGGGGGGGGGGGGCGATTACAAGAAAAAACTAGTTGTCGACGGGGGGGGGGATGTCAGTAGAATACACATTCTTAGTATACGAGGCAGAATCGGGTCTATTTTCTTGGACTAAAAGCTTTTGAGGGGAGAGGGGGCAATCGCAAGGAAAAACAAGTTGTCAATGGGGGGGGGGGGATGCCAGCAGCATACAAATTCTTAGTATAAAAGGCAAAATCGAATCTATTTGCCTGAACTCAAAGCTCCTGAGGGGGGGGGCGATCGCCCTCCTTTGGATCCGCGCCTAGTTCAGAATCTTGTACTTTTCCAACAAAAACGAATAAATAGGGACAATTTGTTTTCCTTTGGCAGAATATTTGAATCTAATCATGGAGAATAGTCCAAAAATATTGAAATGTTATTTTTTCCAATAAAATTTGTGTCGGAATGACAATTCTTTGGAAGTCTTTCAAATTAAATGCTTATTTCTAAGATAGTTCGGGAGTACGGCGACGAAAATCTCCAAAAGTTATGATCTTCAATTATATTTTGAATACAGAATAACATTTTAGGGTATATAAATTCTAAATATGAATAAAATGTCTAAATTCAATAATAATTTCGCATTTAATACTATAATTTCATTGTCTTTCTGTAAAATCTAACAAAAGAAAACGAAGGTGAAAGATTTTTAAAGCATTATACAAAATAAAATTAATAATCGTAGAGATATTTCCATAATTCCCTATAAAATAGATTTCGGGATATAAATTTAAAACTAACAGCCCGTTTTGGATTTATATCTAAAAGCAAAGTTCAGAATCTTGTACTTCCCCTACAAAAATGAAGAAATAGGGACAACTTGTTTTTGTGTTTAAATCCAATTATAGAAAATGGCCAGAAAGTACTGAAAAGTTATTTTTTGCAATAAATTCTGTTTCAGAGCAACAACTTATAAGATTTTTAAAAATTATATAATAATTTCTAAGATATTTCGAAAGTACGGACATGAAAATCTTCAAAACCTGTGATTTTTAATTATATTTTGAATATAGAATAGGATTTTAGGGTAAACAAAATCGAAATATGAACAAAATATCTAAATTCATTTATTAGTTCGCCTTAAGCACTATAATTTCATTTTCAGGATTGTTAAGATGTGATATAAAATAAAATTAATAATTTTAGAGATTTTTCCTTTGAAATGAATTTCAAGATAGAAATTTGGCCCATTTTTAGCTTTCTATCTAAAAACTAAGTTCATAATCTCATACTTTTCCAATATCAACGAAAAAATAGGGAAAATTTGTTTTCCTGTGATGAAATTTTTGAATCTAATAATTGAAAATAGTCCTCAAATACTGAAAACTTATTTTTTGCATTAAAATTTGTTTTGGAACGACGAACATAGGCCGGCAAAATTAATCTCAAAATGAGGTGATTTGGAAATTTAGTATTAGTAGACGTCTGACTACACAGAAACGTTCAGAATGATAATAGTAATTATGTAGTATCTTATGTCTCTTTTTCTTTCTTGGGAAAACTTTTTGTACAATTAATTTGGTAATAACTTTTTATGTTTTTTTTTGATTATTTATTTTCAGTGATCTATAGCGATCTGCGGGTGCGCTAGACTTATACTAACAATAACAAAAAGGAACCAAATGATCTGTTGATTTTAAATTGTTGGAACAGATAAACAAAGTTGAGGTTAATTTTTCCGAATAGAATAACTATTCGACAATTGTTGATATCGAAATACCGATAAGTGGATGTGATAGATGAGATTTTGGCGCACATTTTCAAAAAAACATTTGTACGACTACTAGAAGTTGAGATAGGGTTTTTTGTTCAAAAAAATCGCTGCGGCGTTTTTTATTGACATTAAGAGATACATATTAATGACATATTGAAAATCAACCTGGTTTTTAACATTCTTAATTAGTAGTATATTTTTGATCACTGAAACAATTTTTTCACAATTTGAAAAGCACGTAAGTGAATCGAATTTGAAGCGTTCGATTTACATTTTTTTCCGCGCGCCGCAGCCTGAAACAACGCCCCCCTCCACTGCTCACTTTCTGACTCTTGGAGTAGGTGCAACTTGAAACTATTGCAACATCAACAATTTTAAAATAATTGAGTTGAAAACTGCTGCATACAATAGTTTAACCATCTCCCTATGAGTTCCTCTTAAATAATCCCTCAATGTTAATAAATAATGCCGCAGCGATTTTTTGAAAAAAAAATTCTATCTCAGCTTCTAGTGGTCGTACAGAATTTGTTTTTTTTTCAGAATATGCGCCAAAATCTCACCTATTACTTCCACTTATCGACATGTCGATATTAACAATTGTCAAAGAGTTATTCTATTTGTCTATAACAAAAAAATCAACCACAATTTTGTTTTTCTGTTTCAACAATTTAAAATCAACAATTAATTTGGTTCTTTTTTGTTATTGTTAGTATAAGTCTTGAGCTTTCATTTCCACACCCGCAGGTTATTGTACGACCTCCAGATCGCTGAGAATAAACAATAAAAAAAAAACATAAAAAGTTATAAACAAATTCACTGCGCAAAAAACTATTGAATTACTTGAAATTTTGTATACTTGTTGTGGGTAACAAGAGGTTCCTTGAGGTGTATAAAGTTTATGCAATATATTTTTCTATTGGTTATTAACAAGTGAAGAAACAGCCATATTAGCATGTTTTTACAATAACTAACAAACAAGTTATCCGATTCGAATGGGGGGACTCGTTTTGTAGGTATTTTTCATGGGCACAATTTTTGTTTGAAACTTTTTTACTGAAAAATAATAGCTTTTCCTAGAACTCAAAGAAACTATTTTTTTCACATCTCAATTGTTAAATAAAAATTTTTCCCTGAAACAGAAAATGAGACTATTATCATTCTGAAGATGTCTACGGAGTCAGAAATCTACCGCCGGCCTATTATGAGTTATCCAAATTAAATAATAATTCGGCATTACGGCGACAAAAATCTCTAAACTTTTGATTTTCAATTATATTATGAATATAAAATAGTATTCTGGGAAAGGACTAGCAGTAGTAGTTTCTGATTATCCTGAGAGAAATAAGGATTTAAACTTGAATATATCTTGTAAAATTTTTATGTTAAAAATAACATAGAGGGGAAAACTTTCTTAATTGTTTTCTCGAGTTTTGGGAGGGATAACTATTAACTCTGAAAAAGATCAGTGCCAACATGCCTCTAAAAACAAATGGCGAACACATTGCTGTATTAAATGTAATTGTTGCCAACCTGTAAAAACAAATTTAACAAAAAATAAATTATTTTTACCTGTGGATACCCAGGCTGACCGTTTCCCGAATTCGCATTAACAAATTGCGTTTGTTGTTGATTGGAGCTCGGGCTAAAGTTTGCTGCACTAACTGTTGTATAAACAGCTTGTTGTTGCTGTTGTTGTGCTTGTTGTGGCTGGTTTTGTTGTTGACCACCTTGATTGTAATTCGCATTTGGAGTTGGTGGGTTCTGATTTATCACGCTATTAACCTAAAGAATGATAAATAGTAATTTATATTAATTTTTATTCGTCTAAAAATAAAAAACTAGCTAGTTTTTCATCCTTTTTTTATGCTGAAATACTTTTATATATATATATATATATATATATATATATATATATATATATATATATATATATATATATATATAGGTTGGTTAAAAAGTTTTGAAAGCGACACCTATTTACCAGTACAAGAATCAAAATTTATACGCCATTTTAATATTTTATCTTCTATAGGAACACACGCAAAAGTTTATTTCTATCTGTCAATTCATTCTTTGTTTACAAGCCATTTGAAGTTGAAGTGTCAGTGAATTTTTATACAATAGATAAAACCAAATATCATGCAGTGATAAAATTCTTTGTTTTGGAAGGTTTATCAGCAACAGAAATTCATATAAAAATGGTTAAAGTGTTAAAGGAATCTGCTCCTTCATTTTCAACTGTGTATCGATGGATTTTAGAGTTTAAACGTGGTCGCATAAGCGTTGAAGATGAACCACATAGTGGACGTCCAAAAAGTGCAACAACACCAGAAATCATTGAGCAAGTATATGATATTGTTGGTAAAGATCCAAGTGCCAACTAAGCGGGAAACTGCTGATATCATAAGCATCTTCGATGAACGAGTACTCTATATTTTACACGAAGAATTAAGTATGGAAAGGCTATTCGGAAAGATAGTATCGCATTCGTTAACAATTCAACAAAAACTGAATCGAAAACAAATTTGTAAGCGTAATTTGGAGCGTTGTAACCAAAATAAAACCGATTTTGTGCGTCGTTTTGTAACTTTGTATGAGACTTGGATTTATCATCATGACCCTAAACTGAAACAAGAACGTTTACAGTGGACTGAAGCTGGTTGTTCAGCTTCAAAACAGGTCAAGTCAGAACGATCCGTAAAAAAGATTACCAGTTTTTTGGGATTCAAAAGGGATTTTGTTGATTGATTATCTTGAAAAAGATAAAGCAATTAACTCTAAGTATTATTGCAACCTTTTGGACGAGTTAGATAAAAAAAAGTTCGTGAAAAAAGACCCGGCTTACAGAAGAAAAAAAATCATTTTTCATCAAGACAATGCACGTCCTCACACAAGTGGTTTGACGATGGTTAAATTGAAAGAATTAAAGTACGAATTGCTTGAACACCCACCGTATTCACCAGATTTGGCTCCCTCCGACTTACCTCTTCAGGAATTCGAAACAAATTCTTCGTGGAAGGCATTTTTCGTCGAATGAAGAAGCTATTGCAGCCGTGAAACATTATTTTGTAGAGCTTCCGGAAAATCGTTACAAAGATGGTGTAAAATTATTGGAGGATCATTGGAATAAGTGTGTTGAAGTTGAGGGAGATTATATTGAATAAAAAAACTAATTTCATTAAAAAATACACATTCTTCCATTTTCACTTTCAAAATTTTTCAACCAATCTGTATATATATATATATATATATATATATATATATATATATATATATATATATATATATATATATATATATATATATTTTCTAATATTTTCTTGGGTATAGGTTTTTCATTAGAGAAACAAAGGACAATAATTTTCTTTCTGACGTTTCGCTCTACATAGCGAGCTTCTTCAAAAGAGCTTGGTATATTTATTTTACATCTACAAAAATTACAGAATTTTTTATATAATAAACATATATCACAGTAATTACATTTTTATATTTTTAATTTAATTAAAATTAATAAAAACAAAACAGATTTTAAAATAGTCTTAAAGTTTAAAATTCAAAATTTAAAACAATACAAAACAGGTTAAAATAGTGAAAATTATAAAATAGTACATACCTTGAAAGTAGTTTTGTGTGTATGTTTAAAAATAAATTCAATTATGATCTTTGGTATGCAATTTGTATGGGTAGATTTATTTTTATAAAAAGCAAAAAATAGGAAAAAAGATTATTATTTATTTTTTAATGACGTTCTTTCACCTGTATGAGTGTATATGAAATCGTTCCAAGCATCATTACATTATTTCTCATATTTATTATAGAGTCGCTTCAAGCATGTTTTATTCAAAAATCAAATTATAGTATATCTGACTTAAATTTTTGACATCTTGCTTGTCATTTACAACATTTTTATCTTTTTTTATGTGTATCATTTCTTTGATGACTAATTTATGATAATTTCTGTCAGTATCTAAAACATGGGTATTTTTAAAATCAAATTCATGCTTAGATGTTTGTTCATGCTTATGTAAAGATGTCGATGCGTTTTTAGTATACTTGTGTCCATTCACTCTATTTTCAATATATTGTGTCGTCATGCCAATGTATTTCTTAGGACAATTTAGGCATGGAATTGCGTATATTACGTTAGATCTTTTTTTGGTGGGAACTTTGCTTTTTAACTTCGTATAAAATGACCCAAGTAAATTGTTCGCCTTATGGCATACCGTTATGTTATGTTTATCCAAAATATATTTTATTTTTTCAGACAGTTGGTATATATACGGTAATGCAATGAAAGTGTTTTGTGTTTTAGTATTGTTAATTTTATTTTTTTTGTTTGTGTTATAATGTAAATAGGTTCTTTGTTTAATTATTTTTTTTATGAGTAGTTTAGGAAAATGGTTCATTATTAGGGTCTCTTCCACTTTTTTTAGCGCTTCTGGGCGAAATTCGGGTGAAGATAATTTTATAGCTCGATCAACTAAGCCGATTATGACACTATTTTTTTGTTTATTTGGATGTTCAGAGTTAAAATTCAAATACCGGCCCGACCAAGTATCTTTCGTGTACCATTTTGTATGAAAACTATTATCCGTCCTATTTCTGTGTATAGTTAAGTCTAAAAAGTTTATTTTTTGTTCTATTTCAATTTCAGCTGTAAATTTCAGTTTTGGGTGGAAATTATTAAAATATTGTAACAAGCTATCTATTTTGTTTTCGGGTACAGCAGCCAAACAGTCATCTACATAGCGTTTAAAAAAGATTATATTAAAATCCAGTTTTTTCAATACTTCTTCTTCTACATATTCCATAACTATTTGTGCTATTGTTGAGGAGATTGGTGAACCCATAGCACAACATCTAATTGTTGGTACAAACTATCTTTGAATTGGAAATAATTATTATTTATTGTAAGTTTTACAGATTCTATAAATTCATTGAGTGTCAATGTTGTGTGTTCTTTTAAAACGTCCCATTTTTCTTCCAAAACTTTGGGAATGATGTCATTGGGTATATTTGTATACAAAGAAACTACATCTAGTGAAACTAATTTATAATTTGTTGGTATTTGTATTGTATCAATGAATTGTTTAAATGTGAAAGAGTCTTTTATATAGTGATTATTTTTTCCTGTGATGTTTGTTAGGCAATTTGATAAGTATTTGGACAGGTTATAAAAAGGGGACTGTATGCTTGAGACAATTGGTCTGAGAGGTGTATTTGGTTTGTGTAATTTAGGTAACCCATAAATTTTTGGTGCTATAGCATTATGTATTGTTAATTTTTTGCTTTCTTCCTCAGTTATATGTTGATTTTTTAATAGTTTTTTAATTAGTGCGTTATTTTTAGTTTGAAACAATTTTGTAGGGTCACTTTTAAGTTTCTTATAAGTGTTAGTATCATCAAGTAGTTCGTTTATTTTTCTATCATAATCAGATGTATTCATAATTACGGTTTTATTACTTTTATCAGGTTTGAGAATAGTAATTTGAGGGTTATGTTTGATAAATTGTTTTGTTTTATTAATTTGCTTTTGTATTTTAATTTGGAAATTATTAGTTTTGGCTTTATTATGTCTGGTCTTTATTTTGTGGTTTGTAATTACGTTTACTATTTTAGATCTAATGCTATCTCTTATTTCTTCTGGTTTGTTATATATGGCAGACTCTATACTAGAAATATATTCATTTAGAGGTAGCTCTTTTTCATTACTGATTGGTAATGAAAAATTTCCGCCCAGGGCGAGTACTTCTGACACATCTTGTGGTATATCTGTGTCAGAGATGTTGTTAAGCCATGTTTGTGTGTTTATTGGTATTTTGTCTTTTTCTTTGTGATTGACTAAGTTTAAAAATTTTAACAAAAGGTTTAAGATACAAAAATAAATTATATATATATATATATATATATATATATATATATATATATGTATATATATATATATATATATATATATATATATATATATATATACATATATATATATATATATATATATATATATATATATATATATATATATATATATATATATATATATATATATAAATAATTAAAAGACTTTCATAAGAAAATTATATAATGAATCGTAGCAACTGAGTTATGTTAATTTTGATTTTAAATACTTAAAACAGAAATAATACCAACCGAACTAGGTCTTGATTGTGAACCTTCATTTGAAGCATTTGAACCAAACTGACTATATTCCTGATATTGCCTACTGGTATTTTGTTGTTGCTGTGTTTGCTGTTGCTGGGTTTGTTGTTGTTGAGTCTGTTGCTGAGCTTGTTGAACCACTGGACCGGGACTGGGAGTATGAGCATAGTTTGAGTTAGGTCTTTGTGGGATCATCTGAGCTTGTTGGTTTGGGGCACTAAAAGTATAAATAAGACGTTAGATATTCAGATTCTTCTTGCCAAATGAATATATTTAATGATAATTAGAGTTTAAAATCAAATTAATACATACCTAGGTGGCCTTGTATTAGTTGGTGTTAAAACTTGTACCGCACCGGCATAAAACGTGTTCGATTCAAAGGCAGGTTGTTGATAGGTCGTTTGATATATTCCATTTGGGTACTGTTGGTAAGTATCGATTGACTGGCCTGCTGTTGGAATTTGCTGAATAAATTGGCCTTGCCAACCTGAAACTATAATAAAAGTTAACTTAAACAATTTAATAAAATGACATAAATTTTCAATATAATATTTTAGTAGGAATAGCATCAAATACGCAAAATATTCTTCTCTCATTTCAGTTAAGTTGAATCGGCTACGTTAGTTTCACTAAATAATCCTTTGACACTAATTATATAAACTCTAAGTTTAATATTAAATTATAATTTTCGTTTACCTTGTGATGGGTCAGTTTGCCAAACTGGAGCTGGAAAACGATTGGGATCAGCGTAGAAAGGCATTGGGGTCTGTAAAAAATATTGATTATTTATTTTCTAATTTTTTCTTCTTATAGATAAGTAATTTAAAGTTCCACATATTAATACGATACAGTTAAGATGTTATTAAAACTTGTATTGTTTCAATATGTTGTGGTTTTACGTTTCAACTGCTTTCAAGTAAAAAACCTTTTTTTATTTATAACTTTTGGTGTCTGCTCATTAAAACTAGCCTAAAAGAAAAGCAATTAATTTTAAGCTAGTAACAGCTTAACCTAATTCTAAACTACTAAAGTCATACATATCTACACATCACCCGCTCACTGTACCTACTTTGCACAATACATTACGCGAGCTCTAGTGACCTGGCCCTCTTCAGTCGTCATATAAGATGTGAGTTGTGCAGCAGCTGAAGAGTTTTTGTATTCATATAATGGTGAATGGTAAAAAAAAACTGAGAGGTCATCACTTTGACAACGACCAAGGTGTAGAAACGTTCGTGCGCAGTTGGTTACAGACGCGACCAAATTCATTATTTGATGACGGAATTAAAACACTTCCAATTCGGTGGGAAAAATATATGAATAAAAGGAGATTATATAGAAAAATAAGGTGTTTTCAAAATTTTATTTACTGTACCAATAAATGTTCTAAAGCAAAAGGCCGATTCATATTTGATTCCTTCTTCTTAACGTGCCTTGTCCTATCGAACGTTGACAATCATCAGCTCCACCGCTCTTCCAAAAAGCGTCCTTATACTGCCTCCATACCATTGCCGTAAATTCTTCAGCCAAGATGTTCTGCGACTGCCTGGACCTCTTTTACCATCAATTTTACTTTGCATAATAAGTTGAAGCACCTGGTATTTTGCATTACGTAAAATATGTCTGAAATACTCTAATTTTCTTTTCTTGAAGGTGTGTATGATTTTTGTTTGTTTGTTCCTTCGGTTTATTTAGTACTTCTGTATTTCGGATTATGTCCATCCACGAAATTCGCATCATATGCCGGTAAGTCCACATTTCGAAGGCCTCCAGTATCCTACACATAGCATTTGTAAGTATTCATGCTTCAGCTCCATCCAAGAATATACTGAAGACATAGCATCTAAGAATATGTGTCCTTAAGGGTACACCAATATCACGGCTGCATAGTACGGTTTTCATTTTGATAAAGGAGCTTCGAGCCTGTTCTATTCGAGACCTTATCTCTTGTGTGTTGTCCCCATTTTCATTGAGTATGCATCCCAAATACCTGTATTGTTGAACACGTTCTATGGGTTTTCCGTCATATTCTAAACGACCGAACACATCTGTTTATTTGCTCACGACCAGCTACTTTATCTTCTTGATGTTCAATTTAACCCCCTCTCTCCACTCTTGTCTGCCACGCAGTTTAAAAGTTCTTGTAGGTCTTGTCTTCCAATGTATTCCCGAGAAGTACAGTATCGTCTGTGTATCTAAGATTATTTATAACTGTACCGTTAATAATAATGCCTTGGTGTTTTTCATATAGCGCCTCTTGAAAGATTTTTTTTCAGGATACAAGATAAATAAGACAGGTGATAGTACACATCCCTATCGGACTCCACGCATTATTTGTATCTGATCTAACATCTCTCCATCTACTGTTACTTTTGCTTTCTGATGCCAGTAGAGATTAGCTATTATTTTTATATTTCGATCATCCAGATTCTGTTGTCTTACTATTTTAATAAGTTTTCGGTGTTGAACGGTATCAAAAGGCTTCTCGTAGTCTATAAAACACGCGAACACATCTACAGACACATCTCGACATCTCTGCACCAACACCAGCATGCTGAACAAAGCTTCACGTGTACCCATCCCTTTTCTGAAACCAAACTGTGTGTTGCTCATGTTCTCTTCGCATTTGCTGTAAATACGGGCATGAATAATTTTCAGGAATATATTTAAAACATGATTCATGACACTGATTGTGCGGTATTCATTACAGCATTTGGTGTTCCGCTTCTTTGGTATTGTTCTTCTTCTTCAAGTGCCATATCAGGCCCCCCTGACGTTGGCAATTACATTGGCAAGTCTTTCACGGTCCTGCACCAGCTGGAACAGTTCTCCCGCGCAACGTATACCTGTCCATTCACGAATATTCCTCAACCAGGAAGCCTGTCTCCTTCCTACCCCTCTACGTCCCTCTACTTTACCCATCATGATTAGCTGAAGAATTCTATATCGCTCCCCTCTGAATATATGTCCAAGATATGAGATTTTTCTACACTTCACAGTGTTTAATAGTAGACGAGTTGCGTTGGCCCTATTGAGTACAATTTCGTTGGTCTGCCTAGCTGTCCAAGGTATTCTCAGCATTCGCCGGTGTAACCACATTTCGAGGGCCTCCAACCGATTAATCGTGGCAGCCTTAATTGTCCAGATCTCTGCCCCATATAGAAACACTGGCCAGACGTATCATCTTATCATTCTTTGTCGTAGTTTTAGGTTGAGGTTATCATTGCAGAACAGTGGTTTCATTTTTTGAAAAGTTGCTCTAGTAGTCTCTATTCTACACCTTATCTCTTTATCTGGGTTTAGATTTTCGGTGATATAACATCTAAGATATTTAAAATGAGTCACCCTGTCTATACTTTTTCCTTCTATTTGTATTGAAGCGTTAAGATGAGGTTGTCTACCAAAGACCATAAATTTTGTCTTTTTGATATTTATGTTGAGCCCCATTTCTTGACCCTCAGTGTTAACACAGTTTAATAGATGTTGCAGGTCTTGTAGTTTGTCGCTTAGGATAACAGTGTCGTCAGCATGTCATATTGTATTTATATATTCTCCCTTGATTTGTACTCCCATTCGTTGTATTTGAGTAGCCCGTTTAAAGATTTTATCTGAATATATATTAAAAAGCAGTGGAGATAGTATGCAGCCCTATCTGACGCCTCGCAGAATTTTACTTTCTTCTGTGAGTTTTCCATTTAGCCTTACTGTTGCTTTCTGCCGCCTATATAGATTTTTAATAATTCTTACGTCAGTTTTCTGTGCTGTACTTTGTCGAAGGCCTTCTCGCAATCGACAAAACATACGAATACATCCTTGTGTTGGTCCCGGCATTTTTGCAGAAGTATATTTAGAGCGAATAAATCCTCTTTAGTACCTAGGGCGTTTCTAAATCCGAATTGGGTTTCATCTAAATCTGCTTCGCATTTAGATCTTATCCTGCTGTGGATGATTCTGAGAAAGACCTTCAAAGTGTGGCTCATTAGACTTATTAGTCTGTACTCACTGCATCGCTTTGCTCGCTGTTTTTTGGGGATTGGGACGAATACAAACCTCAGCCATTCTTCCGGTATATCTCCAGTCGCATAAACGGTATTAAACAGTTTGACTATATATATATATATATATATATATATATATATATATATATATATATATATATATATATATATATATATATATATATATATATATTCCTCGCGGATCATTTGTAACAGCTCGGTTGGGACATTATCAGGCCCGATGGCTTTCCTGGTTTTTGCAGATCTCATGGCAGATAGAACTTCACTGTTTAGAATTTCCGGTCCCATGTCTATATTAGCGTCTATATTACCGAGATCATCGGAGTTGTATTCATTCGGTCCACAAGAGTATTAGTGGTATTCTTATTATATAGACCTGCTATTTCTCTGACCTTCTTGTACATGTTGAACGTGTCATGTTTCCTTTCTAGATCTTCCATTTCGATACACTTGTCTCTCATCCAGTTTTCTTTGGCTATCCGAATTTCCGATATTGTTATGAAGGTTAATTAACCAATCTTTAGGAGTTTTGCCACTTAATCCTCAATATAATGACACCATTTCGTCAGCTTTGCTCCTGTATCAAGGATAACTTCTCCTTGTTGGTTTATTAATAATCCAATGGATTTACGTTTGTATAACCCGGTAGCTTCTTTGACCTTTTTATGCATGTTAAACGAATCGGGTTTGGCGTCTAGATTTCCGATATCACTATAATGGACATAGACAACCATTCTTGTTTTGCTTGTCTGATCTTTTTCCTAATTTCCACTTGGATTTGAGAATACCTTTTTTGATTTTTGTTTTTTGAAAATTTTCGTTGTTCCATGAGATACAAGATTTCGTCTGTCATCCAATATTTCTTTTTTTAGTTCGAGGTTCTTCCTTGAGTTTATTTTTGCTGGTTTCAATTATCTCCTATTTAACTGCTTCCCATGTTATTTCAATATCTCCTTCGTTAACATCGCTACTTTGTAATTTTTCGTTGTATAATATATATTATATTTGAAACGCCCTCGTATTTTTATTCCTGGATATGAAGAACAAACGGCGTGGTCAACGATTTTTTATGCCACAAGAGGCAGTTGAGACGTTTCAAAACCACGTTTTGGGGATATCATTTTCACAGTAATAAAAATCCTTATTGGATTGGTTCAAACGCATTGATTACCGTGGGGAATATTTTGAAATACAGTAAAACAATTTATATACAAATGGCTACCCCCGTATAATATATAAAGTTTACGGTATATCTTCCAATAAAATTATAATCTGGCATTTTTAATTCATTTTCCTTAACAATCAAAACTATTGTCCAGTAGATTTATATACTTAATTGTTTAATCAAATTATCTCGACCCCCATTTACTACAAAACAATTACCTCAAACCCTAAAACGTACGTACGGGTTGTTCATTCATAAATTACACACCTTACGGTTTGACAAAAAGTGATGGTCTGGAGACAAAACCGGCCCTTTGTCGTAGTTTATTTGGCAACTGGGGTTAAAGTTGAGACAGACAGAATACGATTTCGTTACCCCTGGGGGGAAAAGGCCTCGGACCCGACCTGCCTCAACGGTAGGGTGTTTATACGGCAGACCCTTCATCCCTTTGAAGCTATCAAATGGAGAATCTCCCCCCGGCTCAGCTGATGATAACACGGACTTTTATTTTCAAGGTTAATGTTGGGTGCATTTTTCACGAGGAGAAATTCCCCCCAGCGGAGCCGCGGCAATATGTTTACTTGGGGAAAGACGAACAAGCGAGGCGGTTAAAATTTTGGCAGTATTTGTTTGTGGAGTATAAGTCTGTGTACGAAGATAGGGGAATTTCTATGTCAAGATACATGTGTTTCTTATGGAAAGCCATTTATTTGAGTTATATGAATAGGTCACAGTGATACGTAGATAATATGCTAGCTAATGACAGTTCGTAATTTGTCTGTATAATGATCTAGGGAGTTTGATAAATGGAATAATTGTTTTCAAGTGCTTTGTTTTAATTAGTAAAGATTATTTCGATATTAAAGGAAAGCTATTGTTAGCTATTGATAGAATTTTAACGTTAAAAATGAGTGTACATAATATTATCAAGAAATCAAAAGTTTTGGAAGATAAGAGCAAGTTATTGAAATAATAATGATTACGCGAAACTATTCAAAAATTAAACAAATAATGTACGTCCATTAGATCAATAAATCAATGTTTGCTAATATTTTTCACTTATTTTTAATCACAATAATTTTGACGAGTCGGATAACTTTTTTATTTGTGAAAATTATTCTACACGCTGCATTTTCGAACGCGCAATTGTCAAACACGTTAATTTGGTGAAGTATTACGAGGTTTTTCCCAAAAGTATCGAGCCTACCTTCATATCTCCGCATTGGTGTTATTCTTTTCCATCCGGTGAGTGGCATCCTTCAAAATAGTCCCCATTTAATTGAATAACACGTTCCCAGCGGTGTTTCCACTTCCTGAAGCACTTCTGGAAGTCAGTTTTCGGAATTGCCTTCAGTGCAGTCGTCGCATTAGTTTCAACCATCTCTTTGTCATCGAACCGGTGTTCTTTGAGCACCATTTTTAATCTGGGAAAGAGCTAAACGTCGCAGGGAGCTACGTCAGAACTGTATGGAGGCTGGCGAAGCTGTACAACTTGGTCCTTTGTTAAATATTGCTGCACAAGGTTAGATGAATGCGCTGAAGCATTGTCGTGGTGAAGCAGCCAATTACCGCTTGTCCAAAGCTGTGGCCGTTTTCTTCTGACTGCGTCACGCAATATTTTCAATACTTCAACTTAGTATTCTTTAGTGATCGTGTGACCTCTCGGAGCATATTCATGGTGCACAACACCTTCATAATCAAAGAAAACAGTCAACATTGTTTTCACTTTGCTCCGACTTTAACGTGCTTTTTCGGTCTTGGCGATTCAGAATGCTTCCACTGTGAAGACTGTCGCTTTGTTTCTGGATCATAGCCGTAAATCCATGATTCATCACCAGTAATAATCTTTTTGAGTACATTTTCATCATTAGAAACTATTTCCAAGCGGTCCTGAGTGATTACAAAACGAAGATTCTTTTGCTCTGCCGTTAGCAATTTTGGGATGAATTTCGCACACACGCGAGTCATTACCAAATTCTCGGTTAAAATTCTCCAAACAGTAGTTTTTGGTATTTCAAGATCACTTTTTCGTTCGCGTACAGTCAACCGACGATCTCCTTCAATTGCAAGTCGCACACGCTCGACATTTACTGGTGTAATTGCGCTTGACGGTCGGCCAGAGCGAGAATCACTGTCAACTGACGTGCGGCTATCTTTAAACCTCTTGTACCACTCTTTTATTCTTGGTTTACTCATACACTCCTCTCTAAATGCCTTATTCATCATATTAATTGTTTTCGAGCAAGTTTTTCCAAGATTAAAGCAAAACTTGATGCAAATTCGTTGATTTAATTTCCGTCATTTTTTACAATAACAAAATGCAATGAACGAAAAAACTAAACAAACGCACACCGTTCACGAACTAACACGTCCAGTCGGTAACTGCGTACACCAATGAGTTTGTGAAGACTGACTGGTGACGCCCATGCCCCATAGAGGTCGCTCGGAAGTTTTAACGCAGAGATATGAATGCAGGCTCGATACTTTTGGGACAAATCTCGTATATTGGTTTATCCACTTAAATTGTAGGATAATTTGATGAAAAACACGATCAAAATATGCCCGCATTATTTTTGATGAGCCGTTCATCGAGTCCACCGTCTGTAATATGTCATAAGAACGTGAACATGTTTTTAATTACCAGCCAGTTGATTTGTTCACAGTTGTTTAATCAATGCGCATACCATCAAGTGGTTACATTGTCCGATAAATTTTATGCGCCATTTTTCCAGTCAATTTCTCGATGCTGCATATTCATCTTCTTAAAATTTCTAGTATTTTTTCTCTAAATTCAATACCTTGTCCGTAAACTTCAATAATATATTCTCGTATATATATATATATATATATATATATATATATATATATATATATATATATATTATATATATATATATATATATACCTGCGTATAAGATGATAAAAAGTGTTGATGTTTATGGTCGATTTAATGGATTAACGACAAAAACACAAGAGCACTTTTTTTCGTAGATTTCAACGTGAGGAATATATATATATATATATATATATATATATATATATATATATATATATATATATATATATATATATATATATATATACACAGTGTGACCCGTCAAGTCCGCATCATATGGGACATTTTTTTTATTAATAGCTTTATTCGGCAACAATTTCTGCTTCGGTAGAGATGGAAATTAATAAAAAAAAAAACAGTAGTCACGTGATTAGCATTATCTGTCAAATTTGAATTTTTTTACAAAAAAAGTCAAAAGTGGGGTTATATCTCAAAATATCTAAAAAAGATATTAAAAAAGTTTTGCTAAATGTAATTTTTAGCCATACGAAAAATTCCATAAGATAATTTAGATTTTTGCTGTTACAAAATAAAACACAACGCAACCTATATAAAACATCTTGGTGTTTTTCTACAAAATTCAAATAGGGCTATTAAAATTTGATCACATGTGATGCAAAGTTTATTTGTTTTCGACCCTGTATAAGGTAACTTCATAAAATAACTATTTTTGAAAACGTACTTTGTGTCTAAAAGTAATACACATTAATATTAAGAAAATAGTTTAATTGAAAAGACTCAAATTTTCTAATGAAAAAATTATAATATAAAAATTAAACGCATTTAAAATTTATTTTCCACCTAATGCACACTTTACTGATGACACTCTGTACTTGTTTATCTTAATAATGTGTATTACTTTTAGAGACAAACTACGTTTTCAAAAATAGTCATTTTTTGAAGTTACCTTATATAGGTACAAAAATAAATATTTAAAATAATAACGTAAACAAGTTTAATTTATAAAATATCGTTTTTTTTTTCTATTCCAAAAAGATCAAACGATATTTATTTGGATACCAATACCAGCCAAAAATGAGAAAAATCATACTAATATATAAATGTAAAAGTGCGTTTGTTTGTATGTTTGCAATTTGTGCGCTCAAAAAGTACTGGACCGATACTTGCCTCTTATCGCTCCGACATAGTTATGCTACAAATATTTTGAAATATCCCATTAATTTTATAAAAAAATTTGTATTCTTTTTTACTTCGAAGTAAATATTTGTGATTTTCGTTCTTTTCACATTTACACCGAAATTTCGAAAACTACTGGGCCAATATGCATAATTCTTTCGCGTACTTTTCCCTTATCACTGCTAAATAGTTATAGGCTAAACAAATTTTGGAATTTCCCATTAATTTTATAAGAAAAATATATTTTTGAAGTTTTATTATTGTCGGACTAGTTCAGAACAGCGCAATATCATTGTCGGACTAATTCAGTTCAGCGCAATATTTCTGTCGGACACTCCATTACTTGGTCAATACAATTATTTATCATAAATACTTTTAGTCCGACTTTCTCAGGAAATTGACAGTTCTGAGTGTCGGACTGGAAAAATGAAGCATAAAATTTATCGGATGCTCAAATGAACAAACATTAATTAAACAAATTTAAAAAAAAAATAGCTTGTTGGTAATAAAAAATCATGTAAGTTATTTTGATATATTACAGACTATGGACTCAATGATTGGTGTAATAAAAAAGTTGTCGGACTTGTAAAAATGAAGCCACTCACTAAGTTTCAGAGGAGTGATAACCATGTCAAAAGGTATTAAGTCCTGGACCACTATTTTTAAAATAAAAAAGTTACACAACAAATAAATTTTGGTTTTCAAGTAAAATATTCTCAGGTGGTAAGTTAGTGAAGCACTTTTACCTGTGGATGAAATCAACAACTTTATGACACTCTCCGAGTTCTGAATCTAAATGAGAAATAGTCATTTGCAAATGTGTCCTGATTATTTTAAGAAGATAAGAAGTTTTCATTATTTGGAAAAAATTTCTAGACACATTAATTTCCATTGCAATCGACACTGTACTTCTGTGTTAGGTAAAAAGATTTAACAATAAGAACTAAGAAAATTGTAATTTTCCACCGCAATAAGGGTTTTAAATTTATGACTTCAATTATTCAGAATAATCTGGAAAATCTAGGACTATTTCAAAATGTACGACAATGAGATGAAAAGTTATATAAAAATAACAACATAAATTTATTTGCACTCGCTAATATAAAATCAATTTTAAGATACGTTTTAAAACATATTCATGCTTTAATGCAAGTTATCTAAGCTTATATTTAAAAAGTTGTTAACATACCATAGGCTGTTGCTGGACGGGCATAGGCTGCGCAACACCAGAAGGTGGTTGTGGACTAGGTCTGGAAGGTGGTTGTTGAGGAGGTACTCCTCCGTTAGTTTCAGATGGGGCTGGTATTCCACTGGTACCTAGAGACGTAATGGGACCATTTGGTTTTCGACCTCGGTAGCTCTGCAAAGATAAAAGGAATTAATAACATTTTTATTCTGTATAATTAAGTATTATCTTTCTAGAAGGTATTACAGGACATTACAAGACATTTTAAAAAAATTACGTGGATTAACAACCTTATTATGAGCCAAAGCTTCATAAAAATGTTAACGCTTTCTAAAAATCTTCTTCAAATATTAATTTTGCTGATGCGCAAACAAATAAAGAAAAAGCCGCTCTAAAATGTTCGGAATTATAATATTCTTTAATATTTCGATGTTCACATTTAGCATTTGTAAATCCGGGGAATTACCGCTTTTTATGAACAGTACCATATGAACTGTTGTGAAGTACCACTATATAATATAAACATAAATTAATAAATCAATTCTAAATGAGATTTTCCTGTCTACTGATCCTAACGTTTCCATACATAAAAAACATATATAGTATTAAATCTACGAAAATATACTTTATAAGTGTCGCAAAGATTCATTTTTTTTTAATTAAAAAATACAATAATAGATAAGTTATATTAATAAATTAAACGAAAGTAATTTAACAGTTAGTTGTGAACAGGTGTAAAAAATACCACTGATTCAAAAAGAATGAAATAAAATTTGATTCTTAGTACAGATAATGTAGATTTTTATAAAGTATATAAACAAGTGATACACATCTAGGAGAAACAGCTATTCTGGTTAATAGAAGAATGTAGGATCGACTTATGAAGACGAATTCAATATCAGATCCGGTGATATACATAGTCATGAAGATATCAGACAGGTACTACTAATGGTGCTGAAGAAAACAAAATAGAACAGCTATATGAGGATGTTAGATCGGCACGAAAAGCATAAAATGCACACTATTGTCAAGTTAGGAAAAGAGAATAGCAATAATATTTCAAATACAGGAAGCTTTGGACTCGACACCATCAATGGAAGAGGAGAAGCGCTAACAAACCATCTTCAAAATGAAAACCTTTATTGCGTGAATACATTTTACAAAAAACTGTAAAGTTGTAGATGGGCGTGGAGGAGTCCGGATCACCAAACAAAGAATGAAATAGAATATATTATGACCAACAAAAAATATATTGTGTCCGATGTAACAGCCTTAAACAAATTCGATCTGGGTAGTGATCACAGACTCGTTCGTGCAAAAATAAACATCAACATTAAAAAAGAAAGAAACAAACTTATTAAACTCCTACGTTTCCCGACATCGGAGGAATTAAAACAAAATAAATATACATATTAGAAGTATATCAAGAAAAAATTTACATCATTGCATAAACTTAATACATTGACAATAAACGAACTGGAAAATAAAATCCAAAAAGATATTCAAACTGCAGTAAAGAAAATCTGCACTGTTAGAAGACAAACAGTAAATTATCCCAACAGACCAAAGGCCTGATAAATAAACGAAGGAACATGGAAAAAGGCACAGCAGACTACGTACAACTAAACAAACAAATCAGAAAAAACAATTAGACACGATATCACGGAAAGTATTAGAACGACCTTAAAAAACAACAAAAATATGAGAATATTAAAATCCATAAACTCAGTTAGTAAACGCAATATAAACCAACTTAAAGATAAAGAAGGAGAAATAAGAAATGGACGAAGCGAGGAAGTTAACATCGTAGAAGGGTTCTATTCAAATTAGTACACTTGAGTTAACCCAAAACCAGACATCAAGCTTCCCAATGTTACAAATGATGGTTTAGAAGAAATATCTGACATCACAATCGAAGAGTTGAAACATGCTGTGTCACAAATGACATCCGATCATGCCCCAGGAGAAGATGGAATATCTAAGGAAAAGTTGGAACTTGGAGGGTCTGTAACGCTACAGTCAATGAGTATTCTTTTGAATAAATATCTTCAAAACGGTAAAATCCCTAATAACTGGCAAAAACGCCAGTCATCCTTCTGCACAGAAAAGGCGGCAAATTAAACATCGGAAATTATCGCCCCATAAGTCGCATCCGTATAAATTGCTTGCAAAAATTATAACTAATAAACTTATAAACAGTTTCAATTTCAACCTATCAACCTCCAGAACAAGTTAAGTTTCGAAAGGGCTTTAGTACAACAGAGCAGATACAGAACATCAAATTATTAATTGAAAATTACACCTAATATATTATTCAAATCCATCTAGCATTTGCTGATTATATATAGCAAGGCTTTGGACTCTGTCGAGCTATAGGTCATATTTCAAACAATGGACAATGCAAGGATTGACTCCAGATACAGAAATTTTCTGAAATATATTTGCGGTAAGTCCACACTGCAAGTAACGATAATAGAGGACCTAGAAACACAGAAGATAGAGGGGTGCGACAAGGAGATACGATGTCCCCTAAACTCTTTAACATTGGAAGATGTCTTTAAACAACTAAACTGGGAACATAAGAGCATTAACATCGGTGGTAGATATCTCAACCATTTATGTTTCGCGGTTGACGTGGTATTAATAAGTAAAGATTTCGACAAGTTACAGTAAATGCTCTCTGAGTTGAAAAATGCTTCAGAGAAAGTTAGATTAAGCAAAAACCAAAATAATGCCTATAGAAGATACGCCACTTTATGTAGGAAACAACGAAATACAAAGAGTCGAGGAATATGTGTATTTAGGCCATCTAATGAGACTTGTGAAAGAAAATCAAGAAGCGAAAATAAATAGAAGAATTAGAATGTCATGAACAGCCGTTGGAAGATTGGGATACCCTCTTAATTTCAAAAGAAGAGTATTTGACTAGTGCGTTCTCTCAGTAATGACCTATGGAATGGAGACAACCACATTAACAGTTAAAGCAGCCAATAAACTGCGTACTACACAGCGAGCAATAGAAAGAGTCATGCTGGGAATCTCACTACGTGACCGAATAAGGAACGAAGAAGTAAGAAGACGCACGAAAGGGGGAGGATGTAATAAAACGCATTGCTACTTTGAAATGGACCTGGGTAGGACACGTTTCTAGGCAACACTATACAAAGTGGACAAAAAATATATTGCAATGGAGACCTAAGTCGTCAGAAAGAAATATCGGAAGACCCCCAAAAAGATGGATAAACGACAAAAAAAGAAAATCAGATAGAAACTGGCACTGAATTACAGAAAATAGGTTGAAATGGAAGCTAGAGGAGGCCTATGTCTAGGAGTGGACTAAATTGGGTTGGTAAAGAGAGAATATATATATATATATATATATATATATATATATATATATATATATATATATTGTCTTCTTCTTTATATATATATATATATATATATATATATATATATATATATATATATATATATAAAGAAGAAAACAAAGCTACGAATTGCTGACGTCATTGTAGGTGCAGCGAAGACCTTTGTAGTAATACAAGGTGTAAAAGTTTCTGTCATACCCATAAGGAGAATGTGAACTCCCAAAAAGGACATTTCGTAACACTAATTCTAATAGCAAATCATCTTCATGAAAGATTTAAATATTAAAAACGTTATTTTGTGAAACAAGAAAAAATGTGGCCCAAGCCGAACACGAGATCTCTCTCTTATACAGCTCTGAAGGAAACTGAAACCGTACAAGTTACTTGGCAATGGAGTTAAGAATTGTACCAAACAACTGACCAATGAAAATGCGTTAACGGATTCATTTAACAATGAATGAATGATGGAAATAAAACGGTCAATATCATATATGCCAATTAGTTCAATGTATGAAAATTGAAAACGATCTAAAATGACATTTTTAAGATTCTATAGCGAGCTACATAGGTCTTCTTCTTCTTCTTCTTTCTCAGCTCATTGACGTCCACTCCTGGACATAAGCCTCTCCGATGGTCCTCCACTGGGATCTGTCTCTGGCCTTCTGGAGCCAGTCTTTTCCAGCAAATTGTCTTATATCATCTACCCATCTGCGTTGTGGCCTGCCACGATTTCGGTTCGTTTCTCGCGGTCGCTATTGCAGTAATTTACTCATCCACCTATCGGGCTGTTGTCTAGCTATGTGCCCCGCCCATTGCCACTTAAGTCGTGATATGCGTTCAATGACGTCAACTACTTTGGTTTTTGATCTTATTACTTGATTTCATATTTTATCCCGTAACGAGATTTCTAACATTTGTCTCTCCATGGAGCATTGAGTGACTCGGAGCCTATTTGCGTTTTGTTTGGTTAGTATTATCGTTTCCGTGCTGTAAATAGCAACAGGCAAGACACACGTGTTATACACTTTCCGTTTAAGGTTGATTGGTGTGTTTCTATCTCTTAATACGTACTGCAACTTTCCAAAGGCAGCCCATGTCAGCCCTATTCTCAATGTTATTTCCGCCGTTTGATTTTCTTTGCCTAGTTTCATGACGTGGCATAAATAGATGTACTCGTGGACATTCTCTATGATTTCATTTTGAATCTCTATTTGTACATTTGCGTCAGGGCTTATTAACTTAGTTTTCCCCAAGTTCATCTTAAGTCCCACTTTTCTCGCCTCTTCATTGAAATCTTGAAGCATTTGTTCTAGCTCTTCTGGTTTGCTAGACATGACAACATCATCAGCGAAACGAAGATGACTAAGATAAGAACCGCCGACTCTCAAACCTTTCTCATCCCAATTTAGCTTTTTAAAGACATCTTCCAAAGTTAGCGTAAATAGTTTCGGAGAGATGACGTCCCCTGACGCACACCTCTCATAAGGTTTATTTTTTCGGTTTTTGTGTCTTCGTCCATGCTTCTATAGAGTCAAAGGCCTTGTGAAAATCTACAAATGCCAGGTGTATAGGAATGTTATATTCCTCGTTTTTTTCTAGGACTGTTCTACATAGATTAATCTCTAAATATAGTTTCAGAAATACGTTTTAAAAACGAACTACACAAACCTTAACCTAAAAGATTTAGGAAAAAAATCCTATTATTTATATAACAGCAAAGCAAAAATATTAATCCTTAATTAAAACCTTGATAATTAAAATAAATATAACATTGGTGTTACCATTATCAAGGTATTTATATTTCAAGTACTTATTGGACAATTAAAAATATACACGAATAAAAAATATTTTGATCCAAATATACAAAATTGTTCTCTTAATTATACATATACGGAGAAAGACGACCGTTTGAGAGTACGTAAAGAGAGACAATATGTTATTTTAAGTTTATCTAAGTAAATTTTACAGCTTCCCCATTTTCGTAAATTGACCTAGAATATTGTGATACCTTAAGGAGAACACGCGGGTATTAATTTTATCAATATTTATCAATTATTCTAATAACGTTAAGTTGCCGCAATTGCGTCATCGGCCAACTTTTATTTTATGTTTGCAATCAGGAATTTACTTTTCACGTTAGATTTTCAAGTGGCACTTTTAGGTAGTCTGAGAATTATCCTAAAATGCCCGGTGTTCCATTACAAATTAAAGCTAACTGAATGTATTGTTTATTTTTGACCTGAGAAAAATGGTCAAAACTCCAGTACAAAAGCGTTTTTAGAAGATTTGGGACCTATTGTTGATTGAATGTTTCCTTTGTTAGGTTAACACAAAGTTAATATAAATTATTATAACTGTTTCTATATGCGCAGTAGAGAAAAGTATCCAAAAGTGTACACAGTTTTTAGTATACATAGTTGCTTTACAATAAGAGATGGAAAAAAAACTGTAAACAGGAAAGTTGTAGGATTTCTTCCATATTATGTTTTAGATTTGTTTACAAAAACAGTGACGCAGCGCAAAATTGACAAAAAAAAGGAATTTTAAAATTTTAATAGGAACACCAGGTTTTACTAGAATGAAAGTCAGTTTCCTCCTGATTTTAAAAATATATAATAAGTTGATGTTCCAATTAGTCGTTATTTAAAAATTTAGGTTTAAATTATTATTAATCTGATATAAAAAAAATAGGACGCTTGAAAAACAAGTGTATGGTTTTGAATACGTATTATTGACTAATAAACGTTTTGACATTCGCTATTCGGAAGAAAAAAACATCAAATAATTTAGATTAGATTACATTAGACAAAAATTATTTTTTCATGATTTCTATCCTAAAAAATGTGTTTCAGAAAATTAATTGCGTTATTTATTGCTACTTACAATCAAGCACAGAATTTTTCAATAAATAAGCACACTGTTCCAGTTTAGATTTATATGTTATTTCAAGCATTTCACATTTGTTTCTTCTTCTTTCTTTCCTGGTCTTACAAGAAAAAAACTTTTTGAATGAACTGTGTATATATTTCTATATTATTTTAATGTTGAATCCATAATTTCGAAGATCACGCATTACCTATGATTATTGATGACAGAGATATTCCTTCGATATGAAATAAATTCGAAGATTAGGGTAATTATCTGAAGTACTGGCAACATCGAGTTTTCGCCAATTTTTTGCATACCCTCTATTTTGGGCTCGCTGAAAACGACTCTGCAGTTTCTTTGGCCGTTGCATCTAATTTTTCCAAGAATTTTTTTTTTTCGCTTTCACCCCGTATTCTCCAAACCTATTTCTCCAAATTTTGTTACTTCCACTAAAACGCATTTGTACATTGCAGAAAATACCACATATTGTATCAAACTCGACATAACGTTTTGTTAAAATATAGCAAAAAACGGTAAAAGTCAAGTCTAAAAAGAAACATAAACAAACGTCGGCCATGTTAACAAGCTTGCGCATTGTTGCCGAATATTATAAACGATCATGAGATTACACTTATTCTAATGTCAATTCAGTAATCCCCTGCTTTTATTCTTTTTTTCCCTAAAAGCGCGAACAAATGATTTTTGGAAATAAATTAATAGAACTTAATTAACAGTGACGTTACAAAAGGGTGCGTCATGTTGATATTGGTGAACTGTTCTAAAATCTGGTCGGCATTTACCTGGCTATTTATTTAGTAGGGGAACGTACTAACCTCAAAGACATCTACTATGTATTTGTAAGTACTTAAAATAAGTTCAAGTATCCGTAAAGCAATAAAAAATATTATCCAAGTTTGTTCAAGTTAATATACATAGTACTTATAAATAAATGACTTGTAGAAAGAAAAATAAAATCTGATTCTGTTACATAATTGTCTTTAAACTAACTTAAATCATGTTCCTGTAAAATTTCATTACAAAATAATATATTCGAGCATCTGAAATTTTGACTTAAATAGTTGTTTTTTATATCTCGTAAATTAGTGGATGTAATTTAAGCTTATTAATTTATATTGTCAAATTCTTTAGATGAAAAACTGATGAAATTAAAGAGCTGTGACATACAGATGAACGGGCGAAATAACAACCACTTTTCTTAATTTTTTTTTTTTGCTTTCTACAAGCCATTTCTCCATACATATACTGTATAAACCTGAACTAACCTGACTCCATACTTATTATTGTTTGAGGAAAAATCACGCACTTATGAAGTATATGTACTGATCGTCAAATAAACAGAAAATGTCCGGACCATGCTATGCGCCATTTTGGGTAAGGTGAAGTTATAATAACAGTGAATACGCTGTCGCCACTGAAAAATTATAACGACTAAACGTAATCGTTTACCTCCCACTGACAAGGTTTGAAGCAATTTGCATACCTTTCCGAAATTTCATCGACATAAGTAGTTGAACGAAACGAATGGTAGAAAGAGATAAAATGACAGTATTACGTTGTAACCTTACCCAACTTTTCCAATTTGTGTCAATTGATTGTTATGTGGACGTCTGTTATACTATTGGTCGGTCGTAAAAATAAATTAAAAATTTTTATTATATTTTTGGTTGTTAAAAATAACTAGTCCTTAAAAAAAGCAATATGTTGACGAACCTTTTCTTCAAAACGATTTATTTTTTGAAAAAACAGTTGAAATGTTAATTAGGTAGTACCCCGTTATTTTCAGTATTTTCTAATTAAAATTTCCTTAGAAAGTTGAATGTTTCGCAAATTTCAAGTAAATTTGAGATTATAGACATACAAAATTATAACACTAAATTCTGTTCATATCTCAATAGTATGAGCGTGCTGTTTAAAAATTGTTTTTCTACGGCTAGTTCTAATTATGGATTTAACATAAACACTTGTGTCCCTATATCCCCAAACGGTCGAGTATCTTACTTTGAAACAGTTAAGTGTAACATAATTGTTTTCATCAACACAACTTATAAAAAATTTGAGAAGTAATAATTTGTACGATATATAAAACTTTTATTTAAATAAGTAACATTCATTTTTATATTCAAATAATGTTAAATGCAACATTTTACTTCCTTAGACTGTGCTACACTACAACTAAATAAATATTATTGATTATAATTTATTAGGACATATAAATTTGAACCGTACAAGCCAACAAACGAGGTCCTTCAGAATAAAAAGCTTATTTATAGCACGTTTGGTCTTCAAGCCCCTACAAATCTTCACAAAATAATAAAAAAAGTATATTAAAGGTTGAATAGTATCATTAATGGGGGGTCTTCAAGCTGGCCTATGGTTCCGGTCCCTGGTCATACACAGTTCCTCTATCACCAGTCAAGTTTCAGATTTTCTTTCACACTTACTTGTCAGGACAGGAAGTCTTGCAATAATCGGCTAGATGTTTAGTGAACTCATACAATAATTGATTGGTGGATAGCTAGGACGATGGATTTTAGTAATACTACATAGAACAGTGGTTTCTACCCTTTCAAGTTTTATGAGTGCTGGCTTCCTGCAATTACTGTATATAGGAGGTATGTATTCCTATTAAAGTCAGTACATTGCTTTGTATATATGAGTTGTTTTTCTTGATATGCTTTTTCCTTTGTATATTAGACTCCTAAGGTATTTGGCCCTTTGTATACATTTTTTGTTAAACAGTTTCAAAGTGTCAATTGAAGATAATTTTGTGGTCTATATTTACACCTAAATATTTGACTGATGGCTTGGTGCATATTACTTGGTTATTAAGTTATTTAAAATAAATTTAATCCAAGGAAAAACAAAGATTATTTCACAATAATAACAACAATGACACTATTTTTTGACTTTTGACGGTTAATTTGACGTGCGGAAATGTCACTTTACCCAAAATGGAGCAGAGCATACTCCGGACATTTTTCGTTTGACAGCTCCATTACCACCTGTCATCCATTTATTTTCAGAAATCGGTGGGAAAAATATATTTCTTAAATGTACTTAAAAAATATAAAGTAAAATTCTTTATGTCTGAAATCATTAATTTCAACCTGATATTACCAGAATTGTATTTCTATAATTCTTGTTCCAAAAATGATTATCTTTTGATTGAATAATTCACAATTAAAATGCTATTAAAAGACTTGCAATTTTATAGTCGTTGAACATCTGGCAATACTCCACGTTTTTCTTTGGCTCAGTTTTTAATATTTTCTGCTAAATATTAACACAATGTTATGTACAATATCTCATAATATGCAAATGATTTTTACTGGAAGAGACACAATTTTAAAAATTGGATCAGAAAATACAGTGTAAGAGTAAAAAAAAAATGGAGGAAAAGTATGTCCGACCACTAAAAAAATTTCAGATTCATGTTTTATCACTCTACATCAGGAGGTATATCAAAAATTAACCAAAAATTCTGTTTGTAGTATTCCGAATAACTATAAAATTAGTAATGTTCTTCTTTCCAGAATGTAAATGTTATTCTTTGTATGTATAATAAAAAAGGATTCCCGAAAATATATCTTTAAGTTTATTAGGCAGTAATCAGCAAAAAAAATTAACCATTAATAAATTACTGGAAAATTATTAATTAGCAAATCGAAAATTTTCGATTACTCTGACAATTAATAATTTCGAAACTAAAATTATCCGTTAATAAAATAATTGGTAATTTTATTCCTACAATTATCAACTAACGAACTAATTGATAATTTCATTTTTAAAATTATCAGTTGTCGAAGTAATTTAATATTTTAAGGATAAAACTGCTCTTTACAAGAATAATTAACAATTGAATTTTCCAAATTATTGCGTTATTAATTGGTATTTTATTCTAAATTAAATGAAAAATAATTTCAAGGCTTTTTTTTCACAAATAATGCAGCATCATATATAATAGTAACATAACTATGAGTATTTATCCAGCTTGTGCAATTAAGAACAGAATATAAATCTTCTCGGTGTGAACGCTCTTTTACCTACAATGTCGCTAAACTATATAATTCTCTTCCGGATTTCCTCAAAACTCTCACGCCTATAAAATTTAGATATATTGTGTTTCAACACGTATTTGATAAACAAATAAGAAAATTGTAGTTTTCTCTTTTTCTTTTGAATTTTGACGAAGAAAAATCCCGAATTTGTATCAATGCATCTAACTTGGGTGTATAAGTATTGTTTCTTATCTCTTCTGTGTTTAATTATTATTTAGGTCTTATTTATTTTAAGTCTAGGTTGAGTTGATCAGGATGGATATCACTTAGGTGTTATCCACATCTGGACTTCGCCCTTTCTGTCTTCTATATTATCCTGTATATTAATTAATTATAATATTTTGTTAACTTTATGGAGCCAGAAATAAAGACATAATTATATTATATTATTATTATTATTATATATGTATGAAAACCATGCTTATAAAGGGTTTTTTTATAGAGGTATAAAACTTTAAGTTGGCAACACTTTTTTAACTGGCGGCCATTTTGTCAGCTGTCAAGTGATTTATGTTTAGTTTGGTTTGGCATTTCAACATGAATAGACTGACGCCTGAACAACGCTTCCAAATTGTGCAAATTTATTTTGAAAATCATGGTTCTGTTCGAAATACGTATCGCGCACTACGTCCATTTTACGGTCAACATAATCGTCCATCAGAGCAATTAATTCGATTAACTATGGAACGTTTTCGCACCACGTTTACTCTAAATGATAATACGCATCCACAGAGACGTCGTACAGTGCGTACAGAAGAAGTCATTGCTGCTGTAGAGCGTAGCGTAGAGGAAGACCCGAATCAGTCTATCCGCCATCGTGCACAGGAATTGGATATCTGTCCATTCACTTTATGGAAGATTTTGCGGAAATATCTTGGTTTGCGTGCTTACAAAATCCAACTCGTGCAAGAATTGAAGCCACACGATCACCTAGCAAGGCGTAGATTCGGTGATTGGGCCCAAAACAAGATTGCCATTGATCCCGATTTTCATAACCGAATTTTGTTTAGCGATGAAGCTCACTTTTGTTTGAATGGATACGTCAATAAGCAAAACTGCCGTATTTGGAGTGATGATAATCCTCAAGTGTATGTTGAGACACCGTTACATCCAGAAAAACTGACTATTTGGTGTGCTTTATAGGCTGGTGGAATCATTGGTCCGTACTTCTTTAAAAACGATGCTGGTCAGAACGTTACAGTCTATGGTGACCGCTATAGAGCTATGATTACTGACTTTTTCGTTCATCAATTGAACAACCATGATGTGCAGGAGCTGTGGTTTCAACAAGACCGCGCAACATGTCACACAGCTCGTGCCACAATTGATTTATTGAAGGAAACATTTGGTAACTGCATAGTTTCACGTTTCGGACCCGTGAATTGGCCTCCAAGATCGTGCGACTTAAAGCCGCTAGACTATTTTCTGTGGGGATATGTGAAGTCGCTAGTCTACGCCGATAAGCCCGAAACGATTGATCACTTGGAGGACAACATTCGCCGCGTTATTGCCGATATACGGCCACAAATGTTGGAAAAGGTCGTCGAAAATTGGACCTCCAGATTAGACTACGTCCGAGCCAGCCGTGGCGGTCATATGCCAGAAATCATATTTAAATTATAATGCCAGAAGGTTATCTTTCGAATAAAGTAAATTTCATGTCAATTTAAAAAATTCATCTTTGTTTTATTCCATTTAAAAGTTCTAAACCTCTATAAAAAAAACACCCGTTATTATCAGTCACTCCGAGAAAAAAGCTTAACGGGAACTCCAATGCGTTGGTACAAAATATTCTAATGGAGGTGTGAAAAAGGTTAAATTATTGTAAAAAGCTTAGTTGAGCATGTGATCAAGATTTTTCGTCGCCCTTTTTGCCCTTTTTTTTGGATTTTTGGGCATTTATGGACAGAAGCAATGTCATTTAATTTTTAATTATTTATTTTTTGCTTTAAACTGAACAAAAAAATATGTTTCAGGGATGTAAAATAAGTTTTCATTACAATTTTCCCACAGTTGCATTTGACAAATTTTTCCTATTGTTAGTTTTCCGTTACTTCATATAAAAAGATGAAGTATTTCAAAAAAAAGTATAATTTAATTTTGGCATATTATCAATTAACAACACAATAATTTGGAAAGATAAATTATTAATTATCCTTGTAATGGATAATTTAAAAAATCAACTTAATTACTTAGCTAATTGATAATTATAGAAATTAAATTACTTTATTAATTGATAATGTTAGGAATCAAATCACAAATTACTTCATTAAATGATAATATTATTTTCAAAATTATCAGTTAAAGAAATAAGTAATTGTTCATCAATTGATATTCCAATTTTTGAAATTATCCATTACAAAATTCAATAGTAAAATTATCCGACAATATTACTAAAAAAGTGTTATTGACAATTTTCTGCCAAGTATAATTTTAGGATCTTAAATTGAATTTTAGTTTTGTATATTTCAATTTATTATTAATAAATTATTATAATTAATTATTAACAAACATATAAAGAATGGTATTTTGGTTGATTTAAATATAAAATATCAACATTTAAATATAAAAAACCAACAGAAGTTCGCTTTATTTAGATTTGACATCTCCCATGCAGAGTTTCAATAAGTGCTAAATAAAACTCCATTATTACGTTCTAAAAAAAGCTATTATATATGAAATCTAAATTTAGAATGTTATTTACAAATATTATTTCAATGCTAGTCGAATTTACAATCAAAACATTATAGTAAGAAAACGTGTATATTAGTCTAAAATCTAGTCACGTCACACGACAAAATCATACCTTATCCCACGTGCGCAGGTTCGTTTTATATCTAAACTTGTTCACTAAACTCAGAGTTCACACTAATAAATCAAATATATAAAATTTAATCAATAAATAGTGTAAATCCGCGTGATATATTTATTTAATCTAACTAATTCTATAAAAATTTCGATTAAAATATATTTTCCTAAAGGCAGTGAATATATTTTACTACAATTCAGTCTTGCTAGACGGCAGTATAAGGTTTATCGATTACTATATTATTCTGACACAAGACTAAGTCTAAATAATAATGAGAACACGTACACACGACGAATCGCGTTATCTTTTTTCGATTTCAGTCTAAAAATTGTTTATCTTGACCCCAAGCGTAGAATTATTCTACCTAAACTTAAAAATAACAAAAGCTTCGAATATTAAAGCTTTGCATTTTTTGTTCTATTGCAGCAAGCTAGCCCATCGGTGCAGCGTGCGTCTGTTCTAACATCGGACGGGAATAGAGTCGACGGTAAACGAACTCATTCGGTCAATTTCGATTAAGTTTTGCCATCGATAAATATGACGGATAGAACAAAAATATAGGAAATGCGGAGTCCGCATTCATGGTCATTTTTTATTTTTTATTGTGATAACTTTGTTTTATTTTTAGATGGTTTATGTTTTATATAGCGAAGGCTAAATATATCATTCATTGCCAGGAACTTATGTAATTGAAATTTGGTGGATGATGGCAGTGTATTGCTGGTTGTCCATACGGTAGAAGTTAGTGTGTCGCTTTATGTTCGTATAAAAGTTGTTTGAGATAAACAACATTAAAAAATTTTCTATTAACAATTATATTTCAATATAGTTATATATATATATATATATATATATATATATATATATATATATATATATATATATATATATATATATATATAATTTATTTTTGTATCTTAAACCTATTGTTAATATTTTTCTGTAATATTTTCTTGAATATAGGTTTTTCCATTTGAAAATCAAAAAACAACAATTTTTTGACGTTTTGCTCTACATAATGAGCTTCTTCAAAGTTATGGTATATTTATCTTTCATTCTGAAAGTAACATTGTGCGCACACGTTACTTAAAATGTAAATTTTATGGTATTGATTCTCTCTCTATCTCTCTCTCTAGCATTACAACCCGGAGTGGGTCTTTGCTGACTTCACAATCTGCCTCCACTGGCTGCGATCCATCATCAGTTCCTCCGCGCGTTCGACGTTTAGGGTTTGTAAGTCTGCTGCAACGTTATCTCTCCACCTCATCCTTGGTCTTCCTAGCGGCCGCTTTCCTTCTGGGTTCTCTTCCCATACCAACTTGACGATACGTTGACCTTGTCTCATAACATAGCCGGCCCATCTTAATCTTTCTGCTTTTATTATTTTCACTATATCTGGCTGGTTGTATAGTTCCTCCAATTCCTTGTTTGTTCTCGTTCTATATTGCTGTGTGGTGTTGTCCCTGACCGGTCCGTATATCCCTCTAAGCATTCTTCTTTCTGCGATTTTCAGTCTATTCTCATTTTGTTTTGTCAACGTCCATGTTTCACATCCATATGTCATTACCGGTCTTATAACTACTTGATATATTCTTATTTTCGTGCGGCGGGATATATTTTTCGATTTCATTATCTTTTGCAGCCCATACCAGCAGCGGTTGCCTCCTTGTATTCTGTTGTTAATCTCTTGTGTAATGTTGTTGTCAGAGGTGATCGTAACTTCCAAATATTTAAACTGATGGACCCTTTCAAAATTGTAGTAGACCATAGTCACGTTCTGTCCTATTCTGTCTCACCGTTCCGTTCTTGTTGTAGCCATATATTTTCTTTTTTCTTCGTTGATTCGTAGGCCAACTTTCTTTGCGGCATTTTCCAGTTTGAAGAACTCTTCCTTGACACTTGTAGTTGTATTACCTACAATATCGATATCATCAGCGAACGCCAATATGATGCGCGGACCTTGATTTCTAAAGAGTAGCATTTTTGTGTTGGTTTTTCGCACAATGCTCTCTAAGGCGACGTTGAAGAGGAGTGGAGATAGCGCATCGTCTTGTTTAAGACCACTGTTGATTGTAAAGAAGGTTGACAATCTTCCTTCAAGTCTTACTGCACTTGTAGATCCCTCTACACATGTTTTGGTGAGGTCAATTAGTTTCTTCGGTATGCACAGTTCTGCCATGGCATTCCACAAATCCACTCTTATGATGCTATCGTATGCTTGTTTAAAATCTATAAATAGCTGGTGCAATGTTTTGTTGTATTCCCAACATTTCTCCATTAATTGCCTAATCGTGAATATCTGATCTTACAGTTGAGCGGTTTTTTCTAAATCCACACTGGTAATCTCCTATTTGATACTCCTCACACGCAGTCAATCGTTCTAAGATCATTAGAGAGAAAACTTTATATCCTGTGTTAATAAGGGATATACTCCTATAATTTGAGCAGCACGTTTTATCGCCCTTCTTAAGTATTGGTATTATCACACTTTCTTTCCAGGAGGTTGGTATTTTTTCTTCTTTCCATTATGGGTTGATTGCATAACAGAAAGCATGTGTCAAAATTAGTTTAAAAAATTACCTTCTGGAGTTATGTTATTAAAAAATGAACGACATTCTGGTCAACCTGCTGATAATGACTAATTTAAAGAGAATCGTTATGCAACTTTTCAAAAGATTGCAGAAAAGTTAAATATATCGCAGAAAGTAATTAAAAATCACTTAAAATATCTTAGACTCGCTAGGAAGCTCGAAATTTAGGTTCCACATGAATTGAAAGAGGTTCACTTAACACAGAGAATCAATATTTGTCATATGCTTCTGACGCGCAGTGACAACGACCCTTTTTTTAAAAAAATCAACACTGGTGATGAAAAATGGATCATTTACAGGAACATCATTCGAAAAAGATTATGGTCCAAGCATGATGAACCAACACAAACCACATTTAAAGCTGAATTGCGTCCAACAAAAGTCATGCTATCAATTTGGTGGGACTACAAAGGTATTGTTTATGTTGAGCGATTTTTAAGAGACAGGCGATCAATTCAGATGTTTACTGTTAACAACTAATGAAACTGGATGAAGCAATCGAAGAAAAACAGCCAGAATTAGAAATTTACAAAGAGATTGTGCTCCATCATCATACTTCAAAGCATCTCTTATCTTTAGTAACTCATGAGAAATTATTGAATCTTGGTTGGGAAGTGAGGTCGTATCCCTCATAGAGCCCTGACCTGACACCATGTGATTAACAATTTATTTCGAAGCTTGCAAAACTCTCTGAATACGACAATTTTCACAAAGAATAATGATCTTAAATCACACTTGGTTCAGTTTTTTTGCTGAAAAGGACCAAAATCTCCAAAAAAGCGGAATCATGAAGCTACAAGAAAGATGAAAAAAGGTCGTTGAACAAAATAGAAAATATATATTTAGTTATAGTTTGTTTTTTGTATAAAAAGAAACGAGTTATACATATTTCACAGTAAAAAACCGAAATTAATTCCTTGCATGAGTACATGACCTGCCAGCCGAACTACATCGTCTGCAAATCGAAGATATGCTAGTTGTTCCTCATGGATGTGAAATTCCTTATTGCCCCATTCGACATTCTTAACTTCATGTTCCAGAACAGTCTAACTCCCGTCTGATGTCAATTTTTTGCTAGGCTTGTGGAATTTTATAGATATCATTGCATTTTTATAGATAATATGTATGACCTTTCTATATATGTAATCTATTCGACATTCTTTTAGTAATTTCATAATTGCATTGAATTCAGTGATATCAAAAGTTTCCTGGAAGTTTACAAATATTAGAATCAAGGGTTTATTGTATGTGTCTAAAAATCTGATAGGTCTATAGTTCTTACAATTGATGATACAATCCATTTTATGTATAAGAATTGCGATAGCTTCGTTCCATTGAGATGCCATAGTCTGATTATGTAAACATAAGTTATTCAGTGTTTGTATTTCTGTTATTAGAACATCTTCTCCTAATTTTATACTTTCAACAACAATTCCATCCTCTTTGGGAGCTTATTATTTCTCATTTTTCTTAGAGCATGATTTATTCATTCCCTTCTGATGTTCAAAATGTCTTTCCTCCCTTAGAGGAAAGACACCCATCTCTTAGAAGTAATTTCAGATGATGCACCTGTTAATTCATTTCCGTTTCTGTTACAATGCTCTATGAAGGTCTTCTTCCACTCATAGCATTTCCTCTCTATTAATTGGTAATTTTCCTTTTTTATTTTTCTGTTTCAATATTTGTTTTTTTCATCTCCTGAACTTTCATTTTAATAATTTTATAATTTCATTAGTTTCAGTAATCTCCTCTATTTCCTCTACCTTGAATTTTCGCATATTTTTCTTCACTAGTTTTGATTTCCTTATTAATGGTGCGCATTCTCTGTTTATCGATATTTTTTTCTTGTTTTTAAACCTTACATATTATTTTGTTTATTAGCTTTATTTGTCGCCTATTGTGCTTTCTGAACTAAAATTTTTTCATTGCTTCATCCAGTTTCTACTAAAAAGTTATTTATTTCGTCTTCTTCGTAGTCTGACAGTTGTTTTCTGTACATTTTGCTTTCGGTTCAATATAGCTCCACTGATGAGACCATTTGGTGGTCGAAACTAGTAACGGAGAGAACCATAAAAAAAAATAATACCTTCATAAAAAAATTGCTCAATGTAAAAGAACTAACTGAAAAAGATGCAAAAAGGCTAACCATTCACAATGCTATTCCACCAAAAATATACGGCCTACCAAAATTACATAAACAAAAAATATACCACTAAGACCTATTGTTTCTTGTATACAATCTCCATTCTATAGTTTATCAAAATTCTTATCAGATTGCATTTCAAATATTACAGGCAAAAACGATTTTTTTATTAAAGATTCATTCGCCTTTAAAAAATTTATTGATAAAGTAAACCTACCTGAAAATTACAGACTCATTTCGCTAGATGTTATATCTTTGTATACAAACATACCAAATCAACTTGTCCACACTATTTTAGCAGAAAAATGAGAAATTTTAAAAAAACATACATCGCTATCAAAAAATAATTTTATTGATGCTGTTGACCTCGTTCTTAATACAAATTACTTTCAGTACGAAAATACCTTTTACAAACAAACCATTGCTCAGCTAGTAATGGAATATTTAGAGAAAAAAGTTTTAGAAAAATTAAATTTTAACATAATATTTTTCAAACGTTTTGTCGATGATTGCATAGCAGCCGTACCACAAAATAAAATAAATGAAATTCTCCAAGAGTTTAACAGTTTCAACGAGAAATTACAGTTCACGTCCGAAATAGAGAATAATAATAAAATAAATTTTCTAGATATGACACTTATACGCAGAAAAAACAAAATTTTAACTGAATGGTACACCAAACCAACTTGGTCAGGTAGATATCTAAACTATTTCTCTAATCATTCAAAAACTCAAAAAAATAGCGTTATAATCGGTCTATCTGATCGTGCTATCTCCCTAACGTCTCCAGAATTCCGACCAAAAATACTGCAAAAAGTAAAAGAGACACTAATAAATAATAATTTCAACGAAAAGACTATCACCAAAATAATTGATAAACGAACATATAAGTTTTATAATAACGTAAAAACAAAAAACATAGAACATAAACAACAAAAATATGTGGCATTACAGTACACTAGTGAGCTGTCAGAAAAAATAAAATACATTTTAAAAAAGCATGATATTATCGTATGCCACAGGTCACATAATAAATTAAATACATTGTTCACAAATTTAAAAAGTAAAACTCCTCTAATGAATAAATCAAATATAATATATTCGATCCCTTGCACAAATTGTCCCAAAAAATATATAGGCATGACGAGCCAATTACTGAAGAACAGATTAAATGGCTATAAATATACAAAAAACGCCTCAACAGCGTTAAACAAACACACACAGGACGAAAAACACACTTTTGATTATAACAGTACCATTATAAAAAACAAAGATATGAATTACCAAAAATTACAGATAAAGGAAATGATTGAAATTAAAAAAGATAAAAACACTGTTAACGACAGAACAGATATGAGAAATTTGAGCCACATTTACGCAAACCTAATTTAAACAAAAATATTAAGTATTCGATCCGGTTAAATAAGAATCAAAAATGGAATATCCTCTTAAACATAAAACCAAACATATACCTTATTTGTTTTTTTATGCATTGTAAAATATAAAAAATATTAAAAAAATAAAACACATTCGCATTCCACGTATCCTCAGTAAACGATGTAAAATTTAAATTTTATTTAGAAACAAAACAGCAAAATGTCAAGGTGCGTATCGGTAAAATTAGGTATTTTTAAAAAATTTTAAAGTTTTGACTATTGTTTAAGTGTCTTGTTTGTTTTTCGAAAATTTTAAATATGTTTTTTATGTGATGTATTTTAATTATATATTTTTAGGAGGCAAGATAAAGGGCGAAACGTCAATAGTTTTATGTATTTATTAAATATAGAACCTAAACCCAAGAAAAGACAAAATAAAGAAAAATTATATATATATATATATATATATATATATATATATATATATATATATATATTTATATAGATATATGCATGTTTGCGTATACTCATCATTTTGGTAATACTATTTATATTTTGCTCGTTATTATCTTATTTATGTTATATTTTTTAAAATAAACACTACCATCTACCAATTATTCGTAACAACACACAATCAGATAAATTATCACATATATCCTTGTTTATTACTACCCATAAATCAATATAGGATTAAGTAGACAAACAATTTTAAAGCATGGGTTATATAACTATACATAAATGAAGATATTATTTTATCTCCTTTGTTCCGCTGCTCTAATATTTTCGATATTAAGATAAATTGCAAAGCATAATTTTTAATATGCTAAATCGACACATGCAAATGAAGTTTTTAATCATATCCATCAGGCAAGTGATTTTGAATAAAATATCATGAACAAAATTGTTAAGCTGCCATAAACTTAAAGAGAAATTATATTCAACAGTTCGCAAGCAAAGTTATTTTTTAAACCATGTTTTTTTTTATTTATGAAATTAACTGCACTGAACAGTTACAAAACCTTTTCCATAGTTTCATTATAAATTTAAAATAATTCCTGAGCAAGAAGCTGATTAGCTTTCTCCATTTAGTAATAGGGTTTTCACAATATTTTTACGATTTTATCATTTTTATGCAGTATTAAAGAAAAAAAAATGCAGTCGTGGTATTGCATATAAACGCAAAACTCCTGTAGTAAATAAAAGCAATTAAATAATCATTCAAAATAAAGTCGATCCTAAGAGAAACACCCATACAAAGTGGGCAGCTTACAATCCCTAAAGAAGAGAATATTATTCTATGCATGCAAAGATATGTTAAGAATACACAAAATCCTTACTTTAACTTCAATTTACATACTGAGATATGCCCTACATATTTACAAGAATAGATAAAAATTGAAGCACAAGGGTAAATTTCATTCATACCCAACAAGAGGCAGAGATGAACTGGCTGTAGCAAACAGCCCACTACCAAAGATTTCCATACTGCACCTATATACAATAAACTCATAAGAAAATAAAAGAAATTCAAACAATTAAAATTTTTAAGAAGTCGCTGCAAACCTTTTTGGCAGATATAATTATTTTTCACTGCTAAAAAATTAATATTGCACCAAAACAATCTTCCTGACAGTTCTATGTAATGTTAAGTTCGTATAGGTTTATGTTATAAACTGTTTATTTAACATACCAATCTCTTTACGTTCGATTAATAATTGTACCATTTTTAAAAAATTTGACTCATCAATTGTCATGTATAATCTTTAAAGGTGAATATATAAACCTAAATTTAAAACTAAGCGACAATAAAGTTGGGAAACAATTAAAAATTCAGTTATACATAGTACTGAAACCACCATAGGAAAAAAAAAGAGCTCTAAAAAGAAGAAATGGTTTGACAACGATTGTGAAAGAGTTTTAAAGTCAAGGAACTAGGCCCGACAACGAATGCTGCAAGATCCAAATGAGCAAAAAGCACAGAAATACAGGGAAGTCAGAAAAAAGGCAAAGAAAGCAATAAAAGCGAAAAAAAGAGCATACGAAGAAGGTATTCTTGAAGAACTAGTCAAATAGAAGGAACAATAGAACTAGACGTTTCTTCCAATAGGTTAAGGATATAAAAAACGGATTTAGACCCAGAGTTGGAACAGTAATAAAGAATGACGAAGGTAACCTTATTACAAATGAGGCTGAAGTGATAGAGACCTGGAGAAGATACTTTGACGAGCTACTGAATGTCCAGGCAAATGAAGCCCGGCCTGAATATACATACCTTACGGCCGAACCCATAGTAAAAGAACCTACAGTGGAAGAAGTGTCACGAGCTATTCAAAAACTTAAAAACAACAAAACCCCAGGAAACGACACTATACCGGAAGAATGTTTGAAAAAGGGAGGAAAAACCTGCTTTCTATCAAATCATCTGTCAAATATGGAAAGAAGAAAAAACACCAACCTCCTGGAAAGAAAGTGTGATAATACCAATACTTAAGAAGGGCGATAAAACGTGCTGCTCAAATTATAGGGGTATATCCCTTATTAACACAGGATATAAAGTCTTCTCTCTAATGATCTTAGAACGATTGACTGCGTGTGTGGAGTATCAAATAGGAGATTACCAGTGTGGATTTAGAAAAAACCGCTCAACTGTAGATCAGATATTCACGATTAGGCAATTAATGGAGAAATGTTCGGAATACAACAAAACATTGCACCAGCTATTTATAGATTTTAAACAAGCATACGATAGCATAATAAGAGTGGATTTGTGGAATGCCATGGCAGAACTGGGCATACCGAAGAAGCTAATTAACCTCACCAAAACATGTGTAGAGGGATCTACAAGTGCAGTAAGACTGGAAGGAAGATTGTCAACCTTCTTTACAATCAACAGTGGTCTTAAACAAGGCGATGCGCTATCTCCACTCCTCTTTAACGTCGCCTTAGAGAGCATCGTGCGAAAAACCAACACAAAAACGCTCCTCTTTAGAAATCAAGGTCCGCGCATCATATTGGCGTTCGCTGATGATATCGATATTGTAGGTAATACAACTACCAGTGTCAAGGAAGAGTTCTGTCTGGAAAATGCCGCAAAGAAAGTTGGCCTACGAATCAACGAAGAAAAAAGAAAATATATGGCTACAACAAGAACGGAACGGCGACACAGAATAGGACAGAACGTGACTATGGACCACTACAATTTTGAAAGGGTCCATCAGTTTAAATATTTGGGAGCTACGATCACCTCTGACAACAACATTACACAAGAGATTAATAACAGAATACAAGGAGGCAACCGCTGCTAGTATGGGCTGCAAAAGATAATGAAATCGAAAAATATATCCCGCCGCACGAAAATAAGAATATATCAAGTAGTTAAAAGATCGGTAATGACATATGCATGTGAAACATGGACGTTGACAAAATAAAATGAGAATAGACTGAAAATCACAGGAAGAAGAATGCTTAGAGGGATATACGGATCGGTCAGGGACAACACCACACAGCAATATAGAACGAGAACAAACAAGGAATTGGAGGAACTATACAACCAGCCAGATATAGTGAAAATAATAAAAGCAGAAAGATGAAGATGGGCCGGCTATGTTATGAGACAAGATCAACGTATCGTCAAGTTGGTATGGGAAGAGAACCCAGAAGAAAAGCGGCCGCTAGGAAGACCAAGGATGAGGTGGAGAGATAACGTTGCAGCAGACTTACAAACCCTAAACGTCGAATGCGCGGAGGAACTGATGATGGATCGCAGCAAGTGGAGGCAGATTGTGAAGTCAGCAAAGACCCGCCCCGGATTGTAATGCTAGAGAGAGAAAGAGAGACAATAAAGTTTCATAAAACTTTAGCTGACGGCATACACCGCAGTGACATACTGCTGAAATTTAGATTTAAGTTCACAAACTTAATTTTTAAATTGCTTTTGAAATATAATATTTCGATTTTTCATAGTTAGTTATTAAGTGATTTATTATGTTTAAAAGATCATCGAAACCAGCAGAATAAACAATACAAGACGTGTGAAAATAAAAATTAGACCCTCCTTTCTGGCGACTTGTTAAAGGCTTTTGATAGCGTGACATTTGATGTTTTATTACGAAAGTTGGAATCTTATAAGATTCAGAGAAGTATGAACCTGATCTTTCTTACTTATACGGCAGGTCATAGTACGTGACAGATGTAGATGGTGTATCTAGTAGCTGAGGTGTCCAGCTGGGAGTTCCCCAGGGGTCGATCCTTGGACCCACCCTTTTGTTAATTTATATGAATGACATTGGAATGGGCCGAAGTATCGATACCCTTATACTCCAGTCTTCCTATGAAAAAATTAATTGCAGATATCTGAAAGGTAGATGATAAAAAAGTACAACTAGATCAGCCCTGTTTTTTATGAATAACATCCAAATTCGGAAAATTCGATTTTCTGTCCGTAGAATTTTCCGGTTACATTTTAGAGAAAACTTGTCCAATAGAAAGTTGTGGGCATTGAAAAGACCTATAGTTTCATTTTTTATGCGTCAAAATCGATAAATAATTTATCGAGATAATGGCGAAAAACCATGTTAACGTTTGTAAGAAAGGCCGAAAGTGATATATAACCCCTTCATGATAAAGCCATTATGTGCCTTTATAACTGTGCCAAAGCTGGACCAAATCGATTTAGTAGTTTATGAATAATCTTAATTCTTTATCCTAGACACTGAATGTTCAAAAAATTGTCCTTGCCCAGAAGATGATTCTACAGATATTTGCATAAGTGGAATGGATTCTTTGAAATTCAAACTTCAAGCAAAGATGAAAAAACGATGGATTTAAAAAAAAAATTCAATAGGAAGACTGGAGTATTATGTATGCGGAAATCTAACATTCTGGTTACAGGAAGAGAAATTGTAAGTCATGTTTGCGATATGGGATTCTTTCTGGAGTTTGTTCACCTTTCACCTATGAAGTACTTTTATCACAGGAAAAAGCTGTTCGATAAATTGTCAAATGTATCTAGTATTTTTTCATATTAAAGTCATTTTAAGAAATTTAGAATTTTAACTCTACCAAGTTTGTTTATTTTTGAAATGTTTGTCTATGTTTATATAAATAAATCCTATTTTGCTCTTGTAAAAGATAAACGTCAAGTACATTCGCGTCAGGAAGATAAGTTACATATTTTCTAGAATAAGTATAATTTGAGTTTATATATCTTAATCACTTAGGGAATCAACTATTTTATAAGCTGTCAAATGACATAATAGTATCTCCATCTCTTAGTAATTTTAAAATAATATGGAAAAAATATTTACTGGAAAAATGTTTATATCTTGTGGATTCTTTTTAAAATTCATGGTAATAATTGAATATACTTGATGATCTGTAAGCTTGGTCATTTTTCTCCAATATAGGCTCAGGGGTGTATTTATATCGTAGTTTCTCTACCTGCAACAGTTTAAATTTCTCAGCCAACTCTAAATGGATGATTTTGGTGGCAGAATCTTTCCTAGTATTCCAATACGGCAAATGCTTGGTACCTTCCTATTATGTGCTGGATTATCTCGTCGGCATTAGTCGTTCTGTATCGAGGAATCTCTGATTATGTGTTTCCCCTAGTTTCTCATTGGGATGACCTGATCTTGGATAACTAGTTCAGGTTTTAGTTCAGGTAACATTTGCCCCTACGTCAACCAATAGTTCAGCCCTAACTCGTAGACACTTTTCTGATTGATCTCACTTGAGTGTCATCCATAAAGGGGCTTGTGTAGCTTGGCCTGAAGAGGAACTCTATGCAAAGCATGCATAGATGTTAAGTGCCTTAAATATTTTTTTATTGTTTAAGCTGGTTCGCAGTACCTGCCTCGCCCGTCTTATAAACTCGTTAGTTCTACCTCCATAGCCTCAATGGTTTGACAGTTCTGCATCTCAAATGTAGCCAGTTGCATATTCCCTCTAGTTATGTTTAAGATGCAGCATTCCAATTCCAATATCCCGGAAATCTCCTTCACAATTTTGAGCATTTTTTCCAGCTGATTTCTGGTAGGAGCCGTCCATAAACAGAAAATGATTTAGTCTTATCATCTCTTCACGATTGTTTTTATACTGAAGCCTCATCTGGTGGAATTTAAAAGATGTAACAGTGGATTTATGGCAATGCAAAACCATAATGAGCTTAATGAATCTCCTTGAAATATTTCCCTTCGTATTGGGATTGTGTCAGTCTCGATGTTGTTGCTGGAAGGTATTTGCATTTATATCCTGGTTCTCCAAGTTGACACAAGGTGTTCTAATTATGATTTACAAGCCAAACGGCTTCGCACTCCCTCCAGGGATTATTCACTCATACCAGGCATACAAAGACACCAAAAGTATGAAGGTCTGTGGGAACGCTTTCCATGTTATCGGGTCCTAGGTGACGTTGTCTGCTGCATTTCCCACGAACTTTCGGACGGTTCTCGCGGTTGTAAGGAGAACTGTTTTCTGCATAGGTTTATACAGATGCTCACTAAGGCCCAGTCCCTTGATGTTCTGCAGGAGATTCTTTAGTATCACTCCAGTGGTTGACAGTATTATGGGAATTATTTGGACGCTGTTCACTGCCCATTGTTTTCGGATTTGGACCTCCAGACCTCTGTATTTGGCGATTTTCTCGTTGTATTTTGACCTTAGGTTGTTATTGTTACTCGCTGAGTAACGAGACGAACCGCACTTGAAAACGCCGTGAAAATCTACTATATATATATATATATATATATATATATATATATATATATAGGTGAAAGAAAAATTCCGAATATTTTAAAAACAATTAAAATTTCCAAATCAAGATTTCTACGAACTATACATAACTAACGTTTTAGTAAAGGTAATATTTTTACCCCTGCAGAAAAAATTAGTGATAGAAATTTAGAGGAAAATCGCATCAATGAACTCAAAAAATGATATGACTTGTAAGCAACTTATTGAAGAGATTAAATAAAAAAAAGTGACATAATTTTTAAAACCTATTGAACAATACGCTATCAACGAGGTAAGGGAAAAAATATAATCCGAACTTCACATACGAAGAGATAACCTAGTTCGGTGTAATTTTGCTTCACATCTTTATTTGAGTTAACTGAAAAAATATCTCTGCAAAATTTCTGCTCAAGCGGAGAAAAACTGATAAAGGTACAAAGCTAAAAAGAACCAAACTAAAATATTATTAACATTTATTAACCATCAATTTATTCAAAAGGTGCATTAACCACATGCAATAAACTAACTTCCTTTCCGCGCAACAAACAATTTCCCCAACGTATATCGAAGAAAACAATATATCATCCTTTATCGTCCTCATTTGCAAATGTAATACTTAGAAACCAGCGTTGTAAACATGTAGAAAAACGTAACAACAACGCCAGGTCGAAAATTCAACAACAAGCTTTCTAAAATATTAATTAAAATACAAATTAGCACGTTTAGGGTACATGAAAATTCATAAACATCTTTAAAATCAGATAAGCAAAAAACGATATTTGATAATAAATTCTAAACCGCCAGGAAATAATTAAATTTCTGGGAAATTGAAATACCCCGGGCCAACAGGGTGAAAATGTTATTATAAAACTTATCTGCCTATCCGCTCATACCACAGGCATAATTTTGTGAAAACTGTACGCAGCAACACGGGAATGTAATTGCAAATTCGAAAGAGGCACTGTGCGCATGCCCAGTTAGATACAATCAATAACTTCCACCTAGATCCTGGGGGTTGGTTGCGACGTTGTCACGTTTGCCGCGTGTAGTTTTATGGATTCAAAAGCGAAAGTGGTTGGGGTAGTAGTTGCGAGTTTAAAATTTATGTCAACATCGAGGTTTTTATGTCTGGATTTATTTCTGATATAAAGGAAATATTTTTTGAGCATTATGTCGTTTTTACCTTTTTTGAGTTATTTAGGAAGTTGGAGAATATAAACAAAAGTTTCTAACAGTTTTTATATGTTTTATTTATAAATCTTGCCTATAAAAAGATGTCGTTATGATAACACCCCGGATTAATAATGTGTAATAATGAAAACTCACCTGAAACGCAATTAAGGCTATAGATAAATCAATCTCATCAGGTCAGGTTACATATTGATTTTTTTTTAATTATTCTAAATTAATTCAAATTCTTTATTCATGCTATTAACAACTTAAAGTTGTTTTACGCATGTCCAAAAAGAAAATTGATACAATAACAAAATTGTTAATACAAAATATCAACATCACATAATCAATAAAATAACAGTAGTACAAAATTATATTGGTCATTGTCACAATATCAATTTGTCATAACATTAAAACATTTTTGTCTGACTTTATAAAATCTTCTATGCTATAAGAAAGGCCCCATCAAAAATCACTTCACCTTCCTTAGAAATAAATTTATTGGCTGAATTCGGCATTCAGAAGGAAGCTCATTTAAAAATACTGGGCCATAATATACTCCATATTAAACAGACTTTCGTCAGTAACAAAAATGCAACATTGTTTTTTTTACTGGAATGTATGGCGGACCAAAAATGATCACGATTGTCGGTTTTTTGAGTTTATCTCGAAAAGTAAAAGTTCTATCGATAAATATTTCAAACAAAAGTTGTATTAAGCTTTCTATTTAGTTTCATATAAGTTGTTTAAAATGTTCACTTTCCTTATGGTGCGGTGTACTTGACTGCTTTGTACTGACAAGAACCAATGAGTTCGAAACCGGTCTATAGATGGAGGTACCCTACCAATGGGAAAAGTTTCCCGCTTCTTCTGGTAGTTTCTTGCAATCTGAAGTAACGCTTTTGATTCCTAACTAGAACAAAGCACGACGGTCCTTATAAGGCTTTTTCAGTTCAGTTGGTTTCTTTTAAATATCAACTTAAATTATACAGAATGTTTCAAAAATATTTCGCGAAATCTTTCTTTTTAAATTGACGAGATATTCATGAAATATTTCTGGAAACATTTCTAAAAACTTGTCTCAGCTTTTCTAGAAGTATTATGTAGCTCGCAATAAAGTTGGCTAAACCTTCTATAAATATTTCAGGAAACGTTTATTATAATTTGTCATATATGTAAATTCTTCTTTCAGGCATAGAATATGAAATATATATATATATATATATATATATATATATATATATATACATTTATTTATTATAATATTTGATTAAGCTTTCATGAAATATTCTCGAAACTTTTTGGGAATCATTTCAGAAATATTTACTTGTGTGGCATATCGTCATTTGTGAAACGTTTCTGGAACTTTTCTGAAACATTTCATCTTATGTAGGTAGTTAATTTCATTTCTACTATGTTGAACATCTTTACACAACCTTTTGGAAAAATGATCCTTAAAACTTTTCTTATTAATCCAAAAACCCGCTCTGCATGATGATGCAGGCTACCAGACCATAGCTGCAGCAAATATGGAGTGATAAGAGGTTACTAAAGTATCCCGTGGTACAGCTTCAAATAAAGGTCTTATACAAATATATTTTTGGTTAATTTTCTACATACTATTTTCACGTGACTTTCTCAAGTAAGCATGGGATCCAAACTAAAATCATCGTTAAACCATGTTTCAGCCAGAGAATGGACAGAATCCATGTTTTACCTTCTCGTAACCAAGAATACTGTTTCATCCGCAAACAGAAGGGTATCGACACCCAAGCCCACTCAAATGTCATTCATATAGATTTAAAAAAGTGAGTCCAAACATCGATCCCTGAGGAACACCACACTTCACACCCCTGGTACTAGATACACCTGTCACATAATATGACTTATCGTGCAAGTAAGAAGCAATCAGGTTCTTACTTTTTTTCTGAAAGCGATAAAACTCTAGCTTCCAGAAGTCTTTTGCAAGTCGCAAAAATAGACCCAATCACCTTCTCATACTCCGGTCCCTCAATAGTTTTATTTACAATAAAAATTAAAGCATCAGTAGTCGACTTTTGTGAGCTAAAACCAAATTGATTGAAGTGATATATGTTGTGATTTTCAAAGTGGAATATTATTTGTTTATTTAGATCTTCTTATAGACTTTTGATATTATTGAAAGTAAGGAAATGGGCCTTAAGTTACTAAGGTCATCTAGATCTGATTTTTTAATGAGCAACCCTATCGTTTATTGATTAATCCACTTAAAGGTGATATAATAAGATTCTTGACAGATTTAATTATTTTTGCTATTAAACTATAACAGTGTGTCTCCTTGTTTTTTAACTGGTGTGTTATGCCTCGCAGTTCTATACTAGGAACTTTCTTAAAATCGAAATTAGGAATATTAGAGTATTTTTTTTAAGTCAAACTTAATGATATTTTGGGTAAGATTTCTTCCAATGTAAATAAAAAAATTATTAACTTCATCTACATTAAAATTTGTTTTTGACTTGTATTGCTTTTATTATTTTACTTTATAATATTCCAACAAGATTTTTGTTTGTTGTCACTATCTAGGATATATTTTTTATATAATTTAATTTAGACTCATTTATTCATTTTCAATAATACCTACGATACTCATTTCTCACTTGCAGCCGTTTAGAATCGCCCACAAGATGATATAATTCGAAGAGAAAGCATTACTCTTAGACCCTAAGCACACAACTTCATATTTTTTATGAACTAATGGCTTTGTTTTTGTAGCCACTTTCCTCTTATAGCCACTGCTCTCAATATTCCTCTGAAGAAATTTGCATGGTTGGTTCTCATCTACCCTGCAAACTCTTCTCAAAGTTTACTATTTCCTGGTAAAAACTAATTAATATTTATCACTAATTAAGCCTACATTTTCCAGAAATAAACTGACATGGGAGTATAGAAAATGGATTTTCAATGACATATTGCGTCCTAGTTTATGATAGGCATCCTGCATTATTTATATTTTTTCATGGAATTCTGGTGACTTATAGTTATGACACAAACAAAAGTAAACCATATCTTTTTTTCTGTGGAATTAAAACTGGATAAAAAAGATTGATCATCGATTAATTTTCTTGTATTAGGCTCTACAAAAGTTCCTTTTATAATTTTTGCACCACTCAGCGTAAGATTTTTGTTTTGTGAAAAACGAAAATTCTTGATTAAACCGAGTTTGATATACAGGGCGGTAAAGTGATTTTCTAAGGTGACCGCAATAATAAACAACAATATTTTGTATAGCCGGTTTGCAATCCTACATTCAAAGTCACTAGTTCTAAATCGGCACATATTTGTCATTTAAATGCTATATATTTGATCTTGTCCAGAACAAGTTTTACAATACCATAAATTGCTGTTAAGTGAAAACCGTAAGGTGTAGGTAAACATGGAAATATATTACTGTTAAAGAGTAAGACTATCTTTAGACCTAATTCGGATCCATCGATAAATAATTTTCACTCTTTTGGTGAATGGTGGTGGCCTAGTGCGAACATTAAAGTATCAATATTGTTACCGGAAACTAAACCTCCTCTTTTGAAGAGAAAATAGTTAATGAATGTAACCCTCTCGATATATTGTAATTTTAACATTAGGCCGCAAAAAATTGCACTGTTTTAATTGCGATTCAAATTTTTTTTTGATAAAATTTAAATGTCTGATAAGGTCGTTTAGCTCTGATTCACTAATCAATATGATTCTATAAAAATTTTGAACTACCTTTCCCATAGAAGGGCCAGGTTCATCGCTATCTTCTTCCCAATAACTCGTTGAACTTAATTAACTTGAAGATTATTTTAATATAGGACTATCGGGGGAATGTGGTAACAAAATTGAAACTGATAATACATAAGCATATTTCATTGAACTTGTTTTTTTAGAAAAACCCTTCATATTTGTAAGACATAAGTAACAGTGGTAAATGTGGTCCTTCAGTTCACGCAACTGCACTGGTACACCAAATGGCACTTCTTTTATAGTACTGTTGTACCCATCCATTAAATATTTATAACATTTCATACATACACTCATAATTTATCTTAATTCCAGTCTTAATAACATTAGCTTGAATATTAGGTTTTTTGGCTTTTAAGAGTGAGTTGACCACAACAGAATACCATTTATATAAGTTTTAAAATGTAATATCGAAATATTTTTTGTTTGATGTACCAGGTATACCTAATACAAATTAGTATTCGGGAATTAAAGAATTGAATTTTTTAATATTACATAGCGTAATATTTTTGATTATGCCTCATACAAACCGCAGGACTTGATATAAGCCTTCGATAAGCACAAATATGTAGAAACTCAACCTCTAAGAAGACGAAGAAGTTTTTTTTTCAATTTTTATCTTATTGTGTCAAGATTGAAGATGCAAAATTTGATATGAGGTAATAAATACATATATAGTCAACAAAAATTAAACTCGCACAATCGCCAATATAAATAAAAGACAAAAATAAACTGAAGTATTAACTCTGAGATAATCAAAACTAATGATATAAAAATGTGAAAATATGTTTAATGAAAATCCACATAAATTAATAAAACTTTGTTTGCAATGAAACTCGTGCAATTGTCCAAAAACAATTTAATAATTCACCCAGGTCTATATTTTGTGAGCAGTTCTTTGTTTCACATTCCCTTATCCGTTTTTTCTAGATCGAAATAATTTTTTTACAATATCTAGAAATGTCGTAAGATGATTGTAACTGGAAACATCGTGTTGCCTTATGTCTCCCTTCAATTGATGCAATAAGTTTCCTATTGCATTACAAATCAGGAATCTGCAGCGGTGCTTCAATAACTTCAGTGTTGAATTTTCTCATCTTTATGCTCAGGATCATTAAAATTTAACCCCCTAATTCACTAACATGATCTAGCTTTAAAACCTTTCTAAATTGGTAGCGGATGATTTAAACTTAAAAGAGAAATAATAAGTCAAGCAAGTATTAAACACTAAAAACAAGATTTTATTTTTCACCTTGGTGTTAAAAATCATCTTACCAAGATTTTTGCAGGGTATGAATTTTTTAAAAATATTTTGTATTTAAATAAATAATAAATATTAGTGTGTGAGCAACAAAAAAATTTATTTGGATTTCTTTCATGGAGTTAAGTAACACATACTGTAATTTTCCATGTGTTCAATACAGGCGCGGATCCAAGGGTGAGCGGTGGGGGCAATTGCCTTCCCCCCCAAAGGCTTCGAATTCAGGAAAAACACCCGCCTGTCTACTGCAGTAAAACGTTAAATTGCTGACTGTCAACTCACTTTTGCTTGATTTCGATCTTTTCTTTGATCTTGTGATATCGCCTCCCCCCACCAAAGAGAGAAGCTACATTCGCCCCTAGTTTAATATTGAAAGTGTGAAAAATGATCAACTGTTTCTTACACGATTATGTGATTTAAAACTAAACAGATTTTCATATAGTTTTCACTCATATACAGTACTTGCCAAGGCTGCAACTACACTTTTGAATATTATTTCGTGCCAATCGTACTCTGACTACTAGATAATAAAACCAATCGATAAAACAAATAAATAAGTGCGTTTATGACCAAAATACTATTAGGATACTAACTGTGATATTTTGTTATGTTTTCCATTTTGGACTAGGATATAAACAATTAAAACCACAAAATTATGTTTTTTTTTCATTTTTTGCGTGTAAAATCAAAACTAATGAAGCAATGCAATGGGGTAAAGAGATGAATTGTAGAGAATAAAAATGTCAACAAAATGAGCTCTGGATCGATTCAATCGAATTATTAATAACGGAGAAAATAAAGGGAAAAATCTGAAAAACTCGGTGTTTTTCAAAAATTCATGTCTCCATTATTTTTTCAGTTGTAGCGCTGGCTCTTCGCGAAATAATAATAATTTATAGATATTTTATGCGTACCAAAATCATGTACTGTCAGTTTATTAGTTTTTGCACATTTGCCACTTGAAATTTCATCTCACTTCGATGCGTCATAAATAGGCCGATTTTAATTTTGTAAAAAGGTTTTGAAAGTGAAGTATCATTCTACTAGCCTATATTTTCATTTTGCATCAAAAGATCTGCGAAATACATAAAAAATGCTAGCAAACATGACCGAAAACGGCCGAACAGCGCGTAAAAATAGAAAAAAAGTGGGGGCAACCCGATTGCCTTAGGGAGTCGTATGTAATATACATAAACATAAGATTTCAAACGATAATTGTGCAAAAAAGTACAACGACTGGTTTTGGCATGCATTAAGTACATATAAATGACTGTTATTTTGCGAAAAGCCATCGCTATCACTTGAAACATGATGAAGATAAGAATTTTTGAAAAAAAGACCTAAAATTTTCGATTTTTCCTGTTTTTCTCCTTTATTAATGATCCGATAGAATCAATATAAGACTTATTTTGTTAGTATTTTTTATTCTCTACAATTTATCCATTTACGCTATCGAGATTGCTTCGTTAGTTTTGATTTTATAGGCAAAAAACAAAAAAAAAGCATTTTTTTTAAATTTTAATTGTTTACAAGTGAATGGATCCGTATTTTTGTTACGGAAAGAACTCTCTTGATTGGCCTAAATTTCTTTCTGCAATCCAACACCAGTCATCGCAAAATCCTGCTGGTAAAAGCTCCATAAGAATTCTAGATTTCAATTCACAATTTCGACAATTAAAAAGATTAGTCTGCATTAGAAAGAAATCGACCAAAATTCAGAATTTTCATTGTTTTTGTACGTGTATTGCATAAGTTTCTTTGTTTAAAAAATGTTAGTAGTTCAATAGAAAAATATAATGCAATAACTTATAAGTTATTAAAGATAATTGGTCAAGAGATAAATGTAATACAATAACTTATCAACCTTCTTATATGATAAACTTTAGACAATGAGATTAAATTTTAATGATTTTTTGTTGATACGAATACGTAAAACACTTTAAAATTTATCTTGTAACTTTTAATATTTTAATTTTTATCTCTGAATGATATTTACATTTTTACGGACAAAACGATTAACTACTTATTATTTACTTCAAGTATTGAAATTTTTGGTTTAACATAATTTACTGCAATAATATTATATTAAATCAAAGACGCTTGGTTTTCTTTATTCCCATACGCAGAAGCATTCTTTCTCAGTTCGCATATTCATTTTAATTTATCAAACTTAATGTGTTTTCCAGTTCAATAATTCAATGCTAAACACCACTAAAATCAGACCACAAAACGCGGCAACAGCGCTTGAATTTAGCTGAAATGCGCATCGCACTGAGGGTTGCTTTCGCTTTTGTTGATAATGCATAACTCTCGCTTTCGCTTACGCTCAGCTTTTGCTCTCTACGGATTAAAATTTAATGTTGAGAGGTTTTTGCTTTAAAATAAATAGAGAAAAGCCTGCAAATACGGTTAAAAATTTTATTAGAGCATTCTGAATGTAAAAAAAGGAAAAATGGACGTTGGTCTTTTTTGGTAACACAGATTTTGTACATTGTTAAAATTTAATGGTGTTTTTTCTTGAATTTCACTGCAAATTCATAAATATTAATAAAGATAGACTAAACCATAACGACTTAAAACGCAAAAAGAAAACAATTTTCCCGACGTTGGACAATTATTACTACAATATCAACCATTTATGATTGAATTTCATATTAGAGGTGACAACTCTATCTCTAACATCCTCCATCTCAGCTTCGCTTGGGAGTCATCTGATTTTCTAACAGTATAGGGAGAGAGACTGGAAAGTCTTTAAAATTTGGCAATTTACTAAAGTCGATGGATGATGCAATTCGGCTAAAATATTTTCAAGATGGTGGCACTTCCGGTTATGCCGGAAGTTGATGCCGTTGATATATATATATATATATATATATATATATATATATATATATATATATATATATATATATATATATATATATATATATATATATATATATTTATTTTCTTGATTCTTGAACCATAGATTATATCATTTTTCTTAATTTTGTATTTTCTTGGGTTTAGGTTCTATAATTAATAAAACACAAAACGGTTGACGTTTCGCCCTTTATTCAAGGCATTTTCAAAATTTTTTCCTAAAAAAATATATAATTAAAATACATCACATAAAAAACATATTTTACCATTTTGGAAAACAAATAAGACACTTAAAAACAGTAGTCAAAAACTTTAAAACATTTTAAAAATATTTAATTTTACCAGTACATACCTTGACATTTTGCTGTTCTGTTTCTAAATAAACTTTAAATTTTCATGGTTTACTGAGGATACGTGGAATGCGAATGTGTTTTATTTTTTTAATATTTTTTATATTTTACAATGCATAAAAACACAAATAAGGTATATGTTTGGTTTTATGTTTAAGAGGATATTCTATTTTTGATTCTTATTTGACCGGATCGAATACTTAATAGTTTTGTTTAAATTAGGTTTGCGTAAATGTGGCTCAAATTTCCCATATCTGTTCTGTCGTTAACAGTGTTTTTATCTTTTTTAATTTCAATAATTTCCTTTATCTGTAATTTTTGGTAATTCATATCTTTGTTTTTTATAATGGTACTGTTATAATCAAAAGTGTGTTTTTTGTCCTGTGTGTGTTTGTTTAACGCTGTTGAGGCGTTTTTTGTATATTTATGGCCATTTAATCTGTTCTTCAGTAATTGGCTCGTCATGCCTATATATTTTTTGGGACAATTTGTGCAAGGGATCGAATATATTATATTTGATTTATTCATGAGAGGAGTTTTACTTTTTAAATTTGTGAACAATGTATTTAATTTATTATGTGACCTGTGGCATACGATAATATGATTTTTTAAAATGTAGTTTATTTTTTCTGACAGCTCACTAGTGTACGGTAATGCCACATATTTTTGTTGTTTATGTTCTATGTTTTTTGTTTTTACGTTATTATAAAACTTATATGTTCGTTTATCAATTATTTTGGTGATAGTCTTTTCGTTGAAATTACAGCAGAAATATGTGGCATTACCTTACACTAGTGAGTTGTCAGAAAAAATAAAATACATTTTAAAAAAGCATGATATTATCGTATGCCACAGGTCACATAATAAATTAAATACATTATTCACAAATTTAAAAAGTAAAACTCCTCTAATGAATAAATCAAATATAATATATTCGATCCCTTGCACAAATTGTCCCAAAAAATATATAGGCATGACGAGCCAATTACTGAAGAACAGATTAAATGGCCATAAATATACAAAAAACGCCTCAACAGCGTTAAACAAACACACACAGGACGAAAAACACACTTTTGATTATAACAGTACCATTATAAAAAACAAAGATATGAATTACCAAAAATTACAGATAAAGGAAATGATTGAAATTAAAAAAGATAAAAACACTGTTAACGACAGAACAGATATGGGAAATTTGAGCCACATTTACGCAAACCTAATTTAAACAAAACTATTAAGTATTCGATCCGGTCAAATAAGAATCAAAAATAGAATATCCTCTTAAACATAAAACCAAACATATACCTTATTTGTTTTTTTATATATTGTAAAATAAAAAATATTAAAAAAATAAAACACATTCGCATTCCACGTATCCTCAGTAAACGATGAAAATTTAAAGTTTATTTAGAAACAGAGCAGCAAAATGTCAAGGTATGTACTGGTAAAATTAAATATTTTTAAAATGTTTTAAAGTTTTTGACTACTGTTTTTAAGTGTCTTGTTTGTTTTCCAAAATGGTAAAATATGTTTTTTATGTGATGTATTTTAATTATATATTTTTTTAGGAAAAAATTTTGAAAATGCCTTGAATAAAGGGCGAAACGTCAATCGTTTTGTGTTTTATTAATTATAGAACCTAAACCCAAGAAAATACAAAATTAAGAAAAATGATATATATATATATATATATATATATATATATATATATATATATATATATATATATATATATATAAAGTCGCAATGGGTTAACTTTTAACAGTAATGTTTAAAGTAATTAAATTTCAATACCAAAACCATTTAACAATAGAATTCGTCCTTAGAAATTCGGAGGAAAATTTAAAATAATTTAATAATAAATAGCAAAAATTACCTTAATAATTAAAATGCGATTTTAGATTAAAATATTATTAAATGCACTTAAACAAATGCGTCAAATCACGTTCTCCACAATTTTTTTTTTGTTTCTTAAAAAAAACTATATTTTTCAAATTCGGTTGGTGCCCAGCTACTTCAGAATGAACTATTAGCATGATTTTTGAATCTTAGACCCTGAAATTAATTTGTTTTTCATATTGGGTTCCATATGTATTGCCGCTGCTTTAGACCGTTTTATATGGTGTTGTTCATCCCAGACATGTTCTGCAATACCTGATCTATACCGTTCCCCTTTTTATGTGTGAGTTTTATGTTCCCTAATTCTAACTTCTAGTGGTCGTTTGGTTTCTCCAATATACATTTCACCACACTCACATGGAACTTTGTAAACACATTCTTTCTTATCGGTAGTTTTAGGTTTTGTTTTTGTTAAATGAGCTCTAACGATATTTCCTGATTTAAAGACTGTTCTTATATTATAACTGCTGGCAATTCGTCTTATTTTCTCCTAAGTTCCCTTACTGTCCGGAATTGTGAAGTAGAAATGTGTTTCTTGCTATCCAGTGATCGTTGTTCTAAAATTATTTATAACATCGTCAATTAATTTTAAAGGATAACCATTCTGATATAAATCGGATTTAATATTTGTCACCTCTTTTTTCAAAGAATCGGCATTATTGTATATAGATATAGCGCAATTATAGAGGTTACGTATAATTCTCCGTTTTGTTACAACAGAATGATTAGAATTATGGTTAAGATATCATCAAACAAGAACGCTACCCAACCACGGAAACCCTGACACAAGAACAAATCAACTATCAAAATGAATTAGAAAAAAGGCTAACACCAATAGAGACAATAAACCAAATGCAAATAAATGAACTAGCCACGAAAATAAAAGAAACCATAAACACATCGGTTAAAAAAGTCTGCTCAAAATCAAAAATAATAAAGACCTCCAAACTACAACCAAATACCTTGAGACTTCTCAAAGAAAGACGAGAAAGGACAGATCGAACAACAGTCAATTTCAAAACTCTAAACAAGAAAGTGAAAAAGGAAATTAGAAAAGACAATAGAAATTACACCAATAAACTAATAAAAGACACAATAAGTGAAAACTGCAACATGAAAAACTCAAACAAGAATAATAAAAATAAAAAACGCGAAAAACGAGACCGTCCAGGACGAAAAGGAAATAAGCAGAGCCATAGAAGAATTCTACACCAAGCTATACTCGCCACACGCACAACAAGAGCAACAACGAACAAAAAGAACCATACTCAACATAGGCTCAGAGGAAATTCCAGAAGTAACAAACTCAGAGATAAAAATAGCACTAAATAAATTAAAGAACAATAAATGTGCAGGAGAAGACAAAATTGCAGTAGAGATGCTGAAAATTGGCAACAGAAAAATAGAAAAAATATTGAAGATTCTATTTAATAAAATAATTGAAGAGGGAAAAATTCCACAGGATTGGTATAACTCCGAAGTAATCTTAATATTTAAAAAGGGAGACAATACAAATATTGAAAACTACCGACCAATATCCATACTATCACACACCTACAAGTTGTTAACCTAAATCATAACCAACCGCATAACAAACCGATTTTTACCAACCTGTCGAACAAGCTGGATTCGGAAAACACTTTAACACCACAGATCATCTACACACCATAAGAATACTAATTGAGAAGTGCACCGAATATAACGTACCACTCCATATGGTTTTTGTGGATTTCCAGAAGGCATTCGACTCCGTCGAAATATGGGCAGTATTACAATCCTTAGAAAACGCAAGAATCGATTCAAGATATGGAAAATACATAAACATCATAAAGAACATATACGAAAATGCAACCATTCAAATAAAAATAGACGACAAGACGAAAACGAACCCCATAAAACTACAAAGGGGAGTGAGACAAGGGGACACTATCTCGCCAAAACTGTTCACCCTAGTCCTAGAGGACATTTTTAAGGAACTTAAATGGGACATCAAAGGTATAAACATCGATGGAATATACTTGAACCATCTCAGATTTGCTGATGACATAATCTTAATAGTAAGTAATCTCCAGGAATTTAACGAAATGCTACAACAGCTAAATGACGTATCCGCATCTGTAGGCCTTAAAATGAACTACAACAAAACAGAAATAATAAGCCACGAGCAGGCAAACATAACAATACAGAACCAGAGGATAGAAAACGTCGAACACTATGTATACTTGGGTTATGACATCAGACTAGGGAAATCAAACCAGGAAGCTGAAATAAAAAGAACACAGCTGACCTGGGCCGCTTTCGGTAAACTTGCATACATCCTGAAAAATAATTCAATTCCCATAAATCTAAAAAGAAAAGTATACGACACATGCATTTTACCGGTGTGTACGTATGGATTAGAGACTATGTCCCTCACCAAAAAGTCCGCTAAAAAATTAGAAACAGTCCAAAGAGCGATGGAAAGAAACAATGTTGGAATATCATTAAGAGACAGGATTAGAAACACTTACTTAATTGTAGGTCGAATTGTGTTAGATGTTTCAAGAAATCATTGCTCTTCCATACTATAAATGTATCATCGCATATATTAACATTAAGAGGATTTAACAAAAAGAGGATTTAAAAACTTATTTTTATCGGTAAATATTATTAAATATTGTTGACATATTCAAAATAACAATAATAATAATTTAGGCAACCAGAAATTCATACTTTTATGTATTCAGACTCGACATACCGATTAGCATATGATACTCGTTTAAATAGTGCAGTTAGAAAAGGATAGCATAAAATCGGTATGTCTGTACCAAGAAATGAAGTATCTACAGTTTATCAACATTTTTTCAACTATAAATAAAAATATTATTTCGTTATTTAGCGTTCAAACAACAGGGCTCTAGTTCTGATGTTATGAAAATTCTACAGGAGTATGTTCGAAGATATCCGATGATGAAATCCATATTTAGACAGGCTAAAGCAGAAAATAAATGTGTACAAATTGGGGTGCGTTCAATCCAGTAGTTTTTTATTTATCTCGGAATAACACAAAATCCTTTTTCTCATTATATAGTATTATAGATTGTAAACAATTTAGAACTGCTAAACCAGATAATTTATCAGTAACTGGTAAAACACATCATAATAAGTCTGTTTTCAAAAAACTTACAAATGACTTTATATTTATCAAGCTTTCTCCCATAGGGACTTTTGCTTTTAATCATTTTATTTTCTTTAATAAATCTGGAGTCTGGAATTAAAATTTTTATCAAGTTATCAACTGGAGTTAATTGATTTTAAATTTCAAAGTTTTAATCATGTAAGTTACTTTAAAGATGTTTTAAGTTGTTATATTTATTTTCTCGTGGATTTATAAAGTTAAGGCAAAAATAGTCTAGTGTAGATTAAAAAAAAGGAAGCCAAGTAAACATGCAGATTAAACAAATAGTACAAGTTGGCAATTTTGGAGTTTTGTTATCTTACTAAGGAATGGAGCCCTGGATATTTCAAAATTGATAGAAGTATTTTTTTTAAACGAAAGAATAAACGTAAAGCAATCTCTAAAATAGAGATGTAAAGTGCTTTATAATTTCAAGTCTAATTATGTTAAAATGAAAAGAGACTTTAGTGTTAAGAAGATAAGGATAGGATGGAAGTACAAAACAAATACAGCTTGGGTTAAATAGGACGTTATTTCATGTTATGAAAACTATATAAATTATAGTCACGTAATAATTGATATTTATTTTCTCTTCATAAGAAATAATTCTGTATATAGTATACATATATATATATATATATATATATATATATATATATATATATATATATATATATATATATACATATATATATTATTTGTTTGTTTTTCTTGGGATTATGGTCCGTTAAAAATGGAATTAAAATGTAATGGTGGTGTTGTATTTTCTGTATATTACATTTTTTTTAAAACATTACCTTCGGCAGAATGTGTGTAGCTAAAAAAACAAAGTATTTGATTGATTTTACTATCAAATTATTTACATGTTATGTATTTACCTTGAAACAATAATTCAGGAACAACACTGCACTCACATGTACACATTTATTTAAAAATTATGTTCTATTGAAAATTTAATTTTCGCGAGAGTCACAGAGTTCAAGATGACCACGTGTGTGATCTTGAAATTAAGATGGTACTGAGAGAACAGCTGATATTTTTTTGTCGATAATGAGAGTGGTTTTGGCTATTGTGGGTTAAAAGTGTCTAGTCCGAAAATGCAATGCGTTTTTAGTTTTAGATTTTTAATTTTTTTGGTTGTTATTTTATAATGTTATTATATATTTTGCTAAGTTGTTTGGCATCTACCTTAGCATTTACTGCATGTTTGTTTTTCTATATTTCTATAATTTCTAGGATTTCTCATTTTTTTTTGTATGGTTTTCCGTTTTTAAGATTTTTACCTTTTCAGAGTTAAAGGAGCGGCGATTTTCCGTGCTGTATGTTGTTAAAGCCGTTTTATTTTTTTTTATCGTATTTGTGCCCATTTAATCGATTTTTTAGATGTTGGCTTGTTTGGCCTATATATTCGCCTTTGCAGTCTTTGCATGGGATACTGTAGACGACATGTGTTTTTTATCTTTTGGTATTTCCGATTTAAGTTTACTGTAATAATTTTTTAGGAGGTTGTGACCCTTATGGTTGACCGTTACGTCATATTTCTTGAACGTATTTTGGAGTTTTTCAGAGAGTTTCGGAATGTATGGAAGTAATTCGTGTTTCTGTTTTGATTTCGTATTTGGTGAATTTTCGTTATAAAATTTGTAAATTCTTTTTTTAAAAAGATTATTGACCAGGTTTTCGGCTTTAACAACACACAGCACGGAAAATCGCTACTCCTTTAACTTTAAAAAGGTAGAAATGTTAAAAACGGAAGACCATACAAAAAAACGAGAAATCCTAGAAATGATAGAAATACAAAAAAACAAACATACAGTAAATGCTAAGGCAGATACCAAGCAACGTAGCAAAATATATAATAACATTATAAAATAACAACCGAAAAAATTAAAATTCTAAAACAAAAAACGCATTGCATTTTCGGATTAGACCCTTTTAACCCACAATAGCCAAAACAATCCTCATTACCTACAAAAAAATACCATCTGTTCTCTCGGTACCATCTTAACTTCAAGATGACACTCGTGGTCATCTTGAACTCTGTGAATCTCGCGAAAATTAAATTTTCAATAGAACATAATTTTTAAATAAATGTGTACATGTGAGTGCAGTGTTGTTCCTGAATCATTGCTCAAGGTAAATACATAACATGTAAATAATTTGATAGTAAAATCAATCAAATACTTTGTTTTTTTTAGCTACACACATTCTGACGAAGGTAAAAAAATTACCGAAACGTTAATGTTTTAAAAAAATGTAATATACAGAAAATTCAACACCACCATTACATATATATATATATATATATATATATGTATATATATATATATATATATAATAGGGGCGGATCCAGCCTCTCTCTTTAGGGGGGGGGGGGGGGCGGTGATATCACAAAAGTACAGTATGGCAAGAAAAACAAGTTGTCAACGGGGAGGGGGGAGTTGCAAACAGCATACTCATTCCTAATATAAAAGACAGAATGGGTTCTATTTTCTCATTTCTATTAACTCAAAGCTCTTGGGAGGGGGAGGGGGCGATCGCAAGTATGCACATTCATATACTCTATTCAAGAACTAGAGAAAGCAATAAAACGGTTACCGAAACCTCCAACGTATCTGCTCCAGTGCCGCTGGTAACTGAGAACTGCCGTAAATCTAATTATATTTCATTATATTTAAATATATTTTATAAATTTACTGCAACATAAAAATTCTGATAGTATAATTTAATTTCTGTCAGTGAGCAAAGTACACCTTACAATGTGTCCTTTGTAATTTATCTTGTTTGCGCTTGTTTTTATATATTAATTAAGATTAGTGAGATACCCAAAAGATATGGCTTTCACCTCTACATTTATTCGAAAATCGTTAAACCAAGGCATTTTTTTTTCAACGAAAAACTTATTACGATGAATGTTTGTGATGCCTTAAGATATCAATATCTAGATAATAATGTTAAAAGCTCTATTGAGATGTGTTCCAACATGACAGGAGTTGGAAAATCTATTATGTACCGAATACTGAAGGAGAAAAAACGACTGCAATTGTTATTACTCCCAAGCCACATTCGATCACAGGCAGATGAAAAACCTCGTTAGAAGAAGAGATGAAAACTGCAATTAAAGGGGTTGTATATACATTTTATTATGAGAAGCAGATCCCAACCGTCTACAAAATTCTAACTAAAATCAATGAAGATCACGATTTACCTGAAATTAAAAGAACTGATCTCTGGAAATTGCTTAGAGAACTTAATTTTTGTTGGAAAAAGCCAGATAGAAAATCTGTTCCTATAGATCGTCCTAAAACTGTCCGTTGGAGAAGTCAATATCTCTCTCAAGTAAAAGGTAGAGTTGCTAGAAATAACACAATTAACAAAATTAGTAATTTAACTAAACTTTTGAAAGATTTTTTTGAATAAAGTTACTGCGAAAAATTGAGAAAAATCCGTATAATAAAAGAATAAAACAAAATATGGAAACTCGATCTCATGATCGGTGAGATAGAGGAACCAATTATAATTAATTTGAGCGAAGATAGTTTCACTGACTTTGATTACGAATTAGATACGTAATGTTTACTAGTGTGAACACAATTTATTATTTAAATTTTTGTTTTTGTTGTATTTTATTGTTTAATGTTGTGTATGTTTTTTTTAATTTTTTTATATATTTTTATTTTAGTGTGTCCCACGCTTTAATGTTATATATATATATATATATATATATATATATATATATATATATATATATATATATATATATATATATATATATATATTTAATTTAAATTAGCCGTAAGTTTTTTATTATTTTATTATTGTATTTGTGTCTTTTTCTTAAGCGTGTAGAATTAACATGTTTATCTTATTTTTTTGGGGCTATCGTATTTCCATATAATAAAGTAAATTAAATTAGGGTATCAGTAAAATAGAATTAAAAATAAGTAGGTCTAATTTTAATTACAACATAAAAAAAGTAATTACATTTGAATCCTTTTTTAGTGTTTAATTGTAACTCTGCAGATGGTTTAAGAAATAAATAAACTGAAACGTCAAATACCCTAAAAATGTTTTTAATTGATTATGAAATGACCGATAACTCCAAAAATATTTTCACATTATATGGACGAATTTATTTTTTTATATATATTTACCTTTTTGTATTTTTGACAATGGATATTTTGTAAGTATTTAAATTATAACTTAGTTTTTTTTTGAGAGAATAAGGCTACGTTTTAGTCCATTATTATAGACCGGTATTTTTGATTATAAAATTTCTAATCCATTCTAATGAAAAATACATGTGTCTTTTTTTTGCTAAAGACACCGGACTAAAGAACACAGGTAGTTTGCGAAGAGAAAAAGGGTAAAAAATAATTTATTACTCTCTCTAGTTCTTAAATAAACTGTAGTATAAGAGGAAAAATCGGGTCCATTTTCCTAAACTCAAAGCTCTTGGGGGGGGGGCGGTCGCCCCCACCGCCCCCCCCCTTGGATCCGCGCCTATATATATATATATATATATATATATATATATATATATATATATATATATATATATATATGCCAAAGAAATGTAAAACTACTTATTATAAAAATGTCATATTTTTCTACAATTTACGGTTTTAAAAAGAGTATTGTCTAAAAGCCTACTAAAACATTTATTTGTTATTTTTCTTCAACCCTACACCAAAATTCTAAATAGGAAAACAGGTGGTTTATTTAAAAGAAACATACCGCTCCACCGCGACCTTTCCCTCTCCCTCTCCTTGATTCGCCCCTCATGTAAGGTTCTCCATATAGGCTCTAAAACAAAAAGATAAAAAACAAAATAAATAAAAAGAAAAAGAAAATAAGCAAAGCTAATCTAATAAGAGTGAACTAGCATTTTGTTGATTTGGAACAAGTATAATCAGGAAAATATACTCATTCCTCATAGCAAAATAGGGAAAAATGTTATAGAAATACTTTATTTCCGATAGAAAGGATGTTTAAAGTTTTAATTAATAATATTAAGAGTGCAAACATAAATTATTATATTAAAAAAATCATTTTGAAAATGAAGTTGGTTTCTCTATACTGGGTGTTTTTCTAACTTTATTTTATCATACAGGATCACTCCCTCATTCCCTAAGTTTCCTGGTGTTTTTGGATACTCTGTGTATATCACATATTTTGATTGCGCTCTCTACTTAGTGTCTAGTGGATAACTTGTGAAAATTTCATATTGTTTTGAAATGGGAAATAAAATACGTATTGTTTGGATTATGCAATTCGAATTTATTTGGACCTATTTAATTTATTTTACCAAGTCTGAACAATAGGAATTACTGAAATATTTAAAAAGATATTGTCGGGTTTTTTAATAGGAACCAAACAAATTTTAAATAACTTTGCCTAAAATAGCATTCAATTTGCAATAAAACTTCATAAGCTTTTAATCTATTTATAAAAATGTTTAAAAGAAAAACTGAAGATGAAAATTTCACTTCCATTCCTGTGTTTTAAATACATAAAAATATCTTTAGTTTTAACTTAAAGGTAAAAATAAGTTAAATGAATAAGAAGAATTATGTTCAGTAATTCCTGCTTGACAGACCTACTCCCTATTGCAAGAAAAAAAAATGCAAATAATAGAAAAACTAAAATAAATTTAAGGTTTGTTTATCTAAAGATTAGTAATGGAATACAGGGAAACATGCATAACAAAACACAACTACATTATTATTTGTTGCCTACGACAAATTGTTTTATGATAGTGGAAAAAATCACAGCGAATATAGTTTAATTGACGAGTTATCGACCTAAATAAATACCTTTAATATATTGTAACGAAGGACTAAAACAACTTTTCAATGCGCCCTTGTATTACAAATAATATTTCGATGAGATGAGTCAACTTTATTATAATGTGCCGAAAGAAATATTATACAGATGAATCATATTTCTAGATAGTTCTCAACTTTTATGCTAGTATATTTTTTGTTATTTCTAGGAGGTTTAATAGGTATATAAATAAGGATAGGATATGAGTTGCATAGTTGTATTTGAATAGTGAAGATATTAAAAAGTAGTAATTAGATAGTTGTGATCTAGCTGTGTTAAGAAGTAGTTAATATAGTTTTTTACTACGCTGCCAACCTTTTTAATGATCCTGAGATATTAGATAAAGTGCAATTCAGGAGAGGATCTAGCCTCTCTCTCTGGGGGGAGAGGCGATATCACAAGGGTAAATATGGCAAGCGACAACGAGTTTTCGACGGGAGAGTGGGTGTTCACACTAGTGTCGTTTATTTGCAGAGGATGAAGTGTAGAAAATATCAGTTTTTCTCTCTCTCTCTCTCTCTCTCTCTTTCTCTCTCTCTCTCTCTCTCTCTCTCTCTCTCTCTCTCTCTCTCTATATATATATATATATATATATATATATATATATATATATATATGAAGTAAAATGCGAACAGTAAATGCAAACTTCTCTCCATCATATCCTTTCTGTGTTAGAGGTTGCACAGTTAGAATAAATTGTTATAAAACGCAATTTATCCTATTCCACCACCATCGAGATGATGGCCTACCTGTACCACCATACCGAGAAGAAAGTCAAAACTTACCCTTCCCGCCACACTGATACGGCAGAGGTACATGTTTCGTCTCTACTAGACTCATCAGGGTACCGACATGCACCTGGCTGTGCAAAAGACAGATTGGAAGGAAGCATGCAACACTGAACGCGGCTTCGCCGACCTCTCGTCGGATGGCTTTATATATTTATACGGCTTTCACGGATTCCTCCGTGTGAGATGCATCAGCAGTGGTTATATCCACATTATGCTGTTGTAGTGCTGAAATCACATTCAGCAAACGTACAACTATATGCAACTCCGTATGTAAGTGAAAATAAAATGCGAAACAGTGAATGCAAACTTCGCTCCATCATATCCTTTCTGTGTTAGAGGTTGCACAGTTAGAATAAATTGTAATAAAACACAATTCATCCTATTCCACCACCATCGAGATGGTGGCCTACCTGTACCACCATACCGAGAAGCTTTGACTTTCTTCTCGGTGGTGGTGGAATAGGATGAATTGTGTTTTATTACAATTTATTCTAACTGTGCAACCTCTAACACAGAAAGGATATGATGGAGCGAAGTTTGCATTCACTGTTTCGCATTTTATTTTCACTTACATACGGAGTTGCATATAGTTGTACGTTTGCTGAATGTGATTTCAGCACTACAACAGCATAATGTGGATATAACCACTGCTGATGCATCTCACACGGAGGAATCCGTGAAAGCCGTATAATATATATATATATATATATATATATATATATATATATATATATATATATATATATATATATATATATGTATTATATTTTCCGGATTGTTGAACCATATATTATATCCTATTTCTTTATTTTATCATTTTTTGGGTTTAGGTTCTTTATTTAATAAAAAATCCAAACAATTCACGTTTCACCCTCTATTTAAGGCATTTTAAAATTTTTTTGTTTTTTTTTTATTTACCTATCTTCCCAAAAAATATTTTTTATATAGTTAAAAACATTTATATAAGAACATATTTACAATTTCAAACACACACAACACTTTAAAACTATTCAAATTTTTAAAATATATATAAAAGTAACACTCCACTCATGAATAAACATCGTCGTATATTCAATCTCTTGCACAAATTATCCCAAAAAATATATAGGCATGACGAGCCAATTATTAAAGAACAGGTTGAATGGCCATAAATATACGAAAAACGCCTCAACAGCGTTAAACAAACACACACAGGACGAAAAACATATATGTGATTACAACAGTATCATAACTATAAACAAAGACATGAATTACCAAAAATTACAGATAAAGGAAATGATAAAAATTTAAATAAAAATAAAAACACAGTTGATTACAAAACGAATATAAGAAATTTGAGCCACATTTACACAAGTCTAATTTAAACAAAAATATTAAATATTCGATCCTGTTAATGAACATCAAAAATTGAATATCCTCTTAATAATAAAATTAAATGTATGCTTTTTTTCGGTTTTTTTAATGCATTGAAAAATATAAAAAACAATATAAATTTGCATTCCAGGTATCCACACTACCTGAATAGATGACACAAAAGTCATTATTAATTAATAAACAAAATGTCAAGGTGCGTACTGGTAAAATTAAATATATTTTGAAAATTCGAATAATGTTTTATAGTGTTGTTTGTTTTTTAAAATTGTAAATATATGAATTTTTTAAATTATATACAAGATATTGTTGGGGAGAGTAAATAAATAAACAAAAAATTTTGATAATGCCCTTAATGGAGGGCGAAACATCAATTGTTTGGATTTTTTTTATTAAATAAAGAACCTAAACTCAAGAAAAGACAAAATAATAATATATATATATATATATATATATATATATATATATATATATATATATATATATGTATAATATAAGAGTATATTAAACGATCTATAAGGCACAATTTTATTTTAATCAAAATACAAATAATTAAAAAGTAGCAGAACGTGTCCTAATATGAAACCATCAAAAAATAGGCGGTAAGGGTTAACGACCTCAACATCCTCAATAATCCTGGCCCTTTTCACCCCATGCGGACTTAAATCCGGTTCCTAGAATTACACCTTTAAATTGAAATCCTAAATAAATTATGAGCTGAAAAATTATAGTGTGAGACTATTGAGCATTTTGATGTGATGGTAATGATAATTTTGTATTTTAGCTGATCACTATTTTTAGCGTTATATTTTTATAAATAGTAATTTTGAACGAATGAAAATGTCCGCTTTTTTATAGGAGATTGGGTGACGGTTTTGGCTGATATCAAAATCAATAGTTATTATCTAAAATTGTTATTCTTTCGTCTTTGTGTTTTTGCCTATTATTTGTGGATGCTGTGTATCGGTAAACTGTCCTGTATTGGTAATAATTAATAATTGACATATTTTTTAATAGACAACTCCTTTGATGGAAGTAGTAGTCAATGAATTGAATTTTTGCATGTTTCTAAATATTCCATATTAAGAGCTCAAGTGAAAAGGAAACATCCAGGTAGGTATTTTGTTTCATGTTTAAAAACAATATCGAGTGTCGTGAAATAATCCTGTTGTTTCTTTTTGAAAAATTAAACCTACCAGCCTCTAAGGTAAAGAATCAACATGGAACTCATACAAGCAATGAATGTAGCGCTAATTTTGTGAACTTTGCTAATTTAAGGATTCTTGTAAAACACCCAGTAGAAAAGAAGTTAAACCTTAAAACGTTTGAGGCAGAGTTTTCGAGAAGCTTATTGTTGTCTATAAAGGGAAGGTTTGCTTCAAAGTGAGTATTCTGAGGCAGAGACATAAAGAAATTGGTTGGATATGGTTTAAATTTTGTAGTGAACGCCGATGTGATGGGGTGAATTATGCTATCAAATATTTTAGATAGTTAAAAAATAGATATAGTTGGTAGATCAAGAATGACAAAAATGATAAAAAGAAAATAGAGGTGGCTGTATAAATATTTTAGACACTTTTATTAAGTTTGAAAAAAACTATATTATAGTTAAATGTCATTTAATAACTTGAATAAAATAATTATTTTCAGAATTTTTATGAAAAATTAGGAAGATGGAATATAAAAACTTAACATTTCTTTATCTAGATATTCTAAAATGTCACCTTTTATTACAAAGTTTGGCTCTATCAATCTTTTTTCTCATTCTATTAATGATGGAGGTGCACCATAATGTAAAGTTTCAAGAATAAAATGATATTATTTATACATTTCAATCACGCCAACTGATGGGAAAATATTGTATTAGCGGAATTATTTCAAAAAAGAAATTTTTGTGTAACAAAAATTCAAATAAATGCCCAGACTGTTTCTGTATGTTTGTGTTTATTTTTTAATTTTCAGTTATTGGTTGTATGGAAGTCCTAATTTAATTTGGAGTGCTTATATCATTTTAATATTTTTTTCTTATTACATAACTTGATTGTTGACCAAATGTCCACATTCGGAATCAATATCTCCAGATCCATACCTTCCCAACTATACTCTGTTCAAGAACTAGAGAGAGTAACAAAACTGTCACCGAATCCTCACACGTACCTGCTCCAGTGCCGCAGCTAACTGAGGACTGCTATAAATCTGACTATATTTAATTATATTTAAATATTATAAGCTTTTGTAAATTTACTGCAACAATAAAATATCCCATAGTTCATTTTAATTTCTGTCAGTGAGCAAAGTACATCTTACAGTGTATCCTTAGTGATTTATCTTGTTTGTGCTTGTTTTTATGTATGATTCGTGATTAATGGGATACCCAAAAGATATGGCTTCCACCTCTACATTTATTCGAAAATCGTTAAACCAGGGCATTTTTTCCTCAACGAAAAACTTATGATGATCAATATCCAGATAATAATGCTAAAAGCTCTGATGAGATGTTCCAAAATGACAGGAGTTGAAAAAAACAAGAGTAGACTGTATACCGAATGCTGAAGGAGAAAAAGATGACTGGAATTGTTAGTGCTCCCAAGCCACAATCGGTCACAGTAAGACGAAAAACCCCGTTGGAAGAAAAGATGAAAATTGCAATAAGAAGCGTTGTACATATATTCTATTATGAGAAACAGATTCCAACCATCAACAGAGTTCTAACTAAAATCAATGAAAATCGGGATTTACATGAAATTAAAAGAGCTGAACTCTGGAAATTGCTCAAAGAACTTATTTTTTGCTGGGAAAAACCAGATAGGAAATCTGTTCTTATAGATCGCTCCGGAAACTGTCCGTTGGAGAAGGAAATATCTCCGAACAATTAAACAACATCGCGATATGGGCTCAAGTAAAAGGTAGAGTTGCTAGAAATAATACACAAAATTAGTGATTTAACTGAACTTTTTAAAAATTTTTTGAATAAAGTTAATGCGGAAAATTGGAAAAATGTGTGGGCCATATAATAAAAGACAAACTTTGTAAGGAAGAAGTGAAATGAAATAACAAAAAATAGTAATGCTATTAAAATCATCATTGGACACCCTCCGAAGCAAACAAGTATGTTGTAAATTTCTTAGCTATTCAGTTGTTGCAAAATCCTGATTAAAAATATATTATAACCTGAATGCTCATCTAATGAAATTGTTTTCTCGAGAAATTGATAAATAGTTTAAATATAAATAATTGAATATAAAAATATTTTGTTTCTAGTGAATTTAGAATGGTCCTGTATAATGTTGTAATAGTCAGCATCCTACCGCCGACTCCCGATGCAAAATCACTTGAAATATGAATTCCGACGTACAGTAAGCGCGACAACGAGTGTCTGAGAAGGTACCAACTGAATCCCACTGAAGAGTCCTATAGTTGGTACCGGAATGAAACACCCAAACTTTTAATCATTTTCACGACAGAGACGTTTAATTCTCGATTTTGACATATCAGCGTAAGAAGCGCAAGAAATAAGAAGGATCTTCCGGTCATATTTTCGATTAATATATAATTTTGATTTAGAAATCTGCTGTAATATTCGCACACAGGGACTTACAAGCGATATTACGGAAATAAGTATTAATGATCTGTCCTGTTTGTTATTTAATTTAATAGAATGTTATACATACTGAGTCGAAAGGAACGGGCCAAACTCCAAAAGTGTATTGTACACGTGAAAAGACTTCAAAAATACTTATATTTTCTTATCCGATTCTCATTTGTTTTCAAACTATAGCATTATGAAAAAAATTGAAATCTTTCATCATTTCTTATCACAGATGCTGAAGTACCGGCTATCTGAATGGATCCGCTTTGTTGGTCTGATATAAGTCTGTATCAGTGTATTGTGACAATGATTTAATGTTTATTTTTGTGTTGGTATGATTAGTGTTATAAAATGCCACACACTTTTTTAAATTTAGAATATGCGAATGCCATGTTTATTTATGTTTTTTGTAGTGGGAATGCTACAGCTGCCGTTGAAGAATGTCATGACCGATAGCCGCTTCTGAGAAATGAGTGTAAAAACGTATTTTTTAGAGTTTTTAACATCTGAATAAGCTACTGGCCAAAGTTTAGAAAAAGTAGAAAATATTATGGATTTAGTAGAAGATGATGCAACAAGCAGTTCACGAAGAATTGCTACTCAGTCGAATATTCTACAGAAATGATACAGTCTACTAGCAAGGCCTATATCCGTACCATGTACAGCGTGTACAACACCTACAATTAGAAGATTATGTTAGGCGGGACGGTATCAACAATACTTACAACTACTTCAGACGAAAATTCCCACGCAGCAGTCGAAACTATTTTTCGGCGTAAATTTTCGGTAAACGTGTGGTGTGGTATGATCGATGCTTATTTAGTTGGTCCTTGCATTTTAGGAAATTATTTCAATTTTTTACAAAATGTTTTAACAGGTCTACTAGAAAATGTTTCTTTAAATATCAGAATGCAAATGTATGATGTATAATGAAGCACCAGCATTTTCACTCTTGAGGTCAAGAAGCATTTGGACCAACAATTTCTAAGGGTTTGGATTGGTCACGGTGGTCCTGTTAGTAGACTTTCAAGATCTTCAGACCTCACACCACTAGATTTGTGCTTGTGAGACTAGTTCAAAAAACGAGGTATACACAGTAAAAGTCAATACTCAAGATGCACTACGGGAGCCCTTCGCAGATGAAGCGCTAATGGCGACATTTTTAACATTTATTAAAAGAACGTTATGATTAAAATTAGTAAATGTAAAATATTTTGTCTATTTGTAATTACGCTATAATTTGACAAATGAGAATCGAATAAAAACATAAATTTATTTTTGAATTATTTTCACGTGTACGATATACTCCTGGAGTTTGGTTCATTCCTCCTCTACATATATATATATATATATATATATATATATATATATATATATATATATATATAACCATATCCTTTCCGTGTTAGAGGTTGCAAAGTTTGAACAAATTGCTAAAGAAAACAGTTTATCCTATTTCACCATCATCGAGATGATGGCCTACCTGTAGCACCATACCGATAAGAAAGTCAAAACTTACCCTCCCTGCCACAGTGATACGGTAGAGGTACATATTTCATCTCTACTAGACTCATCAGGGTACCGACAGACACCTGGTTGTGCAAAGGACAGATCAGAAAGAACCATGCAGATACTGAACGCGACTTTCACGGATTCTTCCTGTTCGCATTTTACTTCATTCATGCACAGAGCTGCATATAGTTGTACGTTTGCTGAATGTGATTTCAACACTACATATATATATATATATATATATATATATATATATATATATATATATATATATATATATATATATATATATATATATATATGTATATATATATATATATATATATATATATATATATATATATATATATATATATATATGTATATATATATATATATATATTTATGTTTTCATGGGTATAGGTTTTCTTATTTGAAGATTAAAAGACGACAATTCTTCTGACGTTTCGCTCTACATAGTAAGCTTTTTCAATGTTATGTTATATTTGTCAGTATCGTTCATCCTGAAATAAGTTCATAAAATAAATAACAGTGCTCATTTATTTTCTTCTCGCTTTATGTTATATCTTGTTGTCTTTCCCTTTTTAACGATACTTTCCTTTATCGATACCATTTTTTATGATACTGTTCGATTCCAAATATCGATACTTTTATTAAAAATATCGCACATCCCTAACACGAAACTTTCCAATCGATATTCATTGGAGTGTACCTAAATGCTTGTTGGTAAACGGGATTCAATGAAAAAATGGACTCACAGTCCTAAAGGCCTTAACACAAATATGCAACAGAAGATATAATGCGCCAAACGGATTTAAAAAAAATACGTGTCAAAACAATAACAGGTGAATTTATTTATTTTCAACACCAAGGGAAGAAAATACCGAATGATATTTTTTAAAAAATTTGCCAATTTCCACAAGAAATCGTACCAGAGAAACGAATGTACTCTCGCTTTAATATATGAGTGGAAGAGCTAAAGTTTAATCAGAAATGGAGGGGATATAATTACTAAATTTCAATCTAACTTAAAGCTCACACAAGAAAAAATAAGTCACCAATGATAAAAACAAAAAAAATGTCGTGACGTCGTATAAAATAACCTAAATTCCCTAACAAGGTACACGTATAACGGAGAACTGAAAAAACCAAGTGGTGGGTGGAGTTTAGAGCAGCTGTCAACGATATATGAACCACGTGTTATCCGTCAGGGTTGTCCAAATGGTAAACGGCAATAAATATCAGGGGCTGCGATATAAATTGTATAAACTTCGACCATTCTAGACTAAACTACCTTGTATAGAACCAATTTACAGTGGCGTTGTTAAAATTTTTGGGGAATCAGAGTATTGCTTATTGCTATTTTTTTTAAGTTATGTTTATTGTTTATCGCAATTAAACTAAAAAGTTTACCATTTATTGTCACAATACTGCTTCAATATCTGATATTTTAAATTTCAATTTGTCGCTTTGTTTGACCGAGATACGGTGATGATTTTTAATTGTGGTTATAAATTATTGTTCTCATAATCAGGGTAAAATAGAAATTCCAATAGTGTCTGCCCGTCCGTCTATATGTCACAGTCTCATACTTATATCAATTTTTATTCTTTTGGAATAAAATTTTGTAAACACGATTTGTTTCTGTGGGAAATTTAAGCCTCCAAAGTGACTTTAGCAATATCGCCCCCTCTCTAATTTCAAAAGGTAAATTTTAAAAATCTGAAGAAAACTGATATAAAAACTCTGACTAATATGTGGAAGGAAAATTATCACAGGTAATATACGAAACATAAAAAAAAACTGTTAAAAATATAGGCCTTTAAAGTTGCTGACAATTGCAGCCCTAGTTTATAAGTATGATTTTGGTGAATGCGCCGGAAAAGGCAATTTTATGCTATGAGGGGTGCAGATCGTATGGGGCTACTTGATATGGAAGCGCGGGGTTTCAACGGATTTGTTCTCATACTTCTGTAGGGATTGGTTAAGTATTAAATACATGTTTCATTATTTTCTAGCTCAGTATTTTGCTTTAATAAGAACACACGTAGATGTTATTTTGACACAAAAAAACATGTCGATAAGTTCGGGTTTTTTTTTATTACCAACCAACTGATTTTTTCACAGTTGTTTAATTAATGTTTGTACATTGTCCGACAAATTCTGTAGGCCATTTTCCCAGTCCGAGGATTGAAAATTATCAATTTCCCACATTTGATAACACATAATTTTCTTAAATAAAAATGTTGTTGATCTCGCCAAGTGAAGCCACTCACGAAGTTTCAAAAGAATGATAATCATATTGAAATAAGGGTTATCCCTGTGGACTTTTACTTTTAAGTTTCTAAAGGTAAATTTAAAAATCTGAAAACTTCAATAAAAACTAATACGAATAAATTAAGGAACTCCAACGTAATGCGTGCACCACGCGTACTTGACCAGTTTTTTCTCTTAATTCCATAAATATTTAATACCTTCTGTAATTAACAATTTTTATAACGGATTCTCTTGTTCATTAATACTTTTGTATAAATATTTCCTGAGTCCATAAATGAATAAATAGAAATTTACATTAACGGTATTAAGAAATTACAATTATTTTAATTAAAATTATTGAAATCCAGAGAGTATGTCTGGGTTTAAAAGTAATACGATGCAGTAAAAAAAGTGTAGTTATTTTAGTATTAAAATAATTAATTTGACTGAAGATTTTTTAATTTTAAACAGAAATTTTGGTGGGGAGTTTAAAATTGCTCCCCCAAATTCACTAACAAGTTGTAGATTTTAGATCTAGTCTCAATTGCTTTTTTCAGTTTAAACCTTTTGTTGTCAAGATAGATCACGTTAGTAATTTACAGCCAGATTCATTATAAGATTTAAGATTTAAACCCAATCTAGTTGTCATGAATAGTCGGCTAGTTTTATTTTGCTTATGATATTGTCATAATATATATTACATATGTTAACAAATAAACACTTAATGAGGGATATTAAGAATAAAAACCATACGATAAAGTTTTGCAATATGTAAAAAAAAAAGTTGTATATATATATATATATATATATATATATATATATATATATATATATATATATATATATATATATATATGTATATATATATATATATATATATATATATATATATATATATATATATATATATATAAAGGATGTTTTTATAGAGGTATAGCACTTTAAGTTGGCAACACTTTTTTAACTGGAGGCCATTTTGTCAGCTGTCAAGTAATTTATGTTTAGTTTGGTTTGGCATTTCAACATGAATAGATTGACGCCTGAACAACGCTTCCAAATTCTGCAAATTTATTTTGAAAATCATGGTTCTGTTCGAAATACGTATCGCGCACTACGTCCATTTTACGGTCAACATAATCGTCCATCAGAGCAATTAATTCGATTAACTATGAAACGTTTTCGCACCACGTTTACTCTAAATGATAATACGCATCCACAGAGACGTCGTACAGTGCGTACAGAAGAAGTCATTGCTGCTGTAGAGCGTAGCGTAGAGGAAGACCCGAATCAGTCTATCCGCCATCGTGCACAGGAATTGGATATGTATCCATTCACTTTATGGAAGATTTTGCGGAAATATCTTGGTTTGCGTGCTTACAAAATCCAACTCGTGCAAGAATTGAAGCCACACGATCACCTAGCAAGGCGTAGATTCGGTGAATGGGCCCAAAACAAGATTGCCGTTGATCCCGATTTTCATAAGCCAATTTTGTTTAGCGATGAAGCTCACTTTTGTTTGAATGGATACGTCAATAAACAAAACTGCCGTATTTGGAGTGATGATAATCCTCAAGTGTATATTGAGACACCGTTACATCCAGAAAAACTGACTGTTTGGTGTGCTTTATGGGCTGGTGGAATCATTGATCCGTACTTCTTTAAAAACGATGGTGGTCAGAACGTTACAGTCAATGGTGACCGCTATAGAGCCATGATTACTGACTTTTTTGTTCATCAATTGAACAACCATGATGTGCAGGAGCTGTGGTTTCAACAAGACGGCGCAACATGTCACACAGCTCGTGCCACAATTGATTTATTGAAGGAAATGTTTGGTAACCGCATAGTTTCACGTTTCGGACCCGTGAAATGGCTTCCAAGATCGTGCGACTTATCGACGCTAGACTATTTTCTGTGGGGATATGTGAAGTCGCTAGTCTACGCCGATAAGCCCGAAACGATTGATCACTTGGAGGACAACATTCGCCGCGTTATTGCCGATATACGGCCACAAATGTTGGAAAAAGTCATCGAAAATTGGACCTCCAGATTAGACTACGTCCGAGCCAGCCGTGGCGGCCTTATGCCAGAAGTCATGTTTAAATTATAATGCCAGAAGGTTATCTGTCGAATAAAGTAAATTTCATGTCGATTTAAAAAATTCATCTTTGTTTTATTCCATTTAAAAGTTCTATACCTCTATAAATATATATATATATATATATATTTCTCGACATTTAAACAATATTATAGACTAATGGATATATAGATTGGTAATTTAATAGGTTCCTAAAAAGGAAAAGTTTAGTTCCTAAGTGAAGTAGTACTCCTGCTGTATCCGAACAAATATTAACTATCTTTATTTTACTGTCAATAAAGTCTTTATTTGGACAACCCTAGAAAAAAAGAACGCACCTGGTTTTGTTGCCTACCGGATATGTGAGCCAGCCAGACATTCTCTACCGCTTGCACTCAACGTGGTATAAATTCACACAGCTCAAGTTTTTAATAATAATAATAATTGATGTACGGTAAATGGATTTTTTCGTAAAAATTCGTTTTATCGATCAAACGAAGTGACTTTGTGTATTTTTTCGGGGCAAAATCGATTAAACAAAATAAAATTAATTGAAGTTTTCTGAAAAAATGTGGTCGCATCCTTCAGTTATCTGAAGAGTTGTGTAAGAATAAGACTTTCAAAGGACTTAATTTTTTTTTTAAATTAATTGATTTAAAAACAAAAATTTCTACAAGTTAGATAAATCACGTTTTTACGAGAGGCATTACAAAAGTTTCCCTAATAATAATGGAACAATAAGCGATTTTTTTTTTGATAATATTCATATATATATATATATATATATATATATATATATATATATATATATATATATATATATATATATATATATATATATATATATATATATATACGAGGTTTGTCCCAAAAGTATAGAGACTACTTTCATATCTCCGCATTGGTGTTATTCTTTATCATCCGGTGAGTGACATCCATTAAAGTAGTCCCCATTTAATTGATTAACACGTTCCCAGCAGTGTTTCCACTTTCTAAAGCAGTCCTGGAAGTCAGTTTTCGGAATTGCCTTCAGTGTATTCGTTGCATTAGTTTCAACCGTCTCTTGGTCATCGAACCGGTGTCCTTTGAGCCGCATTTTTAATCTGGCAAAGAGTCAAAAGTCGCAGGGAGCTACGTCGGGACTGTACGGAAGCTTGTGAAGCTGTACGACTTTGTTACATATTGCTGCACAAGGTTCGATGAATGCGCTGGCGCATTGTCGTGGTGAAGCAGCCAATCATCGCTTGTCCAAAGCTGTGGCCGTTTTCTTCTGACTGTGTCACGCAATCTTTTCAATACGTCAACGTTGTATTCTTTAGTGATGGATATGGTTGGAACGAGATTTTGCATTTACTGTTAGCATTCTACTTCACTCATAGATGGAGCTGCACTTAGTTGTACGTTTGCTGAATGTGATTTCAGCACTACAACGGCATAATGTGGATATATCCACTGCTATTGCATCTCACACGGAGATATCCGTGAAAGCCGCATAAACATATATACGCCATCCGGCGGGAGGTCGGCGAAGCCGCGTTCAGTATTTGCATGCTTCCTTCTGATCTGTCCTTTGCACAGCCAGGTGCATGTCGGTACCCTGATGAGTCTAGTAGAGACGAAGCATGTACCTCTGCCGTATCACTGTGGCGGGGAGGGTAAGTTTTGACTTTCTTCTCGGTATGGTGATATAGGTAGGCCATCATCTCGATGTTGGTGGAATAGGGTGAATTGCGTTCCTCAGCAATTTGTTCGAACTGTGCAACTTCTAACACGGTATATATATATATATATATATATATATATATATATATATATATATATATATATATATATATATATATATATATCGTCTAGTTAAAGAACAAAAACTAGGATATCTGGTTGAATTTTCAAAAGTAAAACACCTTTTTAGCTACATCAAATTTTCGAAAATATTTATTTTCTTCGTTCGAACTGTGCAACTTCTAACACGGAAAGGATATGGTTGGAACGAGGTTTTGCATTTACTGTTCGCATTCTACTTCATATATATATATATATATATATATATATATATATATATATATATATATATATATATATCGTCTAGTTAAAGAACAAAAACTAGGATATCTGGTTGAATTTTCAAAGTAAAACACCTTTTTAGCTACATCAAATTTTCGAAAATATTTATTTTCTTCGTCAGGGCTACAATAAAGTAATAATAATAATAATAATAATAACAGTGATACACTTATTAACATAGACGTTCTTTAAAATTAATATTAAATACTTCCTGCTAATGATTTTTAATTAAATGACAAAAATGTAAAAATGTGCATTACTGCTGACACACATTTTCTAAAAATTTATAATAAATTTCAGGACGAAAACTACTGTTTCAAATTTTTAAAGCTATTTTTTTTCAAAAATATATTTTTTTAAATCAATATCACTTTTTTGTTAATTTGACATTTTAGTTAATTTGCAACAATTATTTTTATAATATAATATGAAGGTGCAATAATACAAAACTAAAAGGAAATATTTATTGCGTTAACATCAATGGAATATCATCTTTTTAGGTTCAGCAAGTGAGAGTATATTAAGCTTAGGTGATTGATATCAGTTTTTTTGTTAATTGACTTAGTTTTCAAGTATATTTCTATCATTTTCCTAATAAGTCTTTGCTATAATTTGTTACTGTATATAAATTTAGTTTCGTTAAAATTAAATCTCTGTTCTAGCTTTAGCAACTTCATACGTAGTCATTTGTTTATTAATGTTCACTTCATACTCATCACTGGTGTCTGTACGACCACGTTTAACTCAGCAAACCAATTAAATGCTATTGCTCATAAAGGAGCATCATTCTCTAATATTAAGGGTGTTTTTTATAGAGGTATAGAACTTTTAAATGAATAAAACAAAGATGAATTTTTTAAATTGACATGAAATTTACTTTATTCGAAAGATAACCTTCTGGCATATATTTAATATGACTTCAGGCATATGACCGCCACGGCTGCTCGGACGTAGTCTAATCTGGAGGTCCAATTTTCGATGACTTTTTCCAACATTTGTGGCAGTATATCGGTAATAACGCGGCGAATGTTGTCCTCCAAGTGATGAATCGTTTCGGGCTTATCGGCGTAGACTAGCGACTTCACATATCCTCACAGAAACTAGTCTAGCGGCGTTAAGGTCGCACGATCTTGGAGGCCAATTCACGGGTTCGAACGTGAAACTATGCGGTTACCAAACGTTTCTTCAATAAATCAATTGTGGGACGAGCTGTGTGACATGTTGCGCCGTCTTGTTGAAACCACAGCTCTGCACATCATGGTTGTTCAATTGATGCACGAAAAAGCCAGTAATCATGGCTCTATAGCGGTCACCATTGACCGTAACGTTCTGACCAGCATCGTTTTTAAAGAAGTATGGACCAATGATTCCACCAGCCCATAAAGCACACCAAACAATCAGTTTTCTGGATGTAACGGTGTCTCAACATACACTTGAGGATTCTCATCACTCCAAATACGGCAGTTTGTTTATTGACGTATCTATCAAACAAAAGTGAGCTTCATCGCTAAACAAAATTCGTTTGTGAAAATCGGGATCAACGGCAATCTTGTTTGGGCCCATTCACCGGATCTACGCCTTGCTAGGTGATCGTGTGGCTTCAATTCTTGCACGAGTTAGATTTTGTAAGCACGCAAACCAAGATCTTTCCGCAAAATCTTCCATAAAGTGAATGGGGCACATACCCAATCCTGTGGCACGATGGCGGATAGACTGATTCGGGTCTTTCTCTACGCCACGCTCTACAGCGGCAATGACTTCTTCTGTACGTTCCATAGTTAATCGAATTAATTGCTCTGATGGACGATTATGTTGACCGTAAAATGGACGTAGGGCGCGATACGTATTCGAAGAGAACCATGATTTTCAAAATAAATTTGCATAATTTGGAAGCGTTGTTCAGGCGTCAGTCTATTCATGTTGAAATGCCAAACCAAACTAAACATAAATCACTTGACAGCTGACAAAATAGCCGCCAGTTAAAGAAGTGTTGCCAACTTAAAGTTCTATACCTCTATAAAAAAAAACACCCTTTTTTATATCATTTTTATACAATTCATCTCGGTTCAAACATTTTTTATATAAATATTTGATCTCCACACAAATTTCAAATTTTTCTATTTTGATTAAAAAAAAGCTAACTGAAACCGTTGTAGAAAAAAAAAATACTGACAGATCATCTTGATTTTAACATGTTCTAGCAACAGCTTATATTTTCTTGATATCAGCGCCATCTATGTAGCCGTCTAGAAACTTTTCAGGTCACCATGTAATTGATTATATGAGCAATTTGAAATATTTGATAACTGCAGTCTACTTTATGAACGACTGGAGTTATTTCTAGTTTATTAACAAGAAAGAATCTGTATTGTCCAAGATTTTTATAGACTCGTTTGTCCTTCATAAGTAGCCTATTTCAGCGAATAAATTATACTACTTAGTATGTCTATATAAACGTTTTATGTGACGTTTTTTCAGGAGAAAGAATTTGCGTGTTTTAAAAGGCAAATAAAGCAAATAAATTTAGACTGTACAAAAAAATTCCTCAATTCCCCAACATTTTTTTACATAACCACAAGGGGCTGACGTGACAAACTGACAGTGATCCATTACTGGAGGCGTGAAAACGGGGGTAAGGGCCCCAAATACCCTTACGCTGCACGTGGCCAAGGTAAGGGTCGCCATCCGTCAACTGAGACGGTCGGTCAGTCCGGCAGGGTTGTTGTGGTCGTTATCCGCACGGCTAGACATTGGCCCAGACACAAGGGCCGGCCTATAATATTGTTGAGAAGATTTTATTGTATAATAATTTATCTATATTTAGAGGGACGTATTTTTATATATAAAGTATATAAATGAGGTCGTTGAGCATTTTTTGTATGTCGCTTCTTTGTTGTCTTTAAAATAAAGATTATTTGGAGAATTTATTACGAGGGATATAATAAAAGTGACTATTTACTATTCTGCATCAAAAATATGTAGACATGAGTAAAGGCTCAGTAAGGTGAGTTCTGATTGTTGCTGAGGCAGCACGTTTGAAATTTTAAATTGATACTACTAATCGAGAAACATAGGTTTTCACCTGAAGAATGGAAGCAGTAAACGTCCCCCAGTGGGCGCTGAAACTTTTCAAGGAGAGGGCAGCAAGTCAGGACAGCGTTAAAGTGGCTGACTGGGCAGCGACCTGTTGAAGAAATTAATAATTTCAAACAGAAATAGATGCTCTTTAGGCTGTTTATCGTCTCAGTTTCTAAGGCATCTCGAAATTGGAATTGGGGGCTACTTAGGTGTGTAAGAAAGTGTGGTAGAGATGTCCATCACTCCACATACAAACAAATTATATGACGCCACTTTTGAAACTCAACCACTCTTCTGAGATAATTTGCCAAAAAGAGAGGATCGAGAGACGAAGCAAAATCTTCTGAGAAATGGATCCTGGTGAATGAAAGAGCTGGAGCGGATTGTTAAGCAGGAGCACAGAAGTCAGAGATTTCTACTCTCTCGGACAACGTGGGATGATCTTTACAGCTGAAATGTATGCTATTTTGCAGTATGGCCATCTCTGTGAAGGGGCATAAATGGAAATATAGTAATAAATATATCCTCAGACAGTAGCGCTGCGATAATGACACTGAAGTCCAATGTCGTCACTTCGAGACTGGTGGTTTGGGTGCAAGCATACACTGACTAATCTGATAAGAACGGCTTCATAATCAGACTCGAGTAGATCCAGGATGAATCGGGTATACACAGGAATAAGAAAGTGTCAAAATTCGAGTCCGTCATTGACCCGTATGGTCCCCAATCAATTCTACCTGTTCTAATAGTCGTTGGTTAAGGGAAATTAAAATTGTTGCTGGAAAGTCAATTTAATCGTAAATAGAAGCTTCTGAATTGTGTGCCAGGGAACATATAACTGGACCTAGAACACAGCTAACTAGGGAGCTTCTCTCCTTAGAAAAGAAAGAGCTGCGAATTATAACGGGACTATTGACATGGCAATTGTCACCTGTGGGGTCAACTTCATAAGATTGTGTCGTAGATGAACCGATGCGTAGATGATATCTGGAGGAGGATGAAAAACTGTTGATCATTTCTTCAGAGAGTACCCAGAACTGAAGCAGAGATATTTTGGAGACACAATTTTCACCGGATGCAATTAGGCAGGTTAAATTAACGAGCTGCTTAGATTCGCAAAGACATTTTGGCTTCGAATGACCTGCAGCTATGGTGGGATGTAAATGGCCCAACAGGACCTAGGCATCGATGATTAAGTATCACCACCTGATCATTCATTCATACTTTTTGTGGGCACATGGCAAGAATATGAGAGCTTGAAATGACTTGTTCACACAGCAAATGCACCGGCATCGTGAACAAACCAAGATGCAAGTCGATTCGCGCACCCATGATAGGCTTTGTCAATTACCCTAATGTGTGATATAAGTTATTGATCATATTAAATAATATAAAGGCGAACAGTTGATAAGAAAGCGGAAGAAAGCAGGATAGCTACATACAATTGGTGAAAAATTAATCTTTCCAGAAGTCAGAGTCTCATTAGAAACTATTTTTCATCATAAAAATGCATCACGCATCACTAGGAAAGTTTCTTTGAGCAATTCAGTAGGAAGAAAAATTAATGAAATGGCTAAAGATATTAAAATCTCGTTATGAGATTACTCGAAGATATGCAATTTTTCCATTCATCTCGATGAGTCAACTCTACCAATAAACCACTGATCTTATTATTTGTTAAAAATTGGAAAAGTGGTACAAAGAGAAAATCGATATTTGATAGTATGAATTTGTTTTGAAAGAAAAAATTTCGCATTCATAAAATTTTTTTCGATGTTTACTGATGGTGCTTCAGCAATGACATCGTCAAACAGGTCAAATGCTTTAATTGATTGTGTGCAACAGAAATCTGTTGCAGGTCCACAAATAGCAATTGTAATGGATGGTGTAAGGTTATCTGATGAAACGGTGACAAATAATTTTAATTCAAGTTTTGCTGGAGTGAGCTATTGCTTGTGACAAACAGATATAGACATGCCTTCTTTAAATGAAAAGGTTCCATTTTCAAATAAAACATTTTTTATCCAACCGATATGCACTTTTATTATTCAGAGACATATAAATAATTTTAAAAAATCACATGCATGCGGTGTGGATAGAATGTCCAATAATTCATTTATAAAATTGTAGAGAAAAAACTACGCACGATTCTTCTGAATAACCAGTAAAATTTTCAACCAAATTAAAACTAACATCAGTAAGACCGATTTCAAAAAGGGTGATATTAACAACTATTCAAATGATAGAGCAGTTAGTCTAGTGACGATCGATTACCTCTAAAATATTCGAATTAGTTGTGAAGGAACAATTAAATATTGTATTAGTTACGAATAAGTTAGTTTCAATAGCACAGCATAGTTTTACGAAAAATAAATCCATAAAATCAGCTGTGTGTTCATTTTAGAAAAAAATAAATGTTCTTTTTGGAGATTTTCGTGGATTTCTCATGTGCTTTTGATTGTATTTATCATGAATTATTGTCAAAATTGTATAGAGTCGAGTTACGGAGTGTCCCTTACAAGCTTTTTGCATCATATCTTAAAGACCATCTTCAGTTTATCGAAGTGAATAGTGCTATAAGTGATAAGATATAATTCACACAGGATGAGCCCCGGTTGTTCCATCCCTCGTTTTTTCTAACCACATAGCTAATGGTCTAATTTTTTTAATTTAAACCAACTTAAAATTATTTCCGAAAATGTTTATAAAAAATTATTACTTGGTGGAGAAAAAACTTTCTTACAGAGGAAAGATAGTTACAATCTCATTTACTATATCTTGACGAACGACGGGAAATAAACTAAGGTTCAATGGGAGAGATATATTGATAGACAAAACTAAGAAGCATATGTTATATATTAAATTTTCTATCGCATCAGTATGATAGGGAGACTCTCTTTACTACATATTGTAAATTTTTATAGTCATATTAGGTACAAAATTTTTAATTAAGTTACTGCAGCTCAAGTGAACCGTGATTTTCGTCCCTAGAAATAAGCTATAAGAATACAGGCAAATTAAAAAAAAAAAGAAATCGGAAACTTGTCTCCGAACATTCAATCTTCTGGGAATTTTGATATTATTCGATACTTATATAAGGGAATCATGTTTGTACGTTTACATCAAGGCCTGTTGAACTCTACTACAACATAAGAGGTTGATGGTCACTGATTCCTCTTGCACATCGGACAACACTGTACTATAAAATTTTTTATTTTAACTCTTCTAAGCTTTATAATAGTTTGCATTCAAGTGTGAAGGATGCACTGAATATAAATATTTTCAAGTGGCGACTTAAGAAAGTCCTGCTGCAGAAAAATTATTATTGTCTTAGTGCTTCTTTTTATATAAATAACTATTTTGTACATGAGTCCTCTAATGTATATGAATTAGTGTTTGCTTCACGTTGATCAAAATTTAACGTCTTTTGGATATGAATAAAGAATAAAAAAAATGCTCGTAATTTATCAATATATATATATATATATAGTATATATATATATATATATATATATATATATATATATATATATATATATATATATATTCAGTAATTATCCGGAAGTATATCCGTTCTTTTATTAAATTTCTTGTAGAAGCTAACAGCTGTTTCACCAAAATCTCATTTGGCATTTCCTGTGCTTGCTGGTTGAAGATCAATTGAGGATATTTAATGTGCAGCATGCTTTTAAGCGATCGTAGATTATACATGTTGATTGGCGGTAGCTTCGCTCCCTATTTGATAGCCGTTAGTAGTGTTCAGTACAATGATCTCTCTGGAGGAGACTTACAATTAGAAGAAAGATTAAGTGCAGTTCATTTCAATTTCAATTTGGCTCGTGAATCATTGTTGTTCTATGTTAGTAACTGTTGAAAAAGGGCTCATGTTTTCTGTTTTATTTCTTATACTGAGTTAGTGTTTTTCTAGTCTTACTGACATTCTTGTGTTAAAATAGCGTATATATGTTTTAGTGCAAATATCACATACGATCTGATATAGGCATTTATGTTCCAGATAAATTGAGCTTCTTGGCAATGAGCCTGTTGTTTTGGATGGTTTTTAGGCTGTAGATATGCTATGTATCTGTAGGTGCTTTTATTTCTTGGTTCGGTTTTTCTTGCAAATTGATTCCTTCACTTATCTTTGGTAGTTTCTAGGCAACTTCCTGTAAGTGTTTTTTTTTTAAGTGTGACAGTTCCATTTTCTTCCTTGGATGTCGGTTAGATGGAGGGATCTTAATATTAGGATGTTGACTTCACCGTGTATTTTGAGGAAAAAATGGTGAGAATCAGCATTGAGGTATCTGGCCGTGTAAGTTGATTTTCAATATACTGTATGTTACAGATGTCCATCCATCGTTTTGATTACACGGACATTCAGGAAGAGGAGCTGATTGTTTTCCCCAAGTTCCAGAGTAAACTGTATCCTTGAAGTGGATAGGATTTTAAAAACCATGGAAGCGGTTGAGCTCTTGCTTGCCATGGGGATGTATCAGAAATACAGTAGCGGCACCAGAGCTTGAGGTAGGATTCTTCAAAAGGTTTGGTTTCGAAATAGTTCATAAATAGATCTGTACCAGTTGGAGATAGTGATGTGCCTATAGCAGCGTTATCCTTGTGTTTATATATTTAACCTGTAAATAAAGAATATGGGTTGCTAAGTCAATAAAGAGGTCCATAACGTGAGTTGCGAAATCTTGTCTTTTGGCGATCTGGTTCAGTGCTTCATCTATCGGTATGTTTGGATATAGGGCTTTTACGTCGAAGCCTGCAATGATATCATCATTGCCAACTATTACTGTGCCTAAAATTGTTAAGAACTGATTCGAGTTTTTTAGATAAGATGTATCTATGTCCATCGGTTACTTCGGAACGGCTTCATCGAGTTCAAAGACATTCTTTGTGGCATATTTAGGAAGTTACTTTTTTAAAAATTCGATATGTGAATTTAAATTGTGTGATATATTGGTTCGCACCAATACATTGACTAGACCTGTAAGCACAAGAATTACATCAGGAATGTGGAGCCCAGCTTTTGTCTTGGTGTCCAATTTTAAAGCCAATGTAGGAATAATACGCTTCTTCAAACTATAGTGTTATGAAACATTTCTTTCGATTAAAAATCACTTCATCACAAATGTAGCAAAAGTTGGGTGCTTTATTGATACATTTACGGAACATTTTGTTAACACAATTTGGATAGTGTCTTCTAATAACTTATTTTGTTTAGATAAGATTACTGAAGAATGAAATACTATTTTTGCACTTTAACTTCGACTATGTGAGTAAATATTGATACTTGTTATTTAAAATGGGTTATCTGGCGACGGAGCCATATTTAAGCGATTTTGCTTCATGTTTTATGTAAAAAATTACTCTGTATACGTCAATAAAAATTTATAAAGAATTCATTCAACTAATGTGCATTCAAATTCATTCAAAATTCTTGTTGGGACACCTTTATATTCCACGGTAAATTAATTTCAAATAAAACTAGAAACTTGAAAAGATTTATCCCAAATTCCGTCTAAAACGTATCTTTTCAAGCTCTATTTAAATTCAGGAAGTTATAAATATCAGCTTTATTTTTTTGGCCGGGCAGTTTCTATAGAAGGCCAATAAAGGGCCAGCGACCCAAAAAGCTTATGACAGCTTGGCTCGAGGATATTACCCGTTTGTAACATGCTCGTTCCGCAAATCTGGCCCTATAACCGAAAGGATTCACGCAAGCAGGGGGGTGGTAACGTAGTCCGAAGGTCGCCCTTGTTTGGGTTAGCCGTGACGTGCACAATGGTTATTCTTAGGTTGCTGGCCCTTTTGGGCCCGTCAAAACAAATCCGGGCTATCGTTTTGTTTTATCTTATAAATCTGCGTAAGGGTCTTCCAGACTTCGATTTGGTTTATGACCTTAACGGCCTGAATGAATAACACCCAATATTTAATGTTTCTCCGGACCTTTTTGAATCTCAAAACATTTATATTCCACACAGCAAACTTTATATATAATATATATATATATATATATATATATATATATATATATATATATATATATATATATATATAATAAAACCTGTGAAATTGAACAGAATTTTAAGAATAAACTAAATTCAAAAAATAGCAAAAAAAATAACCAATATAAAAAAAAAATTCTTAAATGATAACCCCAATTTAAAATCATAAAAGCTGATAAAACCGTAGTTATGCAATCTAGGGAGTATGATAGGAAAATGAAAGAAATACTCAATAACAAAAAAAAATACAAACAGATAAAATTGGATCCAACAAACAACAACACAAAAGAAAATAATGAACTTATAGAACTAAGCGAGAGGAAACAATATATATCGAATGATATAGCTAAAAACCTTAAAATTAAAAATTCCTTACCACCTAAAATATACGGACTACCAAAGCTTCATAAAAAAATACTCCCATTACACCTGTTGTATTGTACATTCAATCATCATGTGCACCTTTTTCCAAATATTTGTAAAACAATACTTAAAAATATAGCAAATAAAAATAATCCTTATATTAAACAATCACTTCATTTTAAAGACAAAATAAGAAACATAGATATACGTAACTATTCTATACTTGTATCACGGAATGTAGTTTCACTATATACGAACAATACAGTTTTCCTTCCCACAGAAGTCATTAAAAAAAATGGGACGAAATCAAAAAATATACTGATATTCTTCAAAATTATTTCCTCAGTGCACCCTTACACTAAGCTCTACTCACTTTTCATATTAAAACCAATTATACAAGCAAATTGAGAAATATACGATAGAGTTATCCATTTCTAATATCATATCCCAAATTGTAATGGGGGAACTCGAAGATCAAAACATTAAAAAAATTCTCTTCTTATATCAGTATGTTGATGATTGCATCACTGCAATACCAAAGAATAAAACTAATGATGTTTTTAAAACATTTTAACAACTTCCAAGAAAACCTTCAATTCACAAAAGAAACAGATGAAAACAAAGAAAAGTGCTGAACACGGAAAGGATAGGGTTGGAACGAAGTTTGCATTTACTGTTCGCATTCTACTTCATTCATAGACGGAGCTGCATATAGTTGTACGTTTGCTGAATGTGATTTCAGCACTACAACGGCATAATGTGGATATATCCACTGCTATTGCATCTCACACGGAGGTATCCGTGAAAGCCGCATAAACATATATACGCCATCCGGCGGGAGATCGGCGAAGCCGCGTTCAGTATTTGCATGCTTCCTTCTGATCTCTCCCTTGCACAGCTAGGTGCATGTCGGTACCCTGATGAGTCTAGTAGAGACGAAACATGTACCTCTGCCGTATCACTGTGGCGGGGAGGATAAGTTTTTGACTTTCTTCTCGGTATGGTGGTGCAGGTAGGCCATCATCTCCGATGGTGGTGGAATAGGATAGATTGTGTTTCTTAACAATTTGTTCAAACTGTGCAACCTCTAACACGGAAAGGATATGGTTGGAACGAAGTTTGCATTTACTGTTCGCATTCTACTTCATTCATAGACGGAGCTGCATATAGTTGTACGTTTGCTGAATGTGATTTCAGCACTACAACGGCATAATGTGGATATATCCACTGCTATTGCATCTCACACGGAGGTATCTGTGAAAGCCGCATAAATATATATATATATATATATATATATATATATATATATATTATATATATATATATATATATATATATATATATATACTAGCGACCCGCCCCGGCTTCGCACGGGTGCAATGCTGATACTAAATACACTACAGAAAAATTGTGACTATTTATTTTATTTTTACAACAATTATTACATCGGCCTCCGACGCGCTATTTATAGGCACGCTGCCGCCGCCCCGGTCGGCCAGTACCGCCGCAAGCGCTACTTCCCGCAATTTTAAATCTGTAATATCTTCGAAAATATTCATTTAAATCTTGTGCTGTAAAGGACCATATAGATCTATATTAAATCAACAATGTATTTAAGCTATTTAATTGGATAAGGATTAATGCTGTATTGGTTAAAATCGCTTCAAAATTTGCCATTATTTGTCGTAAAAAGTAAATGACAAAAAAATGTTATTGTGGGATATCCATGAGAGATAGACATATACCATCGCGGAGTTTTCTGTAGACCTTTTCAATGTGTACAAATAATTAGTACATTATTTTGATAAATCTCGTAGGGTTCAGCCTGCGTTTGCAATGTAAGCGGAAAAAAATATGATAATTAACGACATCACATTAGAAACCTCAAAAATAACAGTATTTCTCCACTATTTAATGGATGTTATTATACATATAAACCTTCCTCTTGAATCACTCTATCTATTGAAAAAAACCGCATCAAAATCCGGTGCGTAGTTTTAAAGATTTAAGCATACAAAGGGACATAGGGACAGAGAAAGCGACTTTGTTTTATACTATGTAGTGATATATATATATATATATATATATATATATATATATATATATATATATATATATATATATATATATCTTCAGTTTATGAATGGTTTATCACAGCAGTTTCAGCGCCTCTTCAGGAAATATGAATTGCAGGTTTGTCATAAAGCTCTTAGCTGAACGAAATCTTTCAAACTAAAATCGAAAACACCTAAATTAAGAAAAAAAATAACGTTGTCTACGAAATTCCTTATGAAGACTGTAATGCCACCTATATTAGGCAAACGAGCCAATATTTGGAAAGCAGATTGAAAAGTCACAAGTATAATAATAGAAATATTACAGCACTTATAAGCCATGAAGAAACAAAAATCATCAGTTGAATTTAAGTGACAGTAAAATTCTAAAATCAGAAAAAAATTTAAAAAAAGAGTGTTACGAAATGATGGAAATTCAAAAATTAAGGTTTCCAATAAACGACAAAAAAATAAATAAATCAAAAACTTGCAAGTTTACCAGCATGACTTTGCATTATATTAAATATAAACATATTTATAACAGTAAAAATTGGAATGTATTCCATTAGTATATGAAATGATTGTTTTTGTATGTTATGTAAAATGTGCTGTGCACACGAGTTATGGCATTCCAAGCGTAGTTTAACCAATATAGATTAGACACTAATTGTTATTACAAATCACATTATCAAAGTGTGTTTTTGACTGGATTATTGTGCACTCTCGTCCATTTTTGTTTTATATTTTAGTTTAATAATATATATATATATATATATATATATATATATATATATATATATATATATATATATATATATATGTTAGAGATTGCACAGTTGGAACAAATTGCTAAGGAAACACAATTTATCCTATTCCACCAGCATCGAGATCATGCCCTACCTGTACCACCATACCGAGAAGAAAGTCAAAACTCACCCTCCCCGCCACAGTGATACATGTTTCGTCTCTACTAGACTCATCAGGGTACCGTCTTGCACCTGGCTGTGCAAAGACATATATACGCCATCCGGCGGGAGGTCGGGGAACCGCGTTCAGTATTTGCATGCTTTCTTCCGATCTGTCCTTTGCACAGCCAGGTGCATGTCGGTACTCTTATGAGTCTAGTAGAGACGAAACATATATCTCTACCGTATCACTCTGGCGGGGAGGATAAGTTTTGACTTTCTCCTCGGTATGGTGGTAAAGGTAGGCCATCATCTCGATGGTGGTGGAATAGGATAAATAGTGTTCCTTAGCAATTTGTTGTGCAACCTCTAACACGGAAAGTATATGGTTGGAACGAATTTTGCATTTACTGTTCGCATTTTACTTCATTCATATACGAAGCTGCATATAGTTGTACGTTTGCTGAATGTGATTTCAGCACTACAACGGCATAATGTGGATATATCCACTGCTATTGCATTTCACACGGAGGAATCCGTGAAAGCCGCATAAACATTATATATATATATATATATATATATATATATATATATATATATATATATATATATATATATATATATATATATATAATTTATTTTTGTATCTTAAACCTTTTGTTAAATATTTTTTTCTAATATTTTCTTGGGTATAGGTACCCAAGAAAATATTAGAAATATATATATATATATATATATATATATATATATATATAATTTATTTTTGTATCTTAAACCTTTTGTTAAATATTTTTTTCTAATATTTTCTTGGGTATAGGTACCCAAGAAAATATTAGAAATATATATATATATATATATATATATATATATAAATATATATATTCGCCGACCTCCCGCCGGATGGCGTATATATGTTTATGCGGCTTTCACGGATACCTCCGTGTGAGATGCAATAGCAGTGGATATATCCACATTATGCCGTTGTAGTGCTGAAATCATATTCAGCAAACGTACAACTATATGCAGCTCCGTCTATGAATGAAGTAGAATGCGAACAGTAAATGCAAAATTCGTTCCAACCATATCCTTTCCGTATCACTGTGGCGGGGAGGGTAAGTTTTTGACTTTCTTCCCGGTATGGTGGTGCAGGTAGGCCATCATCTCGATGGTGGTGGAATAGGATAAATTGTGTTTCTTAACAATTTGTTCAAACTGTGCAACCTCTAACACGGAAAGGATATGGTTGGAACGAATTTCGCATTTACTGTTCGCATTTTACTTCATATATATATATATATATATATATATATATATATATATATATATATATATATATATATATATATATATATGAGATAAGTTATCGTTCGTATAATTTTTAAAATAAGATGGTTCGCGGCTGTGCGGGCATAGATTGTTAGTAAACATCACCCTAGTATCAAAAAGTACGGAAAATTCCAAGAGAATGGAAAAGATTTGAGTTCAGAAAATGACGAATGTGCCGTTTCGTCCTGATTTGGGACTCACCAGGCCTTTGCATCCAGACAAAACAGAAATAGCGACATCTTGACGGATCACTCAATAACACAGGAGAAAACCCACTAATAAATTTGTACAAAACTGCCATATAATGGCGCGACGGTATGTATACAATATTGTTAGTGGGTTTACCTTTGTGTATTCAGTGATCCGCCGAGATGTCGCTATTCGTGTCGTATCTGCTGTTTTTTTCATTTAAAAATAGTAGACGAGCACGACAACGAGATGATGGATTTGTTTGGAAACAATGGCCTGATGCGTTTCACCACTTGATCTCTTGAGGTAGCAGTTTAGGGCTGAATAATTTTTTTTTTCTCAGAAAAACCTTTTTCAAATGTGCACATTGAATTTTGTCTTGACTATATAATCAAGAAACTATTAAACATTAATATTTTAAGCTGACATGCGTCAACAAGAATATCAAATGAATATACATGGCTAACCAAATTAGCAAACGAATATACTCGCGGTATCAAGAGTATCAAATGAATATTAATTTATCTGTCCTGCCTTATTAATTTTAAAATATAAATAATAAAATTAACAAAACTTAAATAAGAAGATAAACATTGATGTTTAGTATGTTTTTTGAGTACATATACCTTTGAATAAGGAAAAAATATACTTTCCGAAAGCTCGGAGTTTGTAAAGAAGAAATTTTTGTTCAGTCCTAGACCGTTACCATAAAAGATTAAGTCTGTTTTTATTCATCTAGTCTCATTTCACCAATCAAATTTAGATTGATGTATCCAAGCAGTACAGATCAAATTCAACTTAAAGCGTTTTATCAATAAAGAACATTCAGTCGAATCAGTCTAATAGCGGCTGAACTTGGCTGAGCGCTATTAATTAATTTAGTGCTAAATAAGGCCCAGTTATTCAGGCTGTACATATATATATATATATATATATATATATATATATATATATATATATATATATATATATATATATATATATATATATATATATATATATATATATATATATATATATATATATATATATAAATAAGATTAGTTTACGACTGGAAAAATTGACGCGATTATCCATCTAGAAACTCATCATATAGTGTTTTGTTGGATCTTCAATAGGTGTAACACAAAAAAACTGCCGGATCTTTGTGTTGTTTCCCACATAATCCCTCGCGATTGCTCAATTTTTTTACGTTGTGTATCTATATATCATGTATCAAAACCTTTCTTGAGAGACTGACCAATTTAGAACTTTCTTTTTAGGCTTCTATCATTTATTCACTACTAGCATCTATCCGTCTCAGCTTGGCCCGCGGGGGTAGTTACAATATCATTGTGAAATAAATTTTATTGTAAATTGCTGCTATATACGAGTGTGAATCAAATCTGAATCGAAATTTTACTTCTGTCAGCTAATCACGAGTGGGTTGGCAGTGTAGGTCATTGCAGTGCAATATATTAGAAGTTCTTTCGTCAGTACGGTCATGAGTAAGCAACAGGTTCCACTGTCCGTTGCGCAACAAGTTATAATAAACTTTTTAGCCAAGGAAAGTGTTAAACATACGAAAATTTAAACCTTTCTAAAACCCAAGTGTTTAGTTGGACAAGAATTTTAAAAATGGATGATAAAGTGTGGCAAATGTAAGTCATAGTCAACGTCCTAAGTCAAGTATCACTACTGGTGCAGTTCGCCACCATATCGAAGGTGGGTACTAGCTTCGAAAATGCTCAAACTAAAATCTGTGACCGATGGGTTCCAAAGTTGTTGACCGAGAATCAAAAAAAAAAAACAGCCGATTGCAAATCAATAAGAGAATTCTCAATTGATTTTGATCGGAAGGGGAGACTTTTTTGAAGCATATTGTGACATGTGATGAAATGTGGTTGCATAATTTCACTGCAGAATTAAAAGTGGCGAGTAAGGAATGGGGAACGAAAGACGAACCCGGCCCTTGAAAGCCAAAACTCGTCTCTCAGCCGGTAAGATTCTCGCGACCATTTTTTTACCTGGAAGAGAGTTTTGTTAATTAATTTTCTACATGGTCAACATAGGGTTAATGTTGTCTTTTACCGCCAGCTATTGCGGCTTACAGAAGCAACAGAAACGGTGTCCCCATCAGGGGCGTCCTCGTTCCCCATAACAACGCCATGCCCCACACAGCGGTGTTGACAAAGGAAAAACCGCATTGAGAAACCCCTAAACACCCTGTATACAATCCAGATTTGTCACTCTATGGTTATTTTGTATTTGCGTCCTTGAAAGATGCACTTGGAGGGGTACGATTCAACTACGATCAAGATACTGACGACTTCATACGCAGCTGGCTGATGACACAACCTCAAAGTTTCTACTAGCAAGAAAATTACAAGCTTCCAAATCGATGAGGAAAATGTATAGAGTGTAGATGGACTATGTCGAAAATGATAAATAATTTTTTTATATTATTTTATAAATAATAAAAGTATATAAAAAATTCAGATTTATATTTGATCCACTCTCGTACTAACGAAATTTGAACAAAATATAAGCAATAGTTGTAGAGTTATCTGACAAAATGATTGATTTAGGATACGTCAATCCTTAGGATTTTTAGTACCTAGCAAAATAGTTAAAACACATTTTAACCCTTTTTAGCTTTATAAAAAGGGATATCGGAAAATGCAGAAATTACTTTTTAGATAATCATATGCAAAATATGTAAAACAAAACATCATGATCTTACCGATGTCTTACCCCTAAGGAAGTCAGTTTTTAGATATTATTATGAGCTATCTTTTGAAACCAAATTCAAGTCCCTATTTCTATCTAATCAAAAGATATCGATAAATTTATCAAGTGAAAATTTACATATTTTTACCCTTTCAGAGTGCGAATTTTGAAAAATCCTTACGTAGTGGGTGCCTACACACGGTCTTGCCAACCATTTCCCCAAAATTACATGATATATTTATATATATATATATATATATATATATATATATATATATATATATATATATATATATATATATAAATGGGTTTATAACGTTCTAGGCCGTCTTTCGATATCCAAACGCCAGCAATCTCGCTCCATCCACTGGTCATCCTCTAGACCTCTACTTCTTATTTCTCCGTCGATATCTTCTGGCCAGCTTTTCCTTGGTCTCCCTCATTTTCTTCTTCCTTGCGGTATCCAGCTTAGTACTGTTTAGGTAGACGTTTCTCTGTCATTCTTTGCACGTGGCCATACAATATCAATTGTTTTGTACTTACATAATCTACTATTGTGTGAGTGATTCCCATTATTTCTCCAATACGGTCATAGGTTTGCCTGTCTTTTCTGAATTTTCAAGCCGATCGCCTGCAGAAGTTCATTTCAGTAGCTAACAGTGTTTTCTCGGCGGTTTCTTTTAGCTGCCAGACTTCAGAGCTGTTTGTGACTATGCTTTTAGTAATAGTATTATAAATGAGCGTTTTGTTTTGCTTAGATATATTTGGGTTCCATAGAATTGGGTTTAGAAATGTAATAGCTTTTCTGCTCTGTGTGTTTCGTTCTTTTATGAATTGATCAGCTGTTCCATTTTGTGTGATCTTCATCCCCAAGTATTTATTTTTCGTGCAGTGTTCGATGCACTACTGTCTTCCAGAATAAGGTCTCTAGTCTCTCTGTCTATATACATGTATTCAGTTTTGGTTATGTTTACCTCAAGCCTCTATTTTTGGTATTCTTGTATTAATTTCCTTTTCATATATTCCAGGCATCGTAATCTTGCGCCAGTACGATCTGATCATCCTCGAATCATACCGTATACATCGTAGTATTTCTAAGTGGGATACTCATTCACTGGCATTTTTTTCCATGTATGTAATGTTTGATCTAAATATATTCTAAAAAGGGTTAGGGGGAGGCAGCATTCCTGTTTGAGACCTTTATTGACCTGGAATCCACCACAAGATTATTTCCAATTAAGATTTTTGACATGGAATTTTCATATAAAGACTTAATAGCTTTTACAAGTCGTATACTGACGTTGCTTTTTCCAAGAGCCTTTCATAACTTTTTAAGAAGTATGTTGTCACATGCTTTCTGCAAGTCTACAAATAGCATATGGATCTCTTGGTTAAATGCCAACTTTTTTTCTATTATTTGGCTCACACAGAATAGGTGATTTATAATTAATCAACCAGCTCTAAATCCCGCTTGTTCTTCGGATTCCATTTCCTTGTACTCCCTTTCGACTTTATTCTTCAATATTTTACCTTATATTCTGCTAAGGCTACTTATCATTGCATGATTCTATCTTTAATAGTTTAGACTGTACGTTGATACGTCAATCAGCTAGTCAATTAATACAACTCTGCTAACAAGTATAGATTTAACGTACATTCTAAAAAGTTGAATTAAATTTACTCTCTTCATATACATTAAAGGTCAAACAAATAACGATTTCAAGTTCCCAGGAAAAAAAAAGATATCTCTTCTTGCAACCGCAACGGAAAACAAAACTTCAAAATCACCCTAAAATAGAGCAATCATTCGAACGATTACACATAAAATAAACCCCATATTTCCCCTTTAAAAACTTTTTAAAATCGGATCAACCCTCGCGGCGCCAAGTGCGGACCAAAGAGGAAGCTTCCGTGTCCTTTTTTACGTAACCGCAAAAGTGACTATCGAGACGTATTTTGACGACTTGACAGTGATTTATTACTGCGGGGTGAGAGTTTCGGGGTGCCGAGAGAACTTTAGGATTTAGGTTAACCCAGGTAATGGTCAGATTATTTATAAATGTCGAAAAGTCAAAAAAGGTTTCTCTAGAATAACGTATACTTGATATTGATCAATAAATGAATATTATACATGGTTTGTCATAATTGTTTATATATATATATATATATATATATATATATATATATCCTCCTTTCAGGCAGAGAAAAGGAAAAAATGTATACAAACAGTTTATTTCCTGCAAATACCACTCTGGTCTTCTCTCCATGCGCGTTTCGACTATTTTATGGACTCGTCAGTGGAGCTGTATCGAGTCAAGAGCAACATTCGCAAGAAATAACTGATATATGAAATATAAATTTCAAGGTAAGTCGGTAGGATATTGCAAACCTGCCACCTATCGACCTCGATATCAGACTGAAAAATATCGCCATTCGAACGACATCTATGAATCCCCAGAGTAGTGATAAATCTTTAAATAAAATCAAAATTTCAATAAGAAATAAAGAATTCTATCTGCTGTATTTAAATAGTTGTTATATATGTATTCTCCTTTCAGGCAGGGAAAAGGAAAGAATATATAAAAACAGTTTATTTCCTGCAAATACCACTCTGGTCCTTTCTCCATACGCGTTTCGACCACCTTATGGTCTCGTCAGTGGAGCTGTATCGGGCTGAGAGCAACATTCGCAGGAAATAACTTAATTCCTGCTTACGTACTTTGGAATTTATATTTCATATATCAGTTATTTTCTTCGAATGTTGCACTCGGCCAGATACAGCTTCACTGACGAGACCATAAGGTGGTCGAAACGCGTATCTAGAAAGGACCAGAGTGGTATTTGCAGGAAATAAACTCTTTGTATATTTTCTTTCCTTTTTCTGCCTGAAAGGAGAATACAAATAAAACAACTGTAATACTGCAGATAGAATTCTTTATTTCTTACTACAATTTTAATTTTAAAAAAATGGTTTGTCATAAGTTGTGTCTTTAGTATAATGTTGTAATGATGAAACTTAAAATGTCCAACTTTGGTCTATTTGTTTGCCTCTTTTTTTGTCTAGTTTCACGCAAACAGCAAAATTCACTAAGGTTTAAGATTTAGACCCGATCCATGGAAGTTATATCTTCTAATTGGTCAATGTTAATTTTAAATATAAAATGTGACTATAAAATAACAAGACTGATGCTTCTGCAGAAGGAGTACGAATGCGCCAAAGACAACTGATCGACAGCTATATAGCGTAAATCTTTCTCTTTCGAACGCGACGCATCCATGTCTGTATACAAAGCAATCTAACTGTCGCCGTTGGTTGTATAATAGCTGTTCTTTTTTAAGTTTTGCCAGAAAAATGGTAAGTGTAATAACAGAGCAACAAATAGTGTTCAAATTTTACATGAAACTTGAAAAAACCGTTACTAAATTAATATTTTATTCAAAGAAATATAACACAATGATGGTTTGTCAATTAAGGGAGTTTTTGGTGATCTAAGCGTTACCAAGATGGGTCCCCCTTCCAAGTCAAAAAAAGGATGAAACTATTGAAAAGTCGGTAATTTGATACTATCTGACCTTCGACTAAATATTCGTATGATTGTTGAAACTGTAGGAATTGACAAAGAATGCGTAAGACAAATTTTATATAACTATCTTAACATGCGAAAAAAAAACACAATCGAACAAGAAGAAGCTCGAAAAAATGTTTTTGTTGACACTTTGACAGCCACTGAAAATTACTAGAACATGTTGAAAAGAGTGATAATATGTGACTAACCTCAGTTTTTCACTTATGATCCTGAAACTAAGTGCCATTCTACGCACTGGGAAAGCCTAATTTCACCGAGAACTAAAAAAGTTTGAATGGGTTAATCAAGATTGAAAGCGATAATGATTGTTTTTTTCGATATTCATGGTATTGTTGTGTACCTTCAATGGATTCCTGAAGGTCAAACGATTAGTTAATATTACTATTTTGCGATCCTTGCTAAACTCCGTGACAGAATAAGAGAAAAACGAATCAATTGTGGAATAACAAGTCATAGGTTCTCCCTCAAGATAACGCGTCACCTTATTCTGCATTATCTGTCAAGACGTTTCTAACCAAATACAAATATCCCAGTGCTAGATCATCCACCCTATTCTTCTGGCCTTGCACCACGTGACTTTTATCTGTTCCTCAAGGTCAAATCTACATTAAAGGAATAAGATTTCAGTCCGTTGAAGCTGTGAAAAAAAACGGTTCGGTAATATATACAAACAATTTGTTATTTTTGTGTTTTAAGATTCAATGATCTTATTTGATCAGTTTTGAAGCAAACTCCTATCTCTAACATATTGGTGGTCAAAATAAATTAAAATTTAATATCCCTTTCGGTCAATATTATACATTAATAGATTTGATAAAATTATTTTTAGCAGTTTTCGATGATCAACCTTTTATACTGAACACCGTTTATTTGATAAAAATAGCCCGAACTCGTCGATTTTATTATTCAGAAAAACATTTTTTTAGGAAAGAAATTCTCATTTGAGTTAATACAAGTACTTTTCTGATTCACTAGCACTTTTCTGATTCACCCTGTATAATATTATTTACTCTAAAAAATACATTTAAAAAAAATTGGCGGATTTGAAGCGATTTTTCATTGAATAAGCGGTATTTCATAATATATAATAAAAGGTTTATCCATTTTTTATCACAACCCCGTATAATGACCACTTTGTAGCTTTGGTTTCTTGTCCAATATGTTACTTTTTCAGATTTCTACCTTTTTTCGAAGAAATTTACCATTGTAAAATCATCATACTTTCCAATCAACTAACCAACTACAAAAATAGAGTGATGTTGTTTTTTTTCTCCTTTAAAATATATTCTGAAAGTTTTCGAGAAGTGTACGCATCCACTTTGCCATTTTAGTTGTGAAAAAACCTATATCTAATCAAGTAAAGAAATAATACAATTAGTTCAGGTTAGTAAAGATTGCGGATTATCATTGCCTATAGCTAATCAAGTAAAAAAATAACACTGGAAAAAAAGCAATTATTTCAAACTTTTCGTTTTTCTAGTTCGACTTCTTACATTTTTTTATACATATTTTTATAACTGCTTATTTTGTATATTGTTTCAGTGTAAGTTTATTTGTTGATATAATAAGTATATATTTTTGACATTCTCTAACGGTTCTAACGCCAACAGTTCGAAGAAATTAAAAAATATACATTAGAAGAAGACTACGCTCCTTCCTAAGAAAAATCGACGCTACTTGTGACAAAGTGAGAACAAAACAAGGAATCATACACCAAAAGAAATTTTCCAAATACCAGAGCAGACAAGAACGACAACAGCCTTCTCAGAGCCAGAGGACAATTGTTAATATATCTGCCAAGGAATTAACCTCAGCGGAAAACTCACTACTTGCCAAAGGTTTGAACTTCACGGTTGCTCCAAAAGAGGTTCCCATTCTCGATATAATTAGCGCCGCAGACTCAGCGAACATCGAAGACCCTTTTGCAGATGAGTTCAGGTGGAAAATAAGAGAAACTCTACAAAAATCTAGAAAAACCGAACCAAACATCAGCAAAGATGAGAAAACTGCCCTAGCCAACCTACAGAAGGACTCCAGTATTAAAATTCTACCAGCGGATAAAGGGAATGCTACAGTCGTAATGAATGCTGAAACATACAATCAAAAAATTGACGAAGTTTTAAGCAAAGGAAATTATACATCTCTTTCTAAAGATCCCACATCTGCAATTGAAGGAAGAATCTATCGCGTTCTTATGAAACATGAACGATATATTCCTGAGAGGATCCGGACTCAGTTGACGCCACACCATAGCAAAACTCCACACCTTTATGGACTACCGAAAATACATAAGCAAGACATGCCCTTACGACCTATCACGAGTTCCCGGAACTCTCCGACTTCTGAACTTGCCAAATTTCTTCTTCCAATCCTGAGACCATTACAAGGAAATACATCGTCCTGGGTTAAGAACTCGCAACATTTCGTAGAAATTATACGTGAAATAGAAGTACAACCAGAAAACCATTTTATTAGCTTTGACGTGGAAAGCCTATACACCAACGTTCCAGTTAAGGACTCACTAAAAATCATGAGAAAGAAACTTGAAGAAGACCAGACCTTAGCAGAAATAACATCTTTACCACCGCACGCCATTAAGGACTTATTGGAAAGTTGTTTGACTATTTCCTATTTTCAAAAAAAGGAAAAACTCTACATCCAGGATGATGGACTACCGATGGGATCTTCACTCTCACGAGGAAGAACTTCGAAACTTCCTTTTTCATCTCAACAATATCAGTCCAACTATTAAACTCACCATGGAAAAGGAAGTAGAAAATAAATTACCATTCTTAGATGTCTTGGTTGAAAGAAATGGCAGACAAATTCTAACTTCGGTTTACACAAAAGCCACGCACACAGGACAATACCTTAATTATTCATCTAATCACTCCAACAACACCAAACAAGGAATTATAAGAAATCTCGTAGATAGAGCCTTAACTCTCTGCAACTGCAACGAGAACTTGATGAAAGAGATTGATTACATTAAAAATGATCTGACAGCCAACGGATACCCAATATATCTAGTGGATAAATTTTTTGAACAACCCAGAAATAGGACAATATCGACAACGAATGAAGAACGAAAACCATTATTGAACATCCCCTATGTTAAAGGCTTTTCAGAAAAAGTTAGAAGGATAGGAAAAAGATATAGAATCAACGTTGTTTTCAATTCAAATAACTCTCTGAGAAGTCGGCTCACTAGAGTCAAACCAACAACTCAAAGAGACATGAAGAACTGCATATATCAGATACCATGTGAATGTGGCAATCCCTACATTGGCGAAACAAAGAGACCTCTTGACGTAAGGATCAAGGAACACCAAAAATGCACATCTCGAGGAGAAACAGACAAATCTGATGCCGCCAACCATGCCTGGCCTCATGGACACCACATAAAATGGTCTGAAGCTAAAATACTACACCGAGAACAACATTGGAGAAAACGGAAAAGAAGCCGCGGTTATACATCAGAACCCGAGTTGTTTTAGTAAACCATCTTTAGATATAAGAAAACTGTGGAAACCACTTCTTAGTAATTGTAAACTGAAACTAAATGCAGCATAAAAAATATGATTTTGTCATTGCAGGCATGACTGCACCCATCTCAGTCATACTCTACTGAATTTACTTTTAGTATAAATAGTCATGTTGCTAAGGGATTTATTTAGTATCACTTGAAAACGGCTAGAGATAACTACTAGCCGAAACGTCGTGATATTCAATAAAAATAAAGACAATGGAAGTCCAACAGATATCTACTATTTCGCAAGAAACATCATTGTCTATGACCTTCAAACAAACACATTCTCTAGAAAGTATGCGAAAACACTTTTACACAATATGGAAAAATGTATTCAAACAGAGAGTATTCAGTAACTTTCAAACTTAACAAATGATAGATTTTTAAGGCTTCTTTGCAATCATACAAAAATATCCTGACTTAATAATGCAAAATAAACTTTATAAAACCACCGTGGATTTTTTAAATCTCCACAGCTTTACTACCTAAATCTCCCGGCAATATACATTATACTTTATGTCTATTGTCGTGAACTTTAGATACTTTAAAGCAAGCTTATATAAAACGGATGTAATGAAAATTTGATCCATCACGCAATTGGGTGGCATTAAAGTTTTCGATGACAATGCGCGGCGGCCCAGGTGTGAATCCAGGTGATATGCAGTCTTTTATATTTTAAAACTGCGTCATTCAGACGGTAAATAAAAATAATGACACAGTTTGCAGTTTAAGAAAAGACCTACATATTTATTACGTAATTCCCGGTTGTGGCGTAATTATCTTGAATGAATGATATACCTCACTTAAAATGTAATACACTTTATTTAAAATATTTTTCTCTGCATTGATTTACTTAAATTTTGCTATTTTTAAATCTTAAAACATACAAGATGTTAGTTTGGTAAGGAATCAACCTTGTGAAAGAGTTCTTGTCTAATGTTAAGATAAGAAGTTTAGGTAAATCTAAGTTTTAAAAGTCTATATTTTAAAAATTAAAGTTCGGACGTGATGTTTTGATGAAGGATATTGTGGGATAAGAGTGTATTGTTCTCTTAATAAACTTTTCCATAAACCGCTAGACCCAAATTTAGTCTTTGTAGCAATAAATCCAGGATTTGTTCTTGTGATTTCGAAGGACCATCTATTGCTTATGAAGGGAAAAAAACAACAGCAGAGATATTCTTTGCATACGTTTAACCAGGGGCGGATCTGGCCTCTCTCTTTGGGGGGGGGGGGCGGGGGCGGTGACATCACAAAAGTACAGTATGGCAAGCGAAAGCAAATTTTCGATGGGGGGGGGGAGGCGAGACATCAGAACATTCCCATTTCTAGTGAAGTTCTTAGAGAGGGGGGGGGGCGATCACAAGAAAAAACAAGTTCTCGACAGGAGGCAGGATGCGGGGAGCATACGGGCAGCATACACATTCCTAGTATAAGAGGCAGAATCGTGTCTATCTTCCTGAACTCGAAGCTCTTGGGAAGGGAAAAGGCGATCGCAAGCATACACATTGCTATACTCTATTCAAAAACTAGGGAGAGTAATAAAACTGTTGCAGAAACCTCCAATTTATCTACCCCAATGCCGCAGGTAACTGACAACTGACGTGAATCTAATTATATTTAATTATATTTAAACATTATAAGGTTTTATAAATTTACTGCAACAATAGAGTTTCTGATAGTTCAATTTAATTTTTGTCAGTGAACAAAGTACACCTTACGGTGTGTCCTTAGTGATTTATCTTGCTTGTGCTTGTTTTTATATATTATATGAGATTAGTGAGATACCCAAAAGATATGGCTTCCACATCTATATTTATTCCAAAATCGTTAAACCAGGGCATTTTTTCCTCAATGAAAAACTTATTACGATGAATGTTTACGAAGCCTTAAAATATCAATATCTAGATAATAATGTTAAAAGTTCTGTTGCGATATATTCCAACATGACAGGAGTTGGACTATCTACTATGTACCGAATACTGAAGGAGAAAAACACTACTGGAATTGTTAATACTCCCAAGTCACATTCGATCACAGGCAGACGAAAAACCTCATTGGAAGAAGAGATGTAAACTGCAATAAAAGAATTTGTACATATACCTTATTATGAGAAGCAGATCCAATGGAAATTGCTCAGAGAACTTAATTTTTGCTGGAAAAACTAGATAGGAAATCTGTTCTTATAATCGTACGGAAAATATCCGTTGGCGAAGGAAATATCTCTCTCCAGTTAAAGGTAAAGTTGCTATAAATAACACAACTTACAAAATTAGTAGTTTAACAGAATTTTTGAAAGATTTTTTGGAATAAAGTTACTGCGGAAAATTTGAAAAAATCCATATAATAAAAGAATAAAAGAAAATGTGGAAACTCGATCTCATGATCCATGAGATAGAGGAACCAATTATAATTAATTTGGGCGAAGATAGCTTCACTGACTTGGATTACGAATTAGATACGTAATGGTTACCAGCTTAAACATAATTTATTATTTAAATATTTTTAACATACAAAAATTAATTACTTTTGAATCCCTTTTTAGTGTTTAACTGTAATTCTGCAGATGTTTTAAGAAATAAATAAACTAAAACGTCAAATGTCCTAAAAATGTTTTTAATTAATAATAAAATGACCGATTGCCCAAAAAAATTTTCACATTATATGGACGAATTTGTTTTTTTATATATATTTAACTTCTTGTATTTTTGACAATGGGTATTTTGTAAGTATTTCAATTATAACTTAGTATTTTTTGAGAGAAAAAGGCTACGTTTTAATCTGAATCTGCCTAAAACGGTTTCTATGCCAGAATTAAAAATAATGAAAATACAGTTGTGATTTGTGTTAAATATGTCAAAATTATCTATATTTTCTAATGTATGTGAATTATTAAAAAATCATGAGAAATAAAAAAATATTATAAAAACTTTTTATTTTAAGTTTATTACCGAAATAATATTCTATGCCATAAATCGCCCCCCCCCTTGGATCCGCGCCTGCGTTTAACACAATAAACTTTAAAAACTTAACTACATGAATTTCTTCTAAACATTACAATACATCTTAACAACCACTCAATCACAATTAATTAAAATAAATCAAGTTTTAATAAACCCAAATTTAGGTTGAGAAAAATCCGAGATATTTCGCAAGAGAAAGAATTGCGAGAATGATACTGAATGTTTAAATTCGTGTAATCAGGTTAGAGATCAAAAGGTAAGTGCTGTGTGGAATAATCTAGTTCGTTGCGAACGACCGCTTACGGAAGCATGGTGATTGGTTGTTTGTTTGTCATGTTACCCCTAGATAGAGGAGAAGACCTTATTCTTCGCCCTTGGTCACGTAGGCCATCGTGTATAATGTGTTTCCTATACTTAAACATTGGAAATAATATTTAAATTAAATAGTTTAGATATAGTAAAACGCACAAAAACTTTTAACTCCACCAAAGTTCCCAGGCTCTTAGGGAACAAACGCAGCAATTCTGATATTTAAAAAAGAGGACAGAAAAGAATCTTTTAATTTGGCAAGGTTAAATCTTTTTAACACTTCATGACAATTAAAATAAATACCATCATAACATTGGCAGAAGCACAGCAGATAGATCTGATATGCTGATACTTTCTTCTTAATGAAACAAGTACTGAACACTCAATTAAATATAACAAACCCGTCTTCCTATAGTTTACTGACCTGAAAAAAGATTTGATTGAATTCAGTTGGAAGATATCGCGCAGTTACTCTCCAATCGAAGAATGTCAACGAATCTGATCAAAAATATTTATTCATAGAACGAGGCTCAGCCAAAACCAAAAGAAAAACTTCCAGAGAAAGTATCAGTGAATAACTGAATTCGACAAGGCAATTATTTAAGTCCATTGCTGTTCAACGTCGTGATAGATGAGATGATTAAAACAATTCGCAACCGTGAAGGATTCAGAAGCAGTAAACAAGAAATTGCATTGTGCTGATGACGGGGTACTTTTGCCTCAAAATGAGAACGATCTTCAAAAAAACGCACATTTTTAATAGAACCGGGAAAGAATATATATCACATAATGATAACTACTCTCAAAAAAAAAAAAAATTATGACAACAGCAAAGAAAACTCTTGATTAATTTTGTGACTGTTAGTACGCCAGATGGTTTGCACAACTATAATTTGGTATGGCTACGGTCCGCAATGTTGTCCCAGTCAGTCTAATATTGATGATTTATCCAACAGGATATCCATTCACGACTAGCAGCCTTAGTAATGTCAAATACTGATTCGGGTCCAATAAATGTTGTAGCAAAACCTTGTTTTACGAGTTCATCCTCTTTTTCATTGACTAAGATACCCTCGTATCCTGATAGCCATGCAAGTTGTGCTTTGCCTGAGAGATAAGGTTTTGAAAAAAATCCTAAACCAGTTTTAATGTTATGTGATGGCATGCGAGCGCTTTCAGCACTGCCTAACTTTCGGAGAAGATGGTAACCCCTCATCAAATTTTCACGAAGACAGGTATCAATAGGAACTAAAAATCCGTAGAAACATAATCGAATGAGTAATGGTATTCAAGTATTTAGAAGTGAAGCTGTCGAATGTTTAAGATATCGAAAACGAGGTGTCGCGTCAAATTACTCAAGCCAGGATATTTAAATAACCCATCTAATGAAATAAACGTATAGGGTGATAGCACCAATTATGAACAAGAACCAATGATGGACATTTTTTCTAAATAAACCGAAATAATAACCAAACGCAAAAGAATTTTGGGGATGGTAACACTGGATTATAAGTAGTAGGGGGTCAGTTGTCTCACTAACAAATTAAAATGTCAAGATCGGCCACTTTCTTCAACATGGCAGCCTAAATATAAGTGAAGTATGAGCTACGTCCGAAAAATCCGGTTTTATTATGAAAATCGTTAAGAGAGTAAGTATATATTTTCGTGAATTACTTCATTATGTTATTTGATAATTAAGTTTGATATTATTTTATATTGAATATTAGGAACTAAGAATATATTTTGTCATAATATTAAATAGAAACATAACCTAAAATCTCTGTTTTTTGCAATGTTTATTACTGGATCGAGTACAGACCAAATTACCAATGATGGACAAACGATGTTTTAAATCTAAAAAAAAGCATTAGACCAGGATGACACAACTTCCGAAGATACAGATTTAGAAATAACATATGCTGAGAGTGAAAACAATAGTTATAATGAAAAAGAGGATGGCATTACCGAAGATAACGGAGAAACGGCAAGTAGATAAGTGTAAACAGCGGAAAAGAGCTGGACTCGCGCATGAAAAAAGGGAGATCAAAAAACGTCGCGAAAACAAGAGTGAAGAAAATTCTGAAGATGAATCGCTAAACGTGCTAAAAATCAAAACGTTACCTTCAAAATATAAAGCCATTATTCGATCCGGACAGTTTGTCATAGTAAAATATGAAGACGAGTTTTTCCCGGGCAGAACAGAAGCCGTTGATAAAGACCAGTATGAAATTAGCACTATGGTAGTACTATCAACAGGCGATTCTTTTAGATGGCCTGACAAACCTGATAAAATATAATATAAAAACACGATCTAATAGAAGTTATAAGTGAACATTTGCTTTTGAATAAAAGAGGTTTCTATAAAGTTAAGGAAATGGAGAAATACTTACCAGATTTATACAGTATTTAATTACGTAGGCACACTTCCTTTTGTGATTTTTAGTATTTTTAATTCACAGATCTCTGAAGATCTCATTAATACATAATATTTCGTTTGTAAGAAAAAACAATATAATTTTATAAGAATTTACTTAGTTTTTGTTACTTTGCTCATTTTGTTTTTAGCTTTATAATGTTTTTTTATATTAAATGGATAAATACTTTAATGATACTGAGACTGTAAATGATAAATTTATGAGACTATTACTTCGATGCCATAGTTTATATGAGAATAAGTGTTTTTTTTTTCAGAAATATTTTAATTGGGGATGATTATCGCAAATAATGTGAGTTCAAATAAAACTCAAATAAAAGCTAATTTATGATTAATAAATGCTTATTCTTTTTAAATATACATATCATTTACGTACCTACCTAAATTTGTAATTGAATGTTTTTTAGAAAAAGCCAGGTTACTGCCAATGACCGGGTTTCTTTCATTGAACTTTTCGACAACTGGTTGATCATTACTGGGGTTTAGGTGTCCATTAATGGTGATTTTGAACTTTCTACATTTTTAAGTAAAATAACATATTTATATCCAACTATTTAAAGTTCAACTTAAAGATTCGTCTTCTCATATTATCTCTAAATTCATTTACCACTATACGGTATCTGTACACATAAAAACAAGAATTTTATTTTATAAAACGGAAAAAGGTATCCTTAACATGTCCATAATTGGTGCGGTCACCCTAAATATTAAATCAAAATCTACAATATATAAAAGTAAGATCAATTAAATAGCTGAGTTACTTCCGTATCGAGACGAGATCTACTCTGGTGTTTATAGATAATGATACTTTGAAAAATTGTTGGAAAAATACTTTTCGTCAGAGAAAAAAGCTAAAGCTTTTAAAGAATGTGCGAGATGGAGAACATATTGGACAGAGACATTCATTTACAGCTAACTCTTCTTATTACATTCTCAAAATAATAATTAAATTCTTTCAAACTAAAGAGCTTTCAACAGTCGTTAAGGAAAGTAACCCTTTTAAAAATTGAGCAATAAGAATAATAAGAAAGAAAATATTACGCTTTGAAAGTTTTGCCACCCTGTATATTAAAAGAAGAGGAGCATTTTTAACATATCATCAATATAGTAAGTCAAAATTACCACTTTGCCCACTTAAAATTTCGATTGAAATAAGAAAAACGGTGTATTTATTATACAGTGCCTTCATTTCAAAACGAACCATCCTTAATAACTTTGTTAAATAGAAAAATTTAAAAAAAAGAAAAAACACGTCAATTTAGATATACAGAGGGAAGTTTAATTTTGCATTTGTTAAAAGTCTGTCAATCACCTCCTCACCTCCAGCTAACCTCACTTTGATATGTCAAATGGGAACCCCCCACCTTGTGACACATCATTGTAAGCAGCATAAAATTGTCTATCCAACCGTATAAAAAAAATTAAATCGGTTGACGTACAAGCGAACAGTGTGCAAAAATGTCTTGTAATAATGCATAATATATCGGCCTCGAACTTTAGTATGTCAAATGATTACCCTATAGTGTGATACATCATTTTAAAGGGCATACTATCTCCTATTTAGCCAATAAAAAAAAACAAAATCTGTTGATGTACAAGCGAATAGTAAGAAAAGATGTGTGGTAATAATAGACACCTTATCACATTAAACTTTATTATGTCAAATGGCTACTTCATAGAGTAAAATATTATTTTAAATTTAAAATAAATATTTTTTTAAAATAATAAACAGTTAAAATATTTGCGAGAAAAAAACTAAGCCTGTTTTAAAATTCATCGCAAAATTCATTGCAGTCTAATCAATCTAGTGTATTTATTTCAATGATATTTTTTGCGGTACCTGATAGGTACAAGAAATCACTGCAATAAATAAAATTTTTAAGATCTTTAAACACCAGTTGTTTATTATTGTTAAAATTGTCATTGTGACGCCTAGTTGAAACGTGAATATAAATGGTGTATACGCTAGCCGAAAGAATAGAAATAATTTTTCTCTATGGAGCTGAAGATCGGTGCGCTCGTAGAACCGCCAGAGCATTTAACGAGAGGCATCAAGACAAAAACGTGGGCCATAAATATGTACTCGAATTGGTACGAAAGTTTGAAGAAACGGGATCCGTTTGTAATAAAAAATATATTGAGAAAAGGGTTGTAGATGAAGCATGCCAAATCGAGGTACTAGGACAGTTTGCAATAGATCCAACTTTATCCATCTCAAAGGTCGCAGATTTAACCAACATTTCTGCTGGCTCTGTGCATAAAGTTTTAAAACAAAATAAGTTTTTTCCCTATAAAATTCAAATTCTTCAAGAACTCGGAGAAGACGATTTTGATAGGAGAATTTTGCGAATTAATGTGCCAACGAATTGACGAGGACCCCCATTTACCTAAGAATATCTGCTTTAGTGATGAATCAACTTTTTTTCTAAATGGACTGGTTAACAGACATAACTGCAGATACTGGGATAATGAAAATCCGCACCTTTTCCGAGAAGGGCATACTCAATATCCCGAAAAAATTAACGTGTGGGCAGGAATTTATGGCAATGAAATCATCGGGCCATTTTTTTTTGGAAGATAATTTAACTGGGCAAATTTATTTAAACCTTTTAGAAAACACAATATACCCTGCCATTGTGCAATCTTTAGAAAATCAAGTGGATGAAAATGCTGTTATGGTACTAAATGAAAATAATTTGCATTTCCAGCAAGATGGAGCTCCCCCGCACTACGCTTTGGCAATTCGAGAGTGGCTTGATGAACATTTTCCAGGGACGTGGATTGGCAGACGTGGTGCAATTGAATGGCCAGCACGGTCTCCAGACCTAACCCCTCTAGACTTTTTTCTTTGGGGGTATTTAAAAAGCAAGGTTTATAAAACCCCACCTCAAAATATTGACGACTTAAAAGATCGAATTGTTCGGGAATGTAGAGGAATTAGCAGAGAAACCCTTGCCAATGTTCGTGGGGAATTTCAAAATAGGCTTTTTTATTGTCTCGCTAATAACGGCGCACATTTTGAACATTTAATAAAATAATTTTCTTCAACTGAATAAAACTGAATAAACTGCTTATATTTAACACACATTTTTGCATCCTAATTGCCTATAACGTCTATTAACTTAATTTTTTTTGACATCGTTGGATAGCAGATCGTACGTCCTTTAAAATGATGTATCACACTATAGGGTAATCATTTGACATACCAAAGTTCGAGGCCGATATATTATGCATTATTACAAGACATTTTTGCACACTATTCGCTTGTACGTCAACCGATTTAATTTTTTTTATACGGTTGGATAGACAATTTTATGCTGCTTACAATGATGTGTCACAAGGTGGGGGTTCCCATTTGACATATCAAAGTGAGGTTAGCTGGAGTTGAGGAGGTAATTGACAGACTTTTAACAAATGCAAAATTAAACTTCCCCCTGTATATCTAAATTGACGTATTTTTTCTTTTTTTTAAATTTTTCTATTTAAGAAAGTTATTAAGGATGGTTCGTTTTGAAATGAAGGCACTGTATGTATTCGCATTGGTTCTAAAAGTCAACTAAAAAACAAACCAAAACACTTAAAGATACTGTAAACAACATGACAAGATAACAAAAGTAAAGGATAAATGTTTTGGGTAAACAGAAACTTGAAATTTGACACCTCCTCAATAAATTTCGAACGGAAAATATCTCTATTTATAAACATAACAAAGCATAAACGAAAATTGCAAACAATAATAATAACAGTAAAAGGCAAGGACGGTCAAGGTCGCAAGGGGAAATCCCCTTAAGGCGGCCATCGTTTTGCGGTGGGATTAACCCTTCCGAGTAGCCGGACACCTGCTGGTTACGGCGCGTGCCAAGACCCGGAGATCGTTTTCGGAGAGGCGCGTGGGTGGCATCAAACGAGAAGGGGTCCCCTCAGCGTGTTAGGGCCCTCGCTCCCTCGTCTGTGATTCAAGACATAGGCCGACTGGGGTGACTAATCTGTCATTATTACTGTTCTTTTTTATGATGGCACGCGCTGCAAGCATTTTTAAGAATGAAATCTTGGAATACAAATTTTTTGAAATGAGGTGGGTGACACGTCGACAACACGTGACGAAAGTTCTTTTATCGTTTTCGATGGTTATGACGGTAAATTAGCTTTAATGTTATTTAAGTTTGCATATAAATACTCATAATCTGATAAAAAGGAAACAAACAGCTAGATATAAGTATTTACCGTGATATGAACATTTTTTTGGGGCTAGGAAACTTTAATTCCACCATCAATAAAGCACCTCTATTATTACTTTCACTAAAATTAAAATTTCCTAATTTACTAAATTTAACATTTATCCAAGATTTTTGTATGAACAAACCGGCAAAACTATATTTAGTTATTAACAGGTTGTACACGGAAGAAATCAACAAAAGCAGAGATATTGTTGTGTACTTCAATGTATATTTTGAATTATCGGCCAAGAGCTTTCGGTCTTACTTAGACCATTCTCAGGGCTCAGACTCTAGAAACAAGAGAATAGCGTCAGTAAACAGGCTTGCTTAATACTCACCGACCACACTCACTCCCCTAACATTACAACTTAAAAGACACAAGTGAGGTTATGCCACACACATAGCTTATTTGCTGACCATATTCTCTTGTTTCTAGAGTCTGAGCCCTGAGGATGGTCTAAGCAAGATCAAAAGCGCTTGACCGATAATATAAAAGATACACTGAAATACACAATCTCTCCTTTTCTTACTTTCTTTCTTTCTATATTTTCCAGGACATAAGTATCCTTTTATCGATTTCAAGGATTTGTCTATAGGTTTTATACTTCAGTTTTCAATATAAGACTTTGTAAATGTTAATACATGTAACACAAATTAAAACAATATTATAAACAAAACAAAACTGCCTAACTAAAAAACCTTTTTAACGGAAACTGGATCGAAAATTTTTAATTTGTTGGATATATATATATATATATATATATATATATATATATATATATATATAAACATCTAATTTGCTAAAATTTTGCTTAAACCATCTTTCTATATAAATGTATGGTAACTTCTTTGGATTAAGTTTCATATTAATACTACTATTCTGTGCTTGACGTTTCGCCCAACCTAGTGGGCGTTTTCAAAAGTATAATCTAAAATAAAAGTAAAATACAACTACCATAGTCACAAATGCACACTTAGATGATTTAAATTAACACTTAAACGATACAATATTAATTAAAAATATCAATTCTCTGATCTCGTGATTGTCGTAGAAACTGAATGTGCGTCTCCTCTTTTGTAAGCTTAATCTTGGATTGCTCGTAGCCTCGAAATTTGTCACTTATACCGGGTCCATACCGGGCTTCTAGTGTGGAAGTCCAACAGATATCTACTACTTCGCAAGAAAAATCATTGTCTATGACCTTCAAACACACACACACACACACATATATATATATATATATATATATATATATATATATATATATATATATATAATATATATATATATATATATATGGAAAAGTTGCCTTTTTGCCTTAAAACCGTTAAGAAAGCTTATTCAGTGTAAATCTGGAAATACAGCCGTTGTTTCGTTTGGTTTCTTATAAAAATATGCACACGTTTCCATAAAATCTCATTTGGCAACTTTTGTGCTTGCTGACTGATCTACAGCCAACAAGCACAGAAGATGCCAAATAGATTTCTACGTCTGCAAATTTTTACAAGAAACCAAACAAAAGAACTTATGTATCTCAGATTAACACTGTCATATATATATATATATATATATATATATATATATATATATATATATATATATATATATATATTTATTTATTTATTTATTTTCTTGATTCTTGAACCATAGATTATATCATTTTTCTTTATTTTGTCTTTTCTTGGGTTTAGGTTCTATATTTAATAAAGACACAAAACAATTAACGTTTCGCCCTTTATTCAAGACATTTTCAAAATTCTTTCCTCCTTGACATTTTGCTGCTCTGTTACTAAATCAATTTGGAAATGACAGTTCCAATATGTGCAGATTTTCCCTTTAACTTTTCAATACATTTAAATAAGTCAACATATTTTCCATATTTCTGTTTCTATATATACAGTGCAATTTTAATTTTATTTTGTCATACTCTAAACTTGTAGAGCCTGTTGCTTCTGGTTTTGTAGTTTACTCCTGAAAAAAAAGGAAAAAGTGTTTTTACCTTTCCACCAACTGCATACCCGAAAATTTCTGCTACATTTCTCTTCATTACGATCTAAACTTTCATATATTGAGTGGTCTTTTGAAATAACCCAAAATGGCGGATTTACTATGGCTCCACAATAGGCTTAAAATCTTCCTGCACCCCCAAAGTCACTTACTATAACCAGTCTCACTATCAAAATTAGTCCAAAGACCTTGAAAAGGGTTTTCAAAGGTGATTTCTTTCTTTTCTGGGGCAGATTTCAGTATTGCTGATCTAATATGGCTGTAGCTCTGACTCTCCGCCCCCCAAAATCACTCATTATTGTCCACTTAAATATCTAAATGACTTCAAACCGACTTCCAAAAGTAGTCTCTCACTTTTCTGGGAAGAAATCTCCATATTGAAATCTGCAAATCCAATATGGTGCCCAAAAAGACTATAATCTTTTTCAGCACCACCACCAACTAAGAGATACAACCAACCACCGCGTATAAAGACAAAGCGAAGATGCCAATGAGCGAAATGTCTGCAAATTTCTACAAAAAACCAAAATAGTGAATGACTGACTTCTTCGTAATATATATATATATATATATATATATATATATATATATATATATATATATATATATATATATATATATATATATATATATATATATATATATACATATATATAAACGACCTGTAAAAATGTGCAGTGATAATGCGGCCATACCGAATTACTTGTAATAGTACAAAGTAAGCGCTCATAAGGCGAAACTTTACAGGAATCAAATCCCACAAACTAAAAATAAAAGACTGGAACAACTGGTACTGCAGACAGACAATCCAAAAACTATTTCCCCCTAACGTCCTTGACCCTCGTCAATTTTTACCGTACTGTTTTGATGTTTTCTTTATTTTTAGATCCCGCATCCCCCCAGCAAACAGCCAACTGCTTAAGTTATTTTAAATTTACTGGTTAAATGGGAGGGTGTAAGGAACACACCGTTAATTATCTTGTCATTAACAGTTAGTTAGCTTTAGGTGACGTTGGTTGTAGGGTTTCAGTTATAAAGTACGCGCATTTTTTTACTACAAGACGTTTTATCAATGGTGTGGTTCATATTTATCATAATTAAATGAAGAACAGGATCTAAACAAAGTAGTAGATAGGGAGGAGGCTCTTAATTCGACTCATATATATATATATATATATATATATATATATATATATATATATATATATATATATATACAGTAAATTGAAGGTTTTCGGGTATCCCATGTGTATGCTGAGTCCTTCTCAGGACTGTAAGGCAGCTGACGTTTCGGTGAAATTTTATTCACCATTTTCAAAGCTCACTGTACGGCGTCTGTGGGCGAACTAACGCTTGCGACTCGGGTGCTGTCGGTCCCCTGTGTAGGTAGAGCGCGTTCTTTGTCTGGATGGTTTAGGACAATCAGGTTGCGAGCGCTGTTGGGTGTCACCAGCATTGTTGCCAATGTTTGGGGTCGTGTTGCCGAGTTGTGATCCATTTCCTTACTACCTACTACTGGTTGATGTTTCGTAAGCAGGTTTTTCCAAATATTAGGCAATCGCTAGCCATTTAAATTGTTGGGCCTCTTTGCAATTTCGATAGCTTCTGTTAACTCTTGTGGACAGGTTTTCACATCTCGATCACATTTTGGTTCCTGAGAAGTTTATCCTAAGGCCTGGTGTTGTGCAAAAGAAATTGTTTGTTGTTTGACAGCGTTTATATATTCGTCTTTTCTGGCGCTTATTTTACGGTTGATTTGGCCTATGTAAGATGAGTTGCATTCTCCGCAACAAATTTCGTACACTTCTTGGTTTTCTAGAGGGATTTTTTTTTAGGTGTTGGCAGGAGATTTAAAAGTTTTTTTCTCCAAACATTTTTAATAATACAATTTTCTTTTCTTAAGTATAGATTTTTTTCTTTTATAATAACGTTTCTCTCATTGTGTTGAGCATTTTTAAAAATCAATTAATTTTTAAAAGTTTAAAAAATTTACAATATACACATAATAGAATACAATAAATAAATTTCAGGTACATATACCTTGCAGCAGTATATTTGCTTTTAAAAAGAATCTGATTTTTAACATTTATAGTTGATATGAAATTTTTGTGTGTTTTTAAATATCAGCAATTCTACATTTTATTCTATATTTTTTTCCTATCTTGATATTATAATTTATAGTGTTAGTTTAAAATATTTTTATGTATTTTACATTCAGAGAGATACTTGAAGGATTACATTTATTATTTGATTTTTATTTAATATGTATACTTTTTCAGTTTATAAGTTATTATAGATTTAGCTAAAATTAGATGCTTGCTTCTCCTTCTCTCTTTTTATTTCATCATTTTTTTGATTTATAATTTGCATCAGTAGTTAATATTTTTGTTTGATTGAAATTAAAGTCATGTTTGGTGTCCTTTTCGTGCTTGTGAAGGGCTGTGGACGTGTTTTTTGTGTAGCTGTGGTCATTTAATCTGTTTTCTATATATTGAGTTATCATGCCAATTTTTTGGGCAATTCATAGGAATGACGAACCAAAATCTAAACAATAGATTAAATGGACACAAATATACAAAATATCTACGGCTCTACACAAATACTAAAATTTTTATCCAAGATAAAAACTATCATAAACTTCTAGTGAAGGAAATGATTCATAAAAAAAGAGAACGATATGTCGTAAATGACACAAAAGGCATTTTATTTAAGCCAAATTTAGCACAATTTAATCAGCTGAAAATATTATTAAACAATTGTCAAACTTATAACTTATCTCTGTATAGCCACCTGGAATTAATCCACACCCGCTATACATTCTTACAGACTTCTCACATATTTTTTATAAAAAAAATCCAGGCAATAGCAATAAGTAATCGAACATGAGGTTCCGAGGTACATACATTTAAATTTATAAAGATGTTAAATTGTGATTTTAATTATTTAGATAAAGTGTATTTGATCGTTAATAATGTTAATTAATTTTAATATTTTAAAATAATGTTTAACTGAAGTCTGTTTCTTTTTGTAGGTTTGTAAACAATACATAACCTAAAAGTAAAAAAAAATGTTTTTGAAAAAGCCCGCCACGTGAAACGTTAAATATCCTTTGATGTAATAAATGAAGGAAAAATCTATACCTAAGAAATTAAAGAAATAGTATTATTAAATAGTTTAAGAAGAGTATATATATATATATATATATATATATATATATATATATATATATATATATATATATATATATATATATATATATTTTCCAGCACTATGGATTAGTTCTTTTTTTTATTATGTAGCATTACCTTACACTAATGAGCTGTCAGAAAAAATAAAACACATTTTAAAAAAGCATGATATTATCGTATGCCACAGATCTCATAATAAATTAAATACATTATTTACTAATTTAAAAAGTAAAATTCCCCTTATAAATAAATCAAATATAGTATATTCGATTCCTTACTCAAATTGTCTCAAAAAATATGTAGGGATGACAAGCCAATTGCTAAAGAACAGATTGAATGGTCAAAAATATACGAAAAACGCCTCAGCAGCGTTAAACAAACACACACAGGACGAAAAACATATCTTCGATTATAACAGTACCATAATTAAAAACAAATATATGAATTATCAAAAATTGCAGATAAAAGAATTGATAGAAATTAAAAAAGATAAAAGCACTGTTTACGACAGAACGGATATAGGGAATTTGAGTCATATTTACACCAGCCTAATTTAAACAAAAGTATTAAGTATTCGATCTTATTAATAAACATCAAAAATTGAATATCCTCTTAAACATAAAATTAAATGTATGCATTCTTTCGATTTTTTTGGTGCATTGTAAAATATAAAAAATAAAACACACTCGCATTCCATGTATCCTATGTACCTAGATAGACGACGTAAAAGTTTCATTTCATTATTAATAAATAAAGAAAATATCAAGGCATGTACTGGTAAAATTAAATACCTTTTAAAAAATTTGAATGGTTTTTTAAAGAATTTGTTTGTTTTTTTAAAATTGTAAATATGTTTGTGTATGAATATTTTTAATTATATAAAAAATATTTTTGAGAAGATCCAAATCAAAGGCAAAAAATTTTTGTATATATATATATATATATATATATATATATATATATATATATAAACCTCTTATATCTATTTAGAAACCTAAAAATATTTATTTTAATTTGCCCAAGTCACACAAGACATACAAGTTCTCTCAAACAAAAAAATATAAGCCGGAAAAAAGTCAATTAAGACATATAGATATTAAAAAAGTTGCTCAGGAAAATCAGCAACATCGGAATAATCGTTATCTTCTATCCGCTAGATAACTTAATTTTGTTAACAGTTTCATTATACATTTTACCAATAAACTCTAAGCTATATAATGTGACGAAACAGTAAAGAAGATAAGCATAAAATTCTCAGTTAAGGGTTCATAAACACAGCTTTGTGTAAGATTATTCTCGTATATTTCGAGACTTAGTCGATACCATATTTCCATCGTGGTAGCTTAAGAGAAAAGCTCACGGTAACCTAAATGCTCCGTTTAATGCCCATAAACAGGTCATTATTGTTGTTTATCTCATTCATAAATCCTCATAAAAATTTATATTGTCTCTCATCGGAAGAACGGAGCATAAGCAAAGGAAATTTGCTAAACTGTTTGTTTTGTCGGTGACAGTTATGTTTTTTCCCACGACGTTCATTTTTACTTTGGTCATTTGATTTTTCTCGGTGCTTCAAGCTGAAATTAGTATTTTTTTCATGAATCAGTAGTTAACGTTTGACAGTTTGTCTTTTTCGGAGGCTGATTTTTTAAACTTTGAACCAGAAAACAACACAGCAACGTTGTTGTGGTCAACAAATTAAAATTATAATTTCCGTTTGTTAGGTTCGAAGATTTTTGTAGGTATTTTACCTACCTTACCTCTAAAATAACTAGGTCGGACATACTTAACTACAGGCTAATGTCGATTTTATGTAATTTTTCTAAGGTCTTTAAGATATGGCAACAGAACCGTCCAAGATATTCTTAACATCCTTCTGTAACACCACATTTCAAACGCTTGCAGTTTATTTATGTGTCCTTGCTTTAGTGTCCAGCCTTCCAACCCATACTGCAGCACTGAAAATACATAACATCTTAAAATTCTCATTCTTAGTTCTAGAGTGATGTCGCTGCTGCACAGAATGGTTTTCAGTTTTACAAACGCACTTCTTGCCATTTCTATTTTCGTTCTTATTTCTGTTGTTTATTCATTATTTGCTGTTATCCATGTGCCCAAGTATTTGTATTTTTGCACTTTTTCTAAATTCACAACTCGCAACTTTATGCTTGTTTGCATGTTTTGTTTTTTAGTTATTACCATATATTTAGTCTTTTTGGTGTTCATTTTTAATCCGTGTTGCTCGCAAACGTTAATTGTTTCGTTCACTAGTTCTTGGAGTTCTTCAGCGGAGCTAGCTATGATAGCAGTGTCGTCTGCAAATCTTATGTTGTTTACAGCTCTTCCGTTTATTATTATTCCCTTACTTTTCGTTAACAATGCTTCTTCGAAAATTGATTCACTGTACACATTGAATAGTAGGGGTGACAAAATGCATCCTTGTCACACTCCTCTTCCTATTTCAATTTCCGGATTTGTTTCGTTATCTAATATTATTTGTGCGCGTTGATTCCAATATAGGTTAGTTATTATTCTTAAAACTTTGTTATCTATGTTTTTTCTTCTTAGAATCTCTACTAGTTTTTCATGTCTAATTTTATCAAAAGCTTTCTCGAAGTCAACATAACAAATGTGTATATCGGTGTTCATATCCATACACCTCTGTGAAAGCACATTAAGTGCAAACAACGCGTCTCTGGTGCCTATACCATTTCTGAATCCAAACTGACTATCAACTATCCCCTTTTCAAGTTCTTTATAAATGCGTCCGTGTATTACTTTTAAAAACACCTTGAGTACATGGCTTATCAAAGATATTGTTCTATATTCGCTGCAGTCTTTTGCATTTTTGTTTTTTGGAATAGCGCAAAAGGTGGAGAGTAACCATTCTCTGGGTATATTCTCCGTTTTATATACTGTGTTGAACAGATCTAACAATATATCCATGGTATCATCATTCATGCATTCTAAGATTTCTACTGGGATTTGATCTGGACCTAGTGCTTTTCCATTTTTGTTGTTTCTTATAGCTGCTTTATTTCATCTTTCAGTATCGTTAATGCCTCGTTATCTTCTACTTCAATCTCCATCTGCTCTACTCTATTGTCTTTAAACAGGTCTTTGATGTATTCTGTCCATTTTTTAAGTTTCTTTTGGGTGTCTAAGATTAGCTTGCCTTTTGCATTCTTAAGCAGTGTCGGTTCTCTCTTTCTGTTACTATGAGTTATCTTTTTTATCTTTTTGTGCATATTAAAACTATCATGTTTTCTCTGATAATCTTCTATTTCTTCACATTCTTCTTGCAGCCATTTATTTTTCGCTAGTCTAATCTTGTATTTGATTTGCTTGTTTATTTCTTTATACTTTTGCATATCTCTGTTTTTGAATTGTCGTCTTTCATCCATTAGGTCCAGTATCTCCTCTGTCATCCATTGCTGCTTTCTATATCTTGTTGGAGTTAGTATTTCTCTTTGACTTTCCTCTATTTCTGTTTTCATTTAAAGTCATTTGTTTTCTGGTTCTGCGTTTTGGAGAATCACCTCTGTGGTAATTGATCTACTTGGTTATAAAACAGACGCTACTTATTTTACCTACAGAGCTCTGCACAACATGCACTATCGCGAGATCTTTCAGCACCTTATTCAGAGTGAAAACTTGGTTATGGTCAACAATGATAGGAAACCGTATTTTGATAGATGGATATGTATTAAAAAAAAGTTCTACAAGTCAAATATAAATTTGAAAAAATTTTATTAAAATTAAGTCGAACCTCCGTAGACTAGTGCTGCAAAAGATCTAGAATATTTGAGATAGCATTGAAACTGCTTAGTTTTAACATTTTAAAGCCATTTTTTAATAAATACTTTATATTATAGTTTTACCTTTTTGTCCTCCCTTGGAGAAAATTCTGGCTACGCCCTTGGTCTAATTCTAATAAATAAAAACGTATTATATATAACTAAATCTGCTGATTGCAGGATATTCTTATACTGTCTCGATTTATTGGAAACATCGGACTGTACTCGACAGAAAGCACCTTAAAAAAAGCACAAAATAGAGGCATATGTCATGGTCTAAGAAGGAATGGAGAACCAACAAGTTAATTACTTTTTTCATTTGATTTTTAAAATGCACTTGCCAAGTTTCTATCAACACACGCTATTAAGGTAATATTAGCGGATTTAAATCATTATTTAAATAAAATATTATAACAGAAAAAACTTGCGTTTTGACACAAAATAAATAAACACAAATATCTACACCTTTCCTAATTGTTGATTTAAAATGTGTACCAGTGCAGCTGATAGTACATTCGGCATCAGGTCTGATAAGCAAAATAAACCTATCACTGGTTGCTAATATTATTCGGTTATAAAATAATTTGCCATTGTTAAAATATTTGCCAATATTCTATTTTAGCGTCTTATAGTTTTAAGGTTGCCAAATTAAAATAATTTAGAGATTGAATGACAATAATAAAAATTACTGAATATTTTTTATCACTACTGCTTGAAAATAAAATTACTGCCTTAAGCTTATAGTATAAGAAGCCCAGAGGGTCTTTGTAGCCGGTAAGTAGCAGGAAAATTGTACTCAACAACCTAAGAATTCAGTTAAACCCACACCTTAGAAATGTGGTTGTAATTACAATTTATTTTAGTCTATATTGGTTAAAAACAAATACTGTTCCAACTTGCGTGCATAACACATATCACATAAAGGCAATAATAATCATTACACCCACTAACAACACACATTAAAATTACATTATTAAAAATATATATTTGAATACAAAGTCATGCAGGTCAACTTGTGAGTTTGGTGGATAACAAACAACTGAACATTTTACGTTAAAAAAGTGGCATTTACAATTTATTTAGATTATTTATTTCTTTTTTGTCGTTACTAAAGAAAACCTCTACCATTTTGTAAATTAAAAAAAAAATTCTGATTTTTAGATTTTTGGTGTCATTACAATTAAATCGATAATTTTTTGTTTTTTTCATGGTTTGATAGTGGTATAATATTTCTTTTGTCATACTTATAACATTTTAATGTGCTTCCCAAATATTGATTTATTTGTCTAATGTATATAATATTACAGTTTCCACAAGGAATTTCGTACTCAAAGTAACTTTTTTTAAATTTAGGGGTAATCGATTTTAATTTGGAAATATTCTTTGATAAAAGGCTATGAGCTTTATAACAAATCTGAATAATTGTTTAATTTAAGTTTTTTTTGCGTTTTCAATAGATCTATTTCTAAATCCTGGATTTTATTGGAATATCCGCAAGGCCTATCACTGCCGATTGTTTTTTGATTAATAGGTAGCATAAGTTAAACTGTATGAATCTGGAAGATCATGTATCAGTGTGATATATAGTAGTATTTAAGAAATTAATTTTTTGTGCATGGTAAATTTGAAGTTTTTCGTGGAAGTTGCTAAATTGTTTTAAGAAATCATTAGATTTATTTTTTAGTATTACAGTGATGCAATCATCACCATAGCGGTAGAAAACAGGAATTTCATAACTGATTTTTTTAGTATTTATCTTCGAAATTCTCCATTACAATTTGTGCTATGATATTTGAAATGGATGTTGTCATAGCATATCCATCAATTCGCTTGTTTAATTTTATACGAAAAGTAAGTAAAGTTAAAAGAAAGTTTCAAAGCATTTTAAGGAGTGCCAGTATATTTTTTGATTTCGTTCCATTTTCTTTAATGACTTCTGTGGCAAGCGAAATTGCAATATTCATATATTCGTCTTTTAGATGAAATGTGACTTTAATGTAGTAGTTATTTTTATTTGCTATGTTATTAAGTATGTAAGACAAATATTTGGGAAGAATTGAATATTGTGATTAATGCATGATACGATTGGTGTGAGGAGAGTATGTTTAGGTGGTAAGGCACTTCTGATTTTAAGGTTCTTGGAATCTCAAGCGATATATATATTGTTTCTTGTTTTTTAATTCTAAAAATTAATTGCTTTTTTTGCTGTCGATTTACTGGATCCTATTTTATCCGTTTGCATAGTCCATAGATTGCATTAATACAGTTTCCGTTGTTTCATCATCACATAGGATTTTAATTGGAAGGTTATCATTTAAAAATTTTGTTTTAATATAATTTTTTGAATGTTGCTTATTTTCTTTGTTTATTTTTCAAAATCTGTAAAATATTACAAGTTTTATTATGAACTTCATTTTTTTGGTTGTTAATTGTTTTATACCATTTTGAACATTACTCACAATGTTATGTATAGGTAATACTTTTTCTTTTATACGTCCAACATATTCAGTAACGACCGTCTTATATATATATATATATATATATATATATATATATATATATATATATATATATGAAGTAAACAGCAACTCACACGGAGGATTCCGTGAAAGACGCATAAACATATATACGCCATCCGGCGGGAGGTCGGCGAAACCGCGTTCAGTATTTGCATGCTTCCTTCCGATCTGTCCTTTGCACAGCCAGGTGCATGTCGGTACCCTGATGAGTCTAGTAGAGACGAAACATGTGCCTCTGCCGTATCACTGTGGCGGGTGGGGTAAGTTTTGACTTTCTTCTCGGTATGGTGGTACAGGTAGGCCATCATCTCGATGGTAGTGGAATTGGATAGATTGTGCTCTGTAGCAATCTATTCAAACTGTGCAACCTCTAACACGAAAAGGATGTGATGGAACGAAGTTTGCATTTACTGTTTGCATTTTACTTCACTTATACACGGAGTTGCATATATTTGTACGTTTGCTGAATGTGATTTCAGCACTACAATGGCATAATGTGGATGTATCCACTGCTATTGCAACTCACACGGAGGATTCCGTGAAAGACGCATAAACATATATATATATATATATATATATATATATATATATATATATATATATATATATATATATATATATATATATATATGTATATATATATATATATATATATATGAAGTAAAATGCGAACAGCAAAAGCAAACTTCGTTCCAACCATATCCTTTCCTTGTTAGAGGTTGCACAGTTGGAACAAATTGCTAAGAAACACAATTTATCCTATTCCACCACCATCGAGATAATGGCCTACCTGTACCACCATACCGAGAAGAAAGTCAAAACTTACCCCCCCCCCCCCCGCCACAGTGATACGGCAGAGGTACATGTTTCATCTCTACTAGACTCATCAGGGTACCGACATGCACCTGGCCATGCAACAGATCGGAAGAAAGCATGTAAATACTGAACGTGGCTTCGCCGACCTCCCGCCGGATGGCGTATACATGTTTATGCGGCTTTCACGGATTCCTTCGTGTGAGATGCAATAGAAGTGGATATATCCACATTAACATGTATACGCCATCGGGCGGGAAGTCGGCGAAGCCGCGTTCAGTATTTGCATGCTTTCTTCCGATCTGTTCTTTGCACAGCCAGGTGCATGTCGGTACTCTGAGGAGTCTAGTAGAGACGAAACATGTACCTCTGCCGTATCACTGTGGCGGGGAGGGTAAGTTTTGACTTTCTTCTCGGCATGGTGGTACAGATAAGCCATCATCTCGATGGTGGTGGCATAGGATAAATTGTGTTCCTTAGCAATTTGTTCCAACTGTGGAACCTCTAACACGGATAGGATATGGTTGTAACGAAGTTTGCACTTAAAGTTCGAATTTAACTTCATTCATATACGGAGCTGTATATAGTTGTACGTTTGCTGAATGTGATTACAGCACTACAACGATATAATGTGCTATCCACTGCTATTGCATCTCACACGGAGGAATCCGTGAAAGCCGCATAAACATATATATATATATATATATATATATATATATATATATATATATATATATATATATATATGAAGTAAAATGCGAAACAGTGAATGCAAACTTCGCTCCATCATATCCTTTTTGTGTTAGCATACGGAGTTGCATATAGTTGTACGTTTGCGGAATGTGATTTCAGCACTACAACAGCATAATGTGGATATAACCACTGCTAATGCATCTCACACGGAGGAATCCGTGAAAGCCGTATAAACATATAATATATATATATATATATATATATATATATATATATATATATATATATATATTACGCATAACTCTTGGTAGGATGTAGGAGGTTCCGTAAAAAGATATTTAGAAGAAAGGGGTTTCAAAAAAGTTAGTTAGCGCACTTTTCCTCCACAATCTTTGAGTCCGAGCTATGCTAAAAAAAAGAATTACAACTACCAATATTCTGGGGTGAATGATCCGCCAGAAGACGTTCACTGTTGTGGTCTTAGTTGATGGACCATTATAAGTGTGGATCTATAGACATATGTAGACGGTCTGGTCATTTTAATAAGGGGAATGTCGACAATTTAAATTTCATGTAAAAAATCTCAACGAAAAATGTTCTCCTTGTCATTCTCTTTTTAACATCTTTCACGCATTATTAGAACTACACATCTTAAAGATTATTTGAAATTAAAAACATCAAAAAATTATAATTCATTTAATAATTGTAGATTTACTTATTTCCTTAAAATCTTTTTTGAATTATTTTTAATAATTTATTGTCTCCATATCTTTTCAGATGTTCCAGCTCCTACTCTACAGAATATATATATATATATATATATATATATATATATATATATATATATATTTTGTTTTTCTTGAACCATTTATTATACGTATCAATATGTTTTTTTTTTGTATTTTTGGGGTTAGGTTCATGAACCTAATTCCAAGAATACAAAAAAAAAAGACATATTGATATGTATAATAAATGGTTCAAGAAAAACAGAAAACATATGAATACAGTGAGAGTGAAAAACACTGGTTTTTAAATATGGCCTTTTATGAAAACATCTACAACATACGGAGTCCAACTTACGACACAGTTGAAGGAAATATTAAGAATATATACCCGTCTGGCCGCTGAAAAAAATAGACGAATCTTTTTATTAAGATTTCAACATTAAGAAGCGTTTTCAACATTTTTAAACATAGACGTATCACACATATGTTTTACAGGTACGTACCTTGAAAGAAAGTTTAAAAATATAATTTTAAAAACAAAACAAATTATTTTATATCTATCAATTACTCAACTAACAAAGGCAATAAATGTTCTAAACAATTTCATACAACAAAAAATTCAGTGTGTAAGTGCGATCTTACCAAATAATATTCTTAACAGATTTTTATGTTTCGAGGAGAATAAATATGAGTGGTTACATAATGAAATTAAACAAAAACACCAGCAAAAATTAAATAATTTAATAAAGAAATATCAAGTTCACAATAAGACATACGATAATATCCTAAATTGGATAAAAAAAATGAAGTTAACCCCAAGAATATAAAAAAAAAATATTTATATATATATATATATATATATATATATATATATATATATATATATATATATATATGTTTATGCGGCTTTCACGGATTCCTCCGTGTGAGATGCAATAGCAGTGGTCATATCCACATTATGCCGTTGTAGTGCTGAAATCACATTCAGCAAACATACAACTAAATGCATCTCCGCATGTAAATGAAGTAAAATGCGAACAGTGATTGCCGCATAAACGTATATACGCCATCCGGCGGGAGGTCGGCGAAGCCGCGTTCAGTGTTGCATGTTTCTTTCCGATCTGTCCTTTGCACAGACAGGTGCATGTCGGTACCCTGATGAGTCTAGTAAGAGACGAAACATGTACCTCTGCCGTATCCCTGTAACAGAGGAGGTAAGTTTTTACTTTCTTCTCGGTGTGGTGGTACAGGTAGGCCACCATCTCGATGGTGGTGTAATAGGGTGAATTGTGTTTTGTAGCAATTCATCCAAACTGTGCAACCTCTAACACTGAAAGGATATGATGGAGCGAAGTTTGCAATCACTGTTCGCATTTTACTTCATATATATATATATATATATATATATATATATATATATATATATATATATATATATATATATATATATATATATATAAATTCGCCAAAAATCTTCTTTGATATGTTCCGTGCGTACTTTATAACAGTTTTCATCAAAAATCGAATCTACAAACAAATGTTAGTCCAAGAATTTTATAATGTTTTGTCTACTGATAACTTAAAAGTAAGTTAAAAATTATATCATCTGTTGAAAAAACTGCTAAATATTCATATCTTCTTTTTCCAAATTAAGAAATAAATAAATAATAATTAAAATTGCTTATTTAGAAACAAAAGCCTAATTTAAATTGTACACGTATGTTTTAAAACAATTTATTTTAATAAATATATGTTATTCCAACACACCATACATTCTGATTTCCTTATCATGAGACCTGGCGATGGCGTAGGTAAAACGACAGCTGCAATGTATCCGGTAAAAAGGCAACCAAGGGTGAAATGTGGAACCAAAATGGAAGTAAAATCTAATTTTGCCGTTTTTGTTACACGAATATAATGGCAACGTAGTAGCGAAACCTGTAGTTAATTCGAAAATACAAACATCATAAATGAATGTTTTTAATTAAGTCGAAAGTATTGTTAAGGGATATATTTCAAATAACAATTTTCGGTTAGGAAGCTTTACATTTATGTGATGGATAATGACAAATAAAATTTCGTTAAAATATATTGATAATTACTTATGTATGACATTATATCTAAATATTTTAGGTAAATAAAATCCCTAACATCTAAGCTAATATATATTAAATATATTGAGTTCTTAAGAGGCACTACTTTTTATTTGTGGTTTAGGGAATTTAATCATTCTTCGTAAAAATTCTTTCTTAAAGACTAAAAAATATAAGATTGTACAGGGTGAGTCAACGATTGGATGAAGTAAGTTTGTGCCTTTTCGGTGAAATTAACAAAGAAACTATATTTATTGTTTGATACAGTTTATTTTTCCGCAGATTTTAAAAATATTTAGGAATCTACAGGGTGAGCCAAAAACCAGGACAGCATAAAGTTGTATTTTTTTAAATAGAACACCCTATATACGAATCGTATTTTCGATTTAGCTTATAATTTTAAATCTTTTTTATTATGGGTTTACTATAACAAAACTTTATAGTTTCTGAGATAATTAAGTTTAAAGAAAAAAAGCCACATTTTCAAGCATCAATTCAATCCTAAATAACGTTTTCAATTTTGTGACAAATATATTCAAATTTGGAATTTAGCAAGGCCAAGGACAAGTTAACATAATTTTTACCTAATATTTGCAATAAAAGCTACAGGGTGTTGAACACATCGGCTCAAATTTAAACAAGTTTAAATGAATAAATATCTTTTTTTTTTAATTGGTGCACCCTGTATATTTTCATTTTATTTAATAGAGTAATAAAAACCCTAAAAGTTTTGTTCAATATATCCTATACCTATTTATAATAGTTTTTGAGATATTTCAGTTTTTCTTATTTTCCATACTTTTTTACAGAAATAGTCTTCATTATCATAGTAGCCATGGCAAAAACAATGTAAAAGAACATTTTTCTGTATGTCAAATTTATAACCGCAATCGCTTCTTTTGGTTTTTTTTTGCATTCATCTTATATTGTAAAATGAATTTTCCAAAGAATGAGTTAATAGATACGATTTATACAATAGGAGAGGCTCAAAAAAATTGCCTTCTTACTCAAAGAATTTACAAAATGAAGTATCCTGATCGACGCTAGCCTAATACCTATACTTTTCAAAACTTAATGCAAAGATTTGATTCTTCTGGTACTGTTGATTATCCAAAACGTAAAGTGGTCAACAAACCAGTAACTAATGAAGAAAAAAAAAACTACAAGTATTGTTAAATGTTCAGGAAAATCCTTATATTGGTAGCCGTCAGTTAGCAGCATTATGTGAAACATCACAATCCACCGCTAATCGTACTACCAAGAAATATAGGTATCATCCATATCACATGGAATTACACCAAGAATTGCATGGACAGGATTTTGAAAGTCGTGTAAACTTTTGTCGTACAATAAATGCGGAGATTCAATTAAATCCAAATTTATTATGCAAGGTAATGTTTAGTGATGAAGCTACTTTTAGAAGTAACGGTGCCGTAAATAAACCCAACATGCATTATTATGCCACAGAAAACCCATTTTGGATTAGAGAGGTGCAACATCAAAACCACTGGTCATTAAATGTTTGGTGTGGTATTCATCATAATCGAATTATTGGACCCCACTTTTTTAATGAACCACTAAATGGCCATAGTTACCTGAACTTTCTACAACAAGAACTACCCCAACTGCTTCAAGGTCTCGATAGGGATGAGCTCGACAGTATGTGGTTCCAGCACGATGGTGCGCCTCCGCATTATCATCGTGAAGTTCGTGCGTTTTTGGACCAACGATATCCGCAAAAATGGATTGGACGTGGGGGTTTCATTGAGTGGCCACCAAGGTCTTGCGACATCACCACATTAGATTTCTTCCTATGGGGTTATATTAAAAATAAGGTGTATGTTAATCCACCAACAACAGTGGAAGATATGCGAAACAGGATTAGGGATACCTGTAGAACAATAACGCCACTAATTTTGTCCAGGGTCCGAGAAAATCTGCAAAAAAGACTAAATTTGTGCATTGCACAAGAGGGTCGTTTATTCGAACACTTATTAAAAAGAACTAATTAATCTCAGTATTTAATAGGTAATTTTTTTGTTTCAATTTAGTTTAAAAGTAAATATGTATTTGCCTTGTCGTTATTGTTGTGTTAATTTTTTCACATTATGTTTAATTAAACTATTGCCGTTGTAATATAACGAATAATGTATTTCATCATATTTAACTACATTCTGTTTGTTTCTGTAGTTTCTTTTTATTATTTTACATGGCTACTATGATAATGAAGACTATTTTTGTAAAAAAGTATGGAAAATAAGAAAAACTGAAATATCTCAAAAACTATTATAAATAGGTATAGGATATATTGAACAAAACTTTTAGGGTTTTTATTACTCTATTAAATAACATGAAAATATACAGGGTGTACCATTAAAAAAAAAGATATTTATTCATTTAAACTTGTTCAAATTTGAGCCGATGTGTTCAACACCCTGTAGCTTTTATTGCAAATATTAGGTAAAAATTATGTTAACTTGTCCTTGGCCTTACTAAATTCCAAATTTGAATATATTTGTCACAAAATTGAAAACGTTATTTAGGATTGAATTTATGCTTGAAAATGTGACTTTTTTTCTTTAAACTTAATTATCTCAGAAACTATAAAGTTTTGTTATAGTAAACCCCTAATAAAAAAGATTTAAAATAATAAGCTAAATCGAAAATACGATTCGTATTTAGGATGTTCTATTTAAAAAAATACAACTTTATGCTGTCCTAGTTTTTTGGCTCACCCTGTAGAGTCCTAAATATTTTTAAAATCTGCGTAAAAATAAACTGTATCCAACAATAAATATAGTTTCTTTGTTAATTTCACCGAAAAAGCACAAACTTACTTCATCCAATCGTTGACTCACCCTGTACAAAAATGAGAAACAAGTCAAAATGCTAAGAACCAAGAACCTTTATTTATAAAGAAACAAAGAGAAAATGTTTAGGCTTAAAAATAAGGTCAGTTTATATAATAGAATTTTCTGAGGATATTTTGAAAATTTTTTTCTTACTTTCTCTCTGCTGCCAAATCCATCATATCAATTATAGTGTGAATTACCATAAATATGCTGTTTTAGTCATAGTGACTTTTTACTGAGAATCTAAACGCAGCGAAAATGAAAGTCTTCTGAATGCTAGTTTGAATCTGATTGTGACTCATGAATTCTACAAAAAAACGATGACCTAAAATACCGTAGTTGCCTTTATCAGGAATGAAAAAAAAGGCATTTCCACGATGGAGTGGCCTGCTTCTTCACCTGATTCAAATTCTATTAAAAATGTATATGTACTCTAAAAAAACTAAGTGTAGAAATACGATTATGCGTATAAGTTGGTTAATACTCCTCAGTGTTCCTATTGAATTTGTAGCGATTTCATGTAAAAATTTATTGCAGATATCTGAAAGTTTCAAGTCGTAGGGGGCACCCAGTAGATGAGAAATACGTAAAAAAGTACAGCTAGATCAGCCCCGCTTTTTATAAACAACATCCAAAGTCTGACAATTCGATTTTCTGTCTAGAATTTTCCGGTTACATTTTAGAGAAAACTTTTCCAAATGAAAGTTGTGGATATTGAAAAGATCTTTAATTTTGTTTTTTATACGTCAAAACCGATAAATAATTTATCGAGATAATAGCGTAAAACCACCTTTTTTGCACTATTTTATTAATGTTAATAACTTTTGCAAGAAAGGCCGGAAGTGATGTATAACCCCTTGATGATAAGGTCATATGTGTCATTATTTATAATTATGCGAAAGCTGGATCAAATCGATTTGGTAGTTTATGAATAATCTTAATTGTTTATCCCAGATACTGAATGTTCACACAATTGTGCTTGCCCAGAGGATGATTCTACAGATATTTGCTAAAGCGAAATAGATTCTTAGAAGTTTAAACTGCAAGCAAAGATGAAAAAACGATGGATTTTTAAAAAAATTGTTGTTGAAAAAACCGTTTAAATAAGGGATACCTTTTTTACTTATAAAAAATTGGAATAACTTTTGCAAGAAAGGTCGGAAGTGATGTATAACCCCTTGATGATAAGGCCATTATGTGCCTTTATAACTGTGCGGAAGCTGGATCAAATCGGTTTGGTAGTTTATGAATAATCTTAATTGTTTATCCCAAACACTGAATGTTTACACAATTGTGCTTGCCCAGAAGATGATTCTACAGATATTTGCAAAAGCGGAATGGATTCTTCGAAGTTCAAACTTCAAGCAAAATTGAAAAAACGATGGACTTTTAAAAAAATGGTTGCTAAAAAACCATTTAAAAAAGGGGCACTTTTTTACTTATAAACAATTGGAATAACTTTGTTAATTTTAATGATACAAGTTTGTGAATAAGTGGGCTTGAAACCTGGTGAATAAAACACGAATTTTAAAAGAAAACAAAGTCTCCTACGACCAATAGAAGCTAAGATAGCTTTTTTAAAAAAAAAGTCATATCGTCAACTACGGACACGAGCACTTGAAGATGCCAAATGAGACTTTGGCGAAACGTCTGCAAATTCCAACTATGGAAATAGCTAACGAACGGATGTATTCCCGGAAAAACACAAACTCATATTTCTCCATCCGTGAAACACTAAAAACTAACATATATATAAATATATATATATATATATATATATATATATATATTTATATATATATATATATATATATATATATATATATATATATATATATATATATATATATATATATATATATCTTCTAGGAATGAATAATTTTGTTTCGCGCTCCAATTTGAAGTTTGAATTTCAGGAGCCCACCATGAGAAAGCCGAGCTTCCCTCACCACTCGCTACAACGCACTTGCAAAAGTACCTTCATTTCGAAGGGCTATAACTTTACTAACGATGCATGAATTTCATACTTATCAATTGCATCATAAAATATGGATCTTCGTTTAAATTCTGTGAAAATTTCGATTATTAATGTTTATAAACAAAAGAGATATGACTTTTTAAAAAAATGCAATCTTAGCTCCTATTGGTCGTAGGAGACTTTGTTTTCTTTTAAAATTCATGTTTTATTCACCAGCTTTGAAGTCCACTTATTCACAAACTTGTATCATTAAAATTAACAAAATTATTCCAATTGTTTATAAGTAAAAAAGGTACCCCTTCTTTAAACGGTTTTTTTAACATTTTTTTTAATCCATAGTTTTTTCATCTTTGCTTGAAGTTTGAACTTCAAAGAATCCATTCCGCTTTTACAAATATCTGTAGAATCATCCTCTCGGCAAGGACAATTGTTTGAACATTCAGTATCTGGGATAAACAAGTAAGGTTGTTCATGAACTACCAAACCGATTTGGTCCAGCTTTCGCACAGTTATAAAGGCACATAATGGCCTTATCATCATGGGATTATACATCACTTTTGGCATTTCTTGCAAAAGTTATTAACATTTATATAATAGTACGAAAAAGATGGTTTTTGGCCATTATCTCGATAAATTATTTATCGATTTTGACGTGTAAAAAATGAAATTAAACGTCTTTTCAATACCCTCAACTTTCAATTGGAGAAGTTGTTTCTAAAATGCAACCGGAAAATTCTACGGACAGAAATTTGGATTTTCCGATTTTGCATGTTGTTTATAAAAAAACAGGGCTTATCTAGCTGTATTTTTTTTACGTATTTATCATCTACGGGGTGCCCCCTATGACTTGAAACTGGAGTATAATAGCGATAGGAGAACATCGCGTCTTCCACCTGTCTCCAACATAATTTAAGTCATGACGTCAATATAATATAGTAGACAAAATTCATAGAAAGTAACACATTAAAAAAGTTTACTCACCGGTATTGTACGAATGCGATGAATAATTATTACTCAGAATTTTACAATGAATGAATTAGTTTAAAAAAAATACCGATATTCTGGCTTGTTTTGTTTTATAAAGCATATTTTTTATAAATAATTTATATTAACGCACTACAGTTTCAGCTACTTACTAGGTACTAGATCACTTCAAAGCCCTTATTTTCTTAGTCAATTATCACTTTGTCAGCTTTCTTCCCGCGAAGAAATATAACTATTTGAAGTCATATACGTCACACAGCCAATAATCCTATCCCGAAAATAGAATAATGCAATTTTTCCTTCGTCAAAAATGTTAGTCTACAATAAAAAATTTTACATACAATGATATATATTTATTTGCTTGTTTTCCTTGGTTTTATGGTCCGTTAAAAAATTAAATCAAAATGTAGTAGTGTTGGTGTACTTTCTATATTTTACATTTTTTATATATAATTGACGTTTCGGTAATTTATTTTATCTTCTTCAGAATTTACAGCAAGTTAAAAATAATAGAGCATTAAATTATTTAGAACATACTGTAAATTTACCTTGAACAAAAATTCACGAACAACACTGCAGGTAATATTGTTCTGGCTCTTGAGAGTTTAAGGAATCTAGTCCAAAAGTGCAATACGCTTTTGATTTTAAAATTACTTTTTTTAGTAGCTATTTTATAACATTGTTATATATTCTGCTAAGTTGCTTGATATCTGCCTTAGCGTTTACTGCATGTTTAGTTGTTTGTATCGCTATCATTTCCAGAATTTTCCTTTTTTCGTGTAATTTTAAGTTTTTAAAATTTTAACTCTCTCAAAATCAAAGGAGTGGTGGTTTTCCGTACTATGTGTTGGTAATGTCATTTCTTTTTGTCGTATTTATGTCCATTTATTCTGATTTTTAAGTATTGGCTTGTTTGTCCTATGTATTCATCATTACAATCGTTGCATGGAATACTGTAAACCACATGTGTTCGTGACCCTTATAGCTGACGGTTACGTTATGTTTCTTAAAAGCATTTTGGAGGTTTTCAGAGAGTGTCGGGATATATGGAAGTGATTAATATTTTTCGTTTTTTTGTCTTGTATTAGAATGTGGTGAGTTTTCGTTGTAAAATTTAGGGATTTTTTTAAACATTGTTTATTAGATTTTTGGGTTCATTTTAAGGCTTCTATTGCGTTTTGAATGGCGTGATTTCGGTATTCAGGATTTGATAGTTTAATGTTGCGATCTGCCTGGCCTATAACGACGTTTTTTTGTGAAAGAGGGTGTTGAGATTTAAAATTTAAAGATCTGGAGGACCATGTTTTATTAGTATACCATTCAGTTTTTAAGGTATTGCTAATGTTGTTGTAAGGTTAGATCAAGAAAATTGATTTTATGTTCTTTCTCTTTTTCTATTGAAAATTGTAGTTTAGGATGATAGGCGTTAAATTTTTTTTAATACTGAATCGCATAGATTTTAGGGTACTGCTGTGAAACAGTCGTCAACATACCTATAGAAAAAAGGCAATTAGAACTCTAAATTTTGTGTTACAGTTTTTTCAAGATCCTCTAATACAAGTTGTGCTATTACGCTGGAAATGGAAGCTCCCATTGCGTATCCTTCTACTTGTTTATAAAATTTTCGGTTGTGTATGCAGTATGTGGAATTTAAGGTTAATTCAAATGCGTCTAAGAATTCATTTAAGGGTATGTTGGTAAATGATTTAATTTGGTTCCATTTATTTGTTTTTATTTTTTCTGCCATGTTGATTGGTACGCTTGTATCTAAGGAAACAACATCTAAAGATATAAGTTTATGGGATGGTTATGTCTTTATTTTGTTTTTAAAGTCCATCGAATTTTTAACATAATAGTTATTTTTGTTAACAATGTTTTGTAAATTGTTTTTGAGAAATTTTGAGTGATTTTTGATTATATATATATAAATATATATATATATATATATATATATATATATATATATATATAGAGAGAGAGAGAGAGAGAGAGAGAGAGATTTTTTCAATTTAAATTATACCTCTTTTTTCGGATATTTCCTGAAAATTTTTTTTCAGAAATCATTAAGAATGTTTTAGTAGAAAGTAGTTTTACTATCTAAAAAGCGCATTAGAAGAAATGCACTGTATAAAAAAATGTAATTAACAGTATTACCACGAAACCAAATTTCATGATTTATTTTATTATCGTCTAAAATTTTAGCAGTGAAATTAAAAACCAAAAAAATTTCCTAATCACAAAAATAAATTATACTTCATGTTAGACATAAAGGCAATATCTATACATACCAAGGATATAAATAGGTTAACCTTTCAAAACATGAAAATATAAGATTAAACCAAAAAACTGAAGTCGAAATTGATTCCCCCTGCCTTAACTAAAATGACCAAATAACCAAGATGCGGGCAGACAGCTGTACATATTTGTTATTTGCAATTTATTTTCATGGTTCCAAATCGTTTTAGTGATTTCAATTACACATCTGTTGTAATTTGTGATGTATAAACTACAAACAAATGATTTATGAATTTGTTACCCTTAATACGTACTCAGAAATAGAAAATCACTATACTAGAATGGGATGATTTACATGGCTTTGCTGTGTATAGAAGTTATTTCGTCTTTTTTGATAATCTCAACTATTAACAATGGTTGTTTCTCGAAACCTTCTTGATGAAATTAGTATTGGCATTGTCTTGCTTACATCCATGTTCTGGTTGTGCGCTTCTGATGGTCAGTGACGAATAAAATAATATATATATATATATATATATATATATATATATATATATATATATATATATATATATATTTGGAAATATTAGGAGAACTTTTTACGACCGTTAAGAAAAGAAAAGACAGTATATTCTCTGCGAACTTCACTCTGGTTCTCTCTCTATACTAGTTTCGACCACCTAATGGTCTCATCAGTGGAGCTGTAACGAACCGACAGCAAAAAAAATTCTGCGGGTAATATCCTGCCGATATTTTACGATATGGGGATTTTAAGTAGACAGTTGTTTTCTGTGCATTTTGCTCTCGGTTCGTCATAGCTCCACTAATGAGACCATTAGGTGGTCGAAACTATGACGGAAAGAGAACCAAAATGAAGTTCGCAGAGAATATAATGTCTGTCCCCTTTAAGACATTTAAGAGGTATGTTTGTTTTTTATGATTACAAGATTGATTTTGGATAGACAGTTTACCTGCCAGCACCACGTTTGTCTAAAAACAGCACAAAACACACGTAATAATCTAAAAATAACTAAAAACATTTTTTCAATAAAAATTTGACTATTTGACAACACCGAAATTTTAAATAGTTCTTTTCCCTAAAAATAAATTCAAACTAATAACAACACTTCCCTATAAGATTATGTTCCCATTGTAAATTATTATTTACTACATAGTCACGCAAAAATTCAAAATGTCCACCAATTTTTTCAATACACTATTTACATTTTTTCGAAATGGTGGAGTATATCTTTTGAAAATACTGTATTATATTTATATGAACAAAAACACTTTATTGGCTAAAAGTGATTATCATGAATACAACACTCGAAAAAGAGATCGGCTTCACCTTGATCAATTATGTCATGTCTACTTCAAGAAATCACCTATATACGCAGGTTCTTACTATTTCAATAGGCTACCACAATCATTAAA